>NIVC01001199.1:0-115000 GCA_002269645.1 Macrostomum lignano | reverse complement strand
ATAATTTGTCTGATTTTATGGAGGATGATGATGATGATGCTATAGCTGATGGTACTCCTATTCCGGATAGAGTCATTCCTAAAAACACTGAGATAGCAACCAACTCTTATGTCCTATGCGTACACTCTCCGGTGTTCCGAGCTATGCTCAACAAGAGTGCCAACTTCAAAGAGGCGGCCGAAGATCGCATTGAATTGCCTGGCAAGTTGGCTTCCACAGTTCGCTTTGTAGTTAAATTTCTGTCTACATTCTCTGCGGAGTTTTCTAATGAGACTGTTGCTTTTAATAGCAGCAATGTTATGCCGGCAATGGCTTTCTTCAAGGAGTACCAGATGGTCTCTCCACTGGCGAAGGCGGTTGAATTTATTCGGTCCGAGTGCCAGCGCTTTCATCAGGATCTCAAGCATCCATCTTTAAAGCAAGACTTGGAGTCCCTCCTGTACTACTTGAGGCAGGCAATTGAAATGCGTATTGATAAAGTCGAGTTTCTAATTTTTTGCGAAGTTGTCGCCTGCAGTTTCACATTCCACTTGCATAAAATAACTTCTCTAGAGGCATATAAACAGCTAGACCCGGTCACGAGGTCCAAAGTTTGCGCAGTTTGTCAGGAAGAAGAATATGAACCTGTCTTCGAAGACTTTTTCGTGTAATTTTTTCTTTCGGCCACCTATGGAGAAGAATTTTTCAAGCATTAAAAAGTTTTGATTAACAATTTTTATGCTAGAATATTTATGCTAGAATATTTTATAGGTTTTTGCGATTTTTTACACAGTCTTTCCATCCATAATCTGTATTATTTACAAGTTAACAAACCGTATTTTTACTGAGAATTTTTAGTGGCGATATTTTTTTATTCAAAAGGAAAAATCCCCTCCCCCTCTGCTTCACGACCTGTGATTGGCTGGTTGAGAGATTTTGAAGGTGAGGTGGGCCGGGGGTATGGAGTGAAAGAAAAGAAACCCTCCATACACCCACCTCACCTCCGCAATCAGTTAGCCAGCCAATCAACGAAGCTTAACTGGATTGCCGTATTGTATGTATGCCTTCCACATTTCTGCTAGTATATTTCTTATTAAAGAGTTTTTCTTACAACTACTAATTTATATCCGTTCGCGCATTCGTTAGAAATATATATTCAACATGGTGCAATGTTCAAGTCCTGCAGTAACCATAATTGCTTGAGAAGCAGAAGTTTTAGCAACGCTTTTCTTACAAAACTCTGCCCCCGACCAGCTTGACCCACTCAGCCCGTGACCAGTTTGACCCACTCAGCCCGTGACCAGTTTGACCCACTCAGCCCCTGACCAGCTTGACCCACTCAGCCCCCGACCAGCTTGACCCACTCAGCCCCCGACCAGCTTGACCCACTCAGCCCCCGACCAGCTTGACCCACTCAGACCCTGACCAGCTTGACCCACTCAGACCCTGACCAGCTTGACCCACTCAGACCCTGACCAGTTTGACCCACTCAGCCCCTGAACCAGCTTGACCCACTCAGCCCGTGAACCAGCTTGACCCACTCAGACCCTGAACCAGCTTGACCCACTCAGACCCTGACCAGCTTGACCCACTCAAGACCCTAAACCAGCTTGACCCACTCAGCCCCTGAACCAGCTTGACCCACTCAGACCCTGAATCAGCTTGACCCACTCAGACCCTGACCAGCTTGACCCACTCAAGACCCTAAACCAGCTTGACCCACTCAGCCCCTGAACCAGCTTGACCCACTCAGACCCTGAACCAGCTTGACCCACTCAGACTCTGAACCAGCTTGACCCACTCAGACCCTAAACCAGCTTGACCCAGTTCGGGCTGCTCTCGATGTCGGCGAACTGCAGCAGGCGGCAGGCGGCCAGCCGGCTGTTGTACAGAGCGCTGCGGCACCTGCTGCCACACAGGGAGGCTCTGACCAGGCAGGCCTGCAGCGAGGCCACTGGCTGCAGCTCATCGCAGCAGTAGTACGTGTCGCTCCGGGTTCTCGTGAGCTCAGCCGGAGTCCAGTAGCCAGCCGACTTGGTGGCGGTAGGCGGCTCCACGAACTGGCAGACGAAGCCGAGCAAAATGAAGTCTTCAACTTGAACCGCTAATAGCATTCGGTATCGGGGTGCCATTTGATTTGGCTCAGCCAGTTGCGTACATACGATTCGATTCGCGGGGCCTGGATCTCCAGGGTTGGTATTATATTACATGTATAGTGTCTCGAGCCTGCGGTAGTTCCCTAAAAATCATTTAATGCATTACGGTACGCAGTCCCATACACTAAAAGTGAGTTGTCCGTCTCTAACTGAGGTATGTGATATTTAAGCTATAAAGTGTATCTCCTGCATATTGGACTACAACCAGGACAAAATAATGTTTAAACAAAGTATACATATGTGTATATGCCTTTTATCTTCAAGCATACCGAAACTCTCAATGCATGGAATTGGATTTCTCTGTATCAAGTTTTCCTCTCTTCCTGTGCAACTGAATTTCCCGTCCAGATTCTGGGCTACCCGCATGCGTGTGGCTGCAGCTCTGGATTCGCTGCAATGACAAAAATACAATAAAACTGGAAAACGAATGTTTTGAGAGAACTTTCCTGATTTATAAACTGCACTGCTGGGTATTCAAATGCCTGAAATCCTAGTCTCGTACTAACACCACTAAAATCCCATGCAGTCTCATATTGGGGATGAGACACCACTAAAATCCCATGCAGTCTCATATTGGGGATGATCGAGACACCACTAAAATCCCATGCAGTCTCATATTGGGGATGAGACACCACTAAAATCCCATGCAGTCTCATATTGGGGATGAGACACCACTAAAATCCCATGCAGTCTCGTATTGGGGATGAGACACCACTAAAATCCCATGCAGTCTCGTATTGGGGATGAGACACCACTAAAATCCCATGCAGTCTCATATTGGGGATGAGACACCACTAAAATCCCATGCAGTCTCATATTGGGGATGAGACACCACTAAAATCCCATGCAGTCTCATATTGGGGATGATCGAGACACCACTAAAATCCCATGCAGTCTCATATTGGGGATGATCGAGACACCACTAAAATCCCATGCAGTCTCATATTGGAGATGATCGAGATACCACTAAAATCCCATGCAGTCTCATATTGGGGATGATCGAGACACCACTAAAATCCCATGCAGTCTCATATTGGGGATGATCGAGACACCACTAAAATCCCATGCAGTCTCATATTGGGGATGATCGAGACACCACTAAAATCCCATGCAGTCTCATATTGGGGATGATCGAGACACCACTAAAATCCCATGCAGTCTCATATTGGGGATGATCGAGACACCACTAAAATCCCATGCAGTCTCATATTGGGGATGAGACACCACTAAAATCCCATGCAGTCTCATATTGGGGATGAGACACCACTAAAATCCCATGCAGTCTCATATTGGGGATGAGACACCACTAAAATCCCATGCAGTCTCGTATTGGGGATGAGACACCACTAAAATCCCATGCAGTCTCGTATTGGGGATGAGACACCACTAAAATCCCATGCAGTCTCATATTGGGGATGAGACACCACTAAAATCCCATGCAGTCTCATATTGGGGATGAGACACCACTAAAATCCCATGCAGTCTCATATTGGGGATGAGACACCACTAAAATCCCATGGAGTCTCATATTGGGGATGAGACACCACTAAAATCCCATGGAGTCTCGTATTGGGGATGAGACGCCACTAAAATCCCATGCAGTCTCATATTGGGGATGAGACACCACTAAAATCCCATGCAGTCTCGTATTGGGGATGAGAAACCACTAAAATCCCATGCAGTCTCATATTGGGGATGAGACACCACTAAAATCCCATGCTGTCTCATATCATATGAGACACCACTAAAATCCCATGCAGTCTCATATTGGGGATGAGACACCACTAAAATCCTATGCAGTCTTATATTGGGGATGAGACACCACTAAAATCCCATGCAGTCTCATATTGGGGATGAGACACCACTAAAATCCCATGCAGTCTCATATTGGGGATGAGACACCACTAAAATCCCATGCAGTCTCATATTGGGGATGAGACACCACTAAAATCCCATGCAGTCTCATATTGGGGATGATCGAGACACCACTAAAATCCCATGCAGTCTCATATTGGGGATCAGACACCACTAAAATCCCATGCAGTCTCATATTAGGGACGAGACACCACTAAAATCCCATGCAGTCTCATATTTGGTGTCAGACACCACTAAAATCCCATGCAGTCTCATATTAGGGATGAGACACCACTAAAATCCCATGCAGTCTCATATTAGGGATGAGACACCACTAAAATCCCATGCAGTCTCATATTGGGGATGAGACACCACTAAAATCCCATGCAGTCTCGTATTGGGGATGAGACACCACTAAAATCCCATGCAGTCTCGTATTGGGGATGAGACACCACTAAAATCCCATGCAGTCTCATATTGGGGATGAGACACCACTAAAATCCCATGCAGTATTATGTTGGGGATGAGACACCACTAAAATCCCATGCAGTCTCATATTGGGGATCAGACACCACTAAAATCCCATGCAGTCTCATATTAGGGACGAGACACCACTAAAATCCCATGCAGTCTCATATTGGGGATCAGACACCACTAAAATCCCATGCAGTCTCATATTAGGGATGAGACACCACTAAAATCCCATGCAGTCTCATATTAGGGATGAGACACCACTAAAATCCCATGCAGTCTCATATTGGGGATGAGACACCACTAAAATCCCATGCAGTCTCATATTGGGGATGAGACACCACTAAAATCCCATGCAGTCTCGTATTGGGGATGAGACACCACTAAAATCCCATGCAGTCTCGTATTGGGGATGAGACACCACTAAAATCCCATGCAGTCTCATATTGGGGATGAGACACCACTAAAATCCCATGCAGTATTATGTTGGGGATGAGACACCACTAAAATCCCATGCAGTCTCATATTGGGGATGAGACACCACTAAAATCCCATGCAGTCTCATATTGGGGATCAGACACCACTAAAATCCCATGCAGTTTCATATTGGGGATGAGACACCACTAAAATCCCATGGAGTCTCATATTGGGGATGAGACACCACTAAAATCCCATGCAGTTTCATATTGGGGATGAGACACCACTAAAATCCCATGCAGTCTTATATTGGGGATGAGACACCACTGAAATCCCATGCAGTCTCATATTGGGGATGAGACACCACTAAAATCCCATGCAGTCTCATATTGGGGATGAGACACCACTAAAATCCCATGCAGTCTCGTATTGGGGATGAGACACCACTAAAATCTCCTAGCTACAAATATCATCAGCAATCAGCATCCCTATTCTAACAATGTAAAATAAACTGGGTGGCATAATGGTGGTTCCAAAAATGGCAGAGGTCGTTGTTCTGTATTGCGCACAGCTAGCCGCCTTCGCATTTCAATGCCGCTACACAAGGGGCTCTAAGCCTTGAATTGCAACTTGATCTGGAATTGGCCTTGCTATTCACACAGCGGTTGGGCGTCTTTATTACATGCATAGCACGGTTTGACTCGAACAAGGCTGTATAGGTTCCTTGCAAGTGTACACAATAACCCTTGCTTACAGGCTGCGAATACAGCTAGTATAGTCTGTGCATGCAGCCACGCGAGCAACAAGAAAATGTTTGATACACGCAAAAATAATTAATCGAGAAACTGCAGACTGGAGAGACCGCACTCTCGGCCACTGGCTTCATGGGAAATCGCTGCGAAGAATGCGGTTCTGCTTTCAGCTGCTACCTATCTATGTATGTATGCATCTATGTATGTATGTATCTATCTATGTATGTATTTATCTATGTATGTATTTATCTATGTATGTATGTATCTATCTATGTTATGTATCTATCTATGTATGTATTTATCTATGTATGTATGTATCTATCTATGTATGTATTTATCTATGTATGTATGTATCTATCTATGTTATGTATCTATCTATGTATGTATTTATCTATGTATGTATGTATCTATCTATGTTATGTATCTATCTATGTATGTATTTATCTATGTATGTATGTATCTATCTATGTTATGTATCTATCTATGTATGTATTTATCTATGTATGTATGTATCTATCTATGTATGTATTTATCTATGTATGTATGTATCTATCTATGTTATGTATCTATCTATGTATGTATTTATCTATGTATGTATGTATCTATCTATGTTATGTATCTATCTATGTATGTATTTATCTATGTATGTATGTATCTATCTATGTATGTATTTATCTATGTATGTATGTATCTATCTATGTTATGTATCTATCTATGTATGTATTTATCTATGTATGTATGTATCTATCTATGTTATGTATCTATCTATGTATGTATTTATCTATGTATGTATGTATCTATCTATGTATGTATCTATCTATGTATGTATTTATCTATGTATGTATGTATCTATGTATGTATCTATCTATCTATGTATGTATCTATCTATGTATGTATCTATCTATGTTATGTATCTATCTATGTATGTATTTATCTATGTATGTATGTATCTATCTATGTTATGTATCTATCTATGTATGTATTTATCTATGTATGTATGTATCTATCTATGTTATGTATCTATCTATGTATGTATTTATCTATGTATGTATGTATCTATCTATGTTATGTATCTATCTATGTATGTATTTATCTATGTATGTATGTATCTATGTATGTATGTATGTATGTATGTATGTATCTATCTATCTATCTATCTATTTATCTATCTATCTATCTATCTATCTATCTATCTATCTATCTATCTATCTATCTATCTATCTATCTATCTATCTATCTATCTATCTATCTATCTATCTATCTATCTATCTATCTATCTATCTATCTATCTATCTATCTATCTATCTATCTATCTACCTATCTATCTATCTATCTATCTATCTATCTATCTATCTATCTATCTATCTATCTATCTATCTATCTATCTATCTATCTATCTATCTATCTATCTATCTATCTATCTATCTATCTATCTATCTATCTATCTATCTATCTATCTATCTATCTATCTATCTATCTATCTATCTATCTATCTATCTATCTATCTATCTATCTATCTATCTATCTATCTATCTATCTATCTATCTATCTATCTATCTATCTATCCTTAATCGTTTCCGGTGATCTTGTGTGCGTGCTTTCAGCTTGATTGGCTGCGGCAAGCAAGCTCGAAAGAGCTCGCTTCGCTCGCTCTTTCTCGCTATCTACTATCTATCTATCTATCTATCTATCTATCTATCTATCTATCTATCTATCTATCTATCTATCTATCTATCTATCTATCTATCTATCTATCTATCTATCTATCTATCTATCTATCTATCTATCTATCTATCTATCTATCTATCTATCTATCTATCTATCTATCTATCTATCTATCTATCTATCTATCTATCTATCTATCTATCTATCTATCTATCTATCTATCTATCTATCTATCTATCTATCTATCTATCTATCTATCTATCTATCTATCTATCTATCTATCTATCTATCTATCTATCTATCTATCTATCTATCTATCTATCTATCTATCTATCTATCTATCTATCTATCTATCTATCTATCTATCTATCTATCTATCTATCTATCTATCTATCTATCTATCTATCTATCTATCTATCTATCTATCTATCTATCTATCTATCTATCTATCTATCTATCTATCTATCTATCTATCTATCTATCTATCTATCTATCTATCTATCTATCTATCTATCTATCTATCTATCTATCTATCTATCTATCTATCTATCTATCTATCTATCTATCTATCTATCTATCTATCTATCTATCTATCTATCTATCTATCTATCTATCTATCTATCTATCTATCTATCTATCTATCTATCTATCTATCTATCTATCTATCTATCTATCTATCTATCTATCTATCTATCTATCTATCTATCTATCTATCTATCTATCTATCTATCTATCTATCTATCTATCTATCTACCCATTTATCTACTATAATAGCCTTTGTGATGTCATATTAATAGAGTTATCGTGCTGCATTAGTATTTCTGTGTTTCAGATACGAGGGCGTATTAGACAGTGAGCACGTAAAAGATTTAGTCCAAAGTCTGCTCATTTTCACGCTCTGAGTGATAAGCCTGCATGCATGTGGTGGACGTAAGGCTGATATTGTTCTACTAATTTGGCGACTTGTGGAACAAACAATATTTGCCCAAAAATAGCTGCGAGTATAACGCGCAGGAAAAGGCCAGCTATGCACGGAGTTTGGGGGACTTCGTGGGCGAATATTTGTGTAGATAACGGGACTCTCGGGGCAAGTGGGCTTGCGAACTCGTTTAGGCTCGCACTTCTCACTTCCCCAGCTGAATCTCCTACCATTCCAATCTTGTGGTTGCTTCTGAGTTTTCCTTCATCTCACTGGTGTCTCAATTGAGTCTCCCTCTCTTCCCTTCATTTCAGTAATCCCTTCATCTCACTGGTATCTCTCTTGAGTCTCCCTCTCTTCCCTTCATTTCAGTGATCCCTTCATCTCACTGGTGTCTCTCTTGAGTCTCCCTTCGTCTCCCTTCATCCCCGACTCTAACACACAAACAGCAATCTGTAGTCAACTGCCAAACCTCCAAACCCAAGGAGCAACATCGACGTCAATAAGCCTTTATTCCACGTTTAGTTCTTAAATTAATCCCTTCCCTTTATCGGCTCTCTGCCCCTCTATCTCGCCCACTTCAATCCCTTCTCTCCCCACCCCAGCCCAGCCGTTGTGTGAAGCCGTAGAATGGTGAATGTGAAGGGCGTTACAGCTCCAGTGTATGTGTGTGTGTGTGTGTGCGTACCATACGGAGCCCAGCTGCTTGGGTGGGGGCGATTCAGGCCATGTACGCAATCGGCCTATGCCAGCAGTGGGGGGGGGGGGTTGGCGCGGCAGTAAGTAGGCCTTTCTCGTCTATTCTTCATGGCTGCATAGGGTGGGTGGGGTAGGGAAGAGAGAGATTGCAGCGGGCCAGCGCACCCTGGGTGGAGGTGGGGCCAACTTTGGCCCTAAAATACGGGGAAGCCAAGCCGACCTCCCATTTCCAACACTTGCTGCCCTGCTGCGTGGCTGTCTGCAACAGAAAAAAACCACCGTTTTCCCGCATCCAATAGATTCCCCTCGCCTTCCCATCATCAGCTGTATAATACCTGCTACCGATATGTTTTGTTTCTCTTCCGAGCAGTTGAAGTTGAAGTTCTAGCAAATCCAATGCCAATAATTAGCAAATTGCAACAATATTAAGGCAGCATAGAGTGCTAGCAAAATTTGCCGCGTCACACAATCATCAGTATAGTTATGCTGCAGTAGTCACGATATCTACTTTTTCGTGACGGCGGCAGCTGCGGCTGCGGCGGCGGCAGCGGCGGTGGCAGCGGCGGTGGCAGCGACAGCAGCAGCGGCAGAGCGACATGCGACAGTACTCATTCGCCAAGTCGCTACTTCCATCACTGTTGCCGCTGTTGCTGGCGTCTACGCCGCTAGTTGTGGACGCCTGCGGCCGCCAGCCAGCCCGGGTGCAGCTGCCGCCAGCTGAATACCTTCGCCCGTTTGTATTCCGCAAGGTGCCATGCGAGCCGCACGAGCAGATCTACTGCGCCAACGGCGGCCGCTGCACCGTGGCGGTGAAATGGTCGGTGGCGCACAGCCGGATTGAGGAGCGGCTCGACCAGCCGAGCTGCGAGTGCCCCAGCGGCTACACCGGCTACAACTGCGACATCCCGCTGCTGCCGTCGACTCTCGATCTCAGCACTGCGGCATTCGTATCGGTGTTCCTTTTTGTAGCCCTGCTGCTGCTGCTGCTGCTGGTGCTCGGCTACCTCTGCTGCGCCCGCCTGCGTCACCGGAGACTCGCCGTTCGTCAGCCGGCGCCTGGCGACGAGCCCCTAGCAACCGTTGCTATGCTCACCGACTACAGCGTCTGCGGCGAAGAACGACCGGACGGAGTCGCCTCCTCGTTGAAGCCATTCGACCCGGCAGCCGTGCTGGAGTTCATCGACGCCGAAGTCAGCAGCGACGATGAGGACGACATCGATGGGGACGATTGGCGAGGCTGAGCTGACAGGTGCGACTGCAGCGGCGCAGCATTTATCCTCTCTCTATCCTCGCTCAGCAAAGGTGCACATGTACTTTAGATGATTTTGTTTTGATTTTGCATGCAGAAATTAGCTTATTGGATAGACACAGAATTTTGACAAGTTAAACTCATCCCTAAACCCTCGCCAAATTCGATGTCTGAGAGCGCTAAAATCGTCGGGTCGCCAAAGTCTATGTCGGGGACGCCAAAAGTCTGTATCGGGGGGGGGGGCGCCAAAATCGGTGTCGAAGGGCGCCAAAATGGAGTGTGAGGGTGCGCCAAATTTGGTGTCAGGGGCGCCAAAATGGGTGTCAGGGGCGCCAAAATGGAGGCGTCAGGGGACGCCAAAAGTCTGTATCGGGGGGCGCCAAAATCGGTGTCGAAGGGCGCCAAAATGGGGTGTCAGTGGGCGCCAAATTCGGTGTCAGCGAGCGCTAACATCGTCGAGGCGCCAACATCGGTGTCAGGGGCGCCAAAATCGTCAGGGAGCCAAAATGGGGTCAGAGGGCGCCAAAGTGGGTGTCAGGGAGCGCTGAAATCTGTGCCAGTGGGCGCCAATTAGGCTGTATGAAGGGCACTACATGTAGTTTGATTTGTCAAGTCTTCAAACAATTTATAGCAGCAGAATTATAAAATGAATCATTCGTATTTACAATGTCATCATTTCACAGTGTAGATTGTAGTAAGCTAGGAAAATTTGCACTAAACGGTACAGCAGCAATCAAATTGCATTCCCCACAAGCTCTGGTCCATAATCTTCTATTGTGCTTGCACTTTCTGAGCTATGCAAGCTACAGCTGTACTACCTCTGCTGCCCATTATAGTTTAATTTCGATATTAATTATGTACTTTTAAAACTGAACACCCCTTCATCTCACTCTGTCGGTTAGCTTAAAAGTTTTTCTTATTATATGGCCTTGCACTTGTTAACATATAATAGTCTATTCACTGATTATTTATTAGTAATTAATTGCAGATATTTCTAATCGATAATGCATTAAGATTTATTTATTAGGAAAAATGTGCAGCTATTTGCAGTTAGAAATGTAAAAAGCAAATACATTGAGTTGGCGCGCGTATTGCACAGTTTATATTGGCATACAGTTATAATAAACTGCACTGAACTCTGACACTTCCCACTAATTCAATCTCAGTAGTACTTCTTTTTATTGCGAGACAGACATAATTGTATCGAATGGATTTTCTTGATCTTCAATGTTAAACATGCTTTTAGGTTAACCCTACGTTCAACTCGGTTTAACAGATCTAATGCAGTTTGAGTTAATTTCAGTAATTGTAAATGCCCGTACAGTGTACCACACATACTGCACTGATGTTTCAGCGGGGACATCCACGATCTAGAGGCTCGGAATAAATAAGACCGCATTTTCATCCGTAAAAATCTATATGAGCATGTATAAAAATGTACGTGCAAGTTTACAGTGTTACTGTATATTATACCTGCAGATCCGGGGCGTGGGATAAGCTCGATATTTCACAACAGAGCTCCCTTTCAAAACCTCGAAAACTTCGTAAGATCGAAATACCCTAAAGCTCAAAACTTCGACGTTGTGGAATTTCGAGCTTCTGAAAGCGACCCCTGTCCTGTTGTTAGTTTTTAATCTGCTGTTTCAAATACAGTAATTTCATGTTAGTTCCAGTAATCAACGAAAACAAATTTACGTTGATTATGACCGTAATCCACTAAAATAATACATGTACCACACACTGCACTTATTCAGACTGCACACTACTTGACGATACGCATGCATTATTCTATTTATATCTATTGGACAATTAGGATATCAGAAGATTAGTATATGAGAAAGAAAGGTAGATATATATCTAAAGACACCTCATTTTTAGTGCATAGTACAATGTATATAAGGGCACACTACAAAAGTGCACGCATAAATTAGACAATTTTGTGGAAATGAATTTGTTTTACGTCATTAATTATACAATGTTAATGATTCCAAACTAACAATTTAATATGACTTTAAATTTTGGAAACCAAGCCAGAAAAAAAACATTGAAAATTCATCGTCAACACAACGAAGAAGCAACCGATTGATGATTTCAAGTTTTTTTTACAATAATAATCTTCAAATCATTTATACAACTCTTTATATTTAAAAAATTCTAGACTTCAACACTATTTCATGTAAATATTAATGGTTAAAAGTAATTAAAGGAATTCAAAAAATATTGTAACTTTATAACGGTACAGTTTATCGCAAATTTGTTTTTTACTTTTAATAATTTTAATCTTTATTTTGACTTTTCCTTTTTCCAGGAAAATTGTTTTCGTTATCGTTTCGTTTGCTGTTGTATTGTAGCAGGTAAAGCAGGAAGGATTAAATAGTTGTAGAATACTTTTAGGCGAATTCGCTTTCGCTTTTAGGCGAATCATCCTATCCCCAGAATGACTGAATGACAACAACGAAATTCTTTTCATAAGAAAAGAGGAAGTATGTTAGCAACAGATCAGATTTTTCATCTTACTTCTAAATTTAAAGCAGCTAGTTAAAAGCGAATTCGCCTAAAAGTATTCTACAATTATTTAATCCTTCCTGCTACAATACAACAGGCCACATAGTCAGGAAGGCGGCAGATACGCCGGAATTTTCTGGCGTGCATATGGTTCGCCAGATTTTTTTGGCGTGCTTGCTTTTTTGGCGTGCTCAAATCAATGATAAAAAATAGGCAGTGCTTATTTAGCCGGCACCGGTCAAATAAGCGCGTCACTATTTAGCCGGCAGTCCTGCCCCATTGCCGGTCAAATAAGCGCGTCACTATTTAGCCGGCAGTCCTGCCCCACTGCCGGTCAAATAAGCCCGTCACTATTTAGCCGGCAGTCCTGCCCTAGTCCTGCTGCCGGTCAAATAAGCCCGTCACTATTTAGCCGGCAGTCCTGCCCCACTGCCGGTCAAATTAATAAGCTATAACCCATTCATCCAAGCGATCCTTGCCCTCTCGTGTGCTACAGACAGTATACATGTACAGTATGGCCAGGGCCCACAACTAGGACATATTAAACATTCGCCGACACTTATTCAGACACTTCTACAGACACTTTAGTTTCTGTCGTACGAATCGTAGTTCCTTATATCCTTATATCGTAGTTGCTACGAATTGTAGCATTAAATTTGTTTATTGCCGGCTAAATAGTGACGAGCTTATTTGACCGGCAGTGGGGCAGGACTGCCGGCTAAATAGTGACGGGCTTATTTGACCGGCAGTGGGGCAGGACTGCCGGCTAAATAGTGACGGGCTTATTTGACCGGTGCCGGCTAAATAGTAGCGAACTTATTCGACCGGTGCCGGCTAAATAAGCACTGCCTAAAAAATATGGCGCAATTGGCGTGCTCAAGGCAATGCTAGAAATATGGCGCAATTGGCATTCTCAAGGCAATGGTAAAAATAGGCATGAATGATGGCATGCATCAAAACTTAGAATTTTGAAGTTTTATATTTTGGTTGTGGTTGTCATTGTGCACATGGTTATACTTATAGTCTAGTAAAAAGTTTAGTTAAAACTGTTATTTTTTGTAAAACATTCTGAATGATTTTTGAAAATTTATTTTCTTAGAATATATTAACATTAGCACAAAGATTTAAAATGTCAATCAAGCCAATTGGATCATCTTATAGTTGCAATTGCAGCTTTACATTGCGGCATGGCATTCATTTGGCATGTTTAATAATGCCTAAATGTTAGGCCTCGTATATAGCTGATTGGGCAACACCTGTCTCCCCACTGCATCTTTGGACCACCCTGTAGCTAAGTAGGCCTAGTATATATTTGACATGCATAATAAAAAGGTCATTAAAATTTTGGCATACTTGGTGTGCATGACAACAGTTGATTAATATAGAATAATCCCATCATACCTAAAGCTAATTTATAGTATAGCCTAGGATCATTTGCTTTCCTAATCTATATTATATTCTATGTAAAAGTAGTAAGACTAGATATTAATTTGTATAGACATAATAGACCTCAATTGTTCTTAAATTCATTATACTATATAATTTTTAAATCAATTATGATCATTGTATGATCTATACTTGCACTGTACTTATACTATATGATCAGAAATTTTGCCATGACAGTACTATGCATCATGGCTAAAAAATTGCTGAATGCTAAATGGATTAAATATTAAAAAAACATGCTTTTTTTAAAGGCCAAGCACTAGGATAGAATTCTTGCTCCGGGGTAAGAAAATGCCTGTGCACATTTTTGGAGCAGTGCGCACGCTAGCTGTAAAAAAGTCATAATGCAGATCATGGCGGGCCCATGTGCTAAAAAATGAAATTTCTAGTTTTTCAATTCTTATGTCAATGTAAATGAAAAAGTTGTACTTTAAATTTAAAGTAGCTTGAACATTATAATTTTTGAAGAAAATATTCTTTAAAAATTATAAGAGTTCCACTAAACTTTAAAGTAACTGTTTTTGCTAAAAACTATTTTTCTTTGTTTTACTTTTGTTTAAAATTTTCCAGCATAAAAACAACCTTCTGGACTATGAAAAGTAAGAGAACTTGAGCGCGCACACACTACATGGCACATAACCATGTTGAATGCATGTAAAAGTCAAATCCTGTCTGTGATTCTGCTGCAAACAGCTTCCTTGCAAGCGTATACGATGGAGCGCACACACACCTTCTTTAAGAGCATGCAAGTAGGCTCCTTTTCAGCGTGCAAGTGCGTATGAATTTGACAAGCTCATACAAACATGTAACAACTTTTGTGCAAGAATTCCATCCTGGGTCGAGTAGCTCTTTTGACTTAAAAATGCATAGTAAAAATGCTAAAGAAAAAACTGACTAGTTGAATTTTGATTCTTAAATAGATTGCAATATAGTAGGTTTTTTATTTATTGTCTATGTACCTATATTATAATCAGGAAGATGGCCTTCTTCACAGAAAATTTTGGCACAAAAGGGGGTTGGATATGTATTACACCCTGTATACCAGTGCATTCTGGTGCAATAATTGACTAAAAAATCTAGCGCAATCCGAGGTTCAAATCTTAGTAATGTATTTTTTATTGAAAGCTTTTATTGCTGAACTAATTAGAAAGACGGATTATTCTACTTGATAAACCAATGATTATTGTACTTAATAAGCCAAGGATTATTGCACTTGATAAACCAAGGATTATTGCACTAGCTATATAGTAGGCCTATATTATAGTATATTATATTTCTATATAATTATTTCTATCATACATTGTCATATACTAGGTCAATTTTGAAGTTTATTTTTTGTTGGACACATTGTATTGCTAAAACATCTCTTTATACTATGGTTTATGGGTATTACTATATAGATAGTGAATATCAAATTAATAAAATATTTATTAGTATATTGGCAACTATTGTGAGAGTCAATAAAAAGATCCAAATAGGACCTTGGTATATATTATAATTATATATTGGGTGTCCCAATAGAATTTTGAGACAAAATTTAAATGAATAATGCTACTTTCAAATATAAGCTAGTGACACAAAACTTGTATATAAAGGGAGTAGTATTTTAATAAACACAATGAAGCATTCAGTTTTTAGAATTTTAATCATACAAAAGTGCTATATTGCAATCATTATATGCCTTTTTAATAGGTACATGCTTACCATTATTGCTAAATTAATAGGAATCCCAAGAGTGACTATATATTGGGTCACCACTACATTCAAAGCTGCTAAGGATGAAAAAGAATGTTTTCTTTGCCCTCATCTAATTACTTAGACTAGTCATAATGATAAATGTGGAGCTTATCTGATGTGTATTGGGACATCTGGTGCTTAGTATATTAGGGACTCATTGTAATGGAAATTGATGATTAAATAATGCATTTTGTTAAATTTATATTAACATTACATTTTAATTCTTGTTTCTTGGATTATAGTAATGCATATTTATACATTTACTAGTTATTATCAAATAAGTTACTTAATCTTATAAACTATTTGACTTTAATCAACTATTTAAATATAAATAAATATGATAAAATTTTATTGATTTTAAGTATTAAAAAATAGGTTTGATTATTCTACTTTTGGATATTAAGTTGAGTACTCTTAAGAACTCTAGTTTCAAATATACAAAATATGCTATATAACCATGAGTAGTACTTAAGTTCCTAGAAATTTTCATATCTTTTGGTTGCAACTTGCATCTGTGCCAAAATCTACAATCAGAAAATGCAGTGCATATCACTTCTCAACATAATTTCCAATTCAAATCAAAGCACTCTTGCAGGTGCTAAAACCATGCGCTAAAGCACCCCCCCATCCTGAGATCTGAGATCGACTCCTTGGTCTCTGGGCCATAGAAGTCGACCCAGGTTTCGTTGCCAATGAGGATTTTGTCCACTTACTTTGAGTAGCCTCCGTCAAACCTGGCTCGCATCTGGTTAGCACTGAACTGATGGGGAACCCAACAAGCGGACAGCTTCCTCATGCCGAGGTGCTGGTGCAGAATCTTGACAATGGTAGAATCCGACATTCTGACAAGCTGCTGTGCTTAACTAACAAGCAATTTTTCACTTGCCAATCTTTGTCTACGTGGCTTTGAGCAGCAGCAAAAAATCCATCAGAAGTTCCCCTGTCTAAAAGTCTGAAAATACAATTAAATGGTTATCTGCAATTTTTCAACTTCTAATTCCTATTCAAGCCATTCATTACCTTCTCAGCTATGTCATTGTCACTGCTTTCTTGACTCATAGAAAATGTTTTTATATTATTTCGATATTGCTTCATTATAAGCAGTTCTTCAAGTTCAAATTTTCAACACTCTTCCAGGTTATAAAGAAGATATGAAACTTCCAGCGAAAATTCACATTCTTGATGCAACGCCAATTACTCTGAATGACAGGTGATTTTAATAGTGGTGCCATGTATAATTTGCAAATAACTACTTTTAGAGACATAAAAAGGGAATTATTTTAGGCTTTGAGAAGCAAAAAATGGGCTATTTCATGTCTCCTAACGAAGCATTTCATTTTCTTTTATCGTTCTTCAACATTTCTACTTACGAAAAACTACTGGTAGTAGTATGATGATACAAAGCTGCATCGTTTCCCGCCGAAACCTATCGTTCTGTTCCATTGGTTAGTCTATTTGGGTCTGTTGCTTTTCTAAATATGAAAAAACTATACCCTAATACACGCGCTTAGAAGCATTTAAAAATTGTCATGCTGTTTGCCCAGATTCACAGGCCTGCAGTACCAGAGAGGTGGCGGTCATCTGCCCAGACGTCGGCCTTACGACATGCGCAGAGGCGCTCCATCCGGCCGTAATAGAGGTGGCGGTGGCAATCGGTACGAAGGTGCGATGAATGACCGACTGCGGGGGGTCCTTCAGGGTCGAATTGAACGGCCGTTTCGAGAGCGAGAGGTAGTGGTCGTGCCTTCGGCGCGGGCAGCACAGTTTCCCGCTAGCAGCCCTGCCGGCGCTGTTGGCAGGGGAGGCCCGAACCGGCGAAGCCATGCATTCCGAGTTGGCAGGTGAGCGACTGAGGGAATATGGGATCTCAGGCCGAGTCTGGGAAATGGGATCTCAGGCCGAGTCTTGGAATATGGGATCTCAGGTCGAGTCTGGGAATATGGGATCTCAGGCCGAGTCAGGGAATATGGGATCTCAGGCCGAGTCAGGGAATATGGGATCTCAGGCCGAGTCTGGGAAATGGGATCTCAGGCCGAGTCAGGGAATATGGGATCTCAGGCCGAGTCAGGGAATATGGGATCTCAGGTCGAGTCTGGGAATATGGGATCTCAGGCCGACTGTGGGAATATGGGATCTCAGGCCGAGTCTGGAAATATGGGATCTCAGGCCGACTGTGGGAATATGGGATCTCAAGCCGAGTCTGGGAATATGGGATCTCAGGCCGAGTCAGGGAATATGGGATCTCAGGCCGAGTCTGGGAATATGGGATCTCAGGCCGACTGTGGGAATATGGGATCTCAGGCCGAGTCAGGGAATATGGGATCTCAGGCCGAGTCTGGGAAATGGGATCTCAGGCCGAGTCTTGGAATATGGGATCTCAGGTCGAGTCTGGGAATATGGGATCTCAGGCCGACTGTGGGAATATGGGATCTCAGGCCGAGTCTGGAAATATGGGATCTCAGGCCGACTGTGGGAATATGGGATCTCAAGCCGAGTCTGGGAATATGGGATCTCAGGCCGAGTCAGGGAATATGGGATCTCAGGCCGAGTCTGGGAATATGGGATCTCAGGCCGACTGTGGGAATATGGGATCTCAGGCCGAGTCAGGGAATATGGGATCTCAGGCCGAGTCTGGGAAATGGGATCTCAGGCCGAGTCTTGGAATATGGGATCTCAGGTCGAGTCTGGGAATATGGGATCTCAGGCCGACTGTGGGAATATGGGATCTCAGGCCGAGTCTGGAAATATGGGATCTCAGGCCGACTGTGGGAATATGGGATCTCAAGCCGAGTCTGGGAATATGGGATCTCAGGCCGAGTCAGGGAATATGGGATCTCAGGCCGAGTCTGGGAATATGGGATCTCAGGCCGACTGTGGGAATATGGGATCTCAGGCCGAGTCTAGGAATATGGGATCTCAGAGCTGCGGTATCTTGAAGTGAGGATCTAAGAGTTATGGGATCTATCAGTGAGCTAGGATCTCAGAGCCATGGAATCGGTGAGTGAGGATCTGAGAGCGATGGGATCGGTGAGTGAGGATCTGAGAGCGATGGGATCGGTGAGTGAGGATCTGAGAGCGATGGGATCGGTGAGTGAGGATCTGAGAGCGATGGGATCGGTGAGTGAGGATCTCAGAGCAATGGGATCGGTGAGTGAGGATCTGAGAGAGATGGGATCGGTGAGTGAGGATCTGAGAGCGATGGGATCGGTGAGTGAGGATCTCAGAGCCATGGGATGCTAGTACTTGTACTAGCTAGATTCAGTTTACTTATGCCTCAAATTAATAATTGGATTTACAGAAACACAGTTGAGTTTGTCAACAGTAATCGACTTAACCGACAGTATAGAAACCAACCAGCGGGTTATCCTGGCAACGTCGGCGGCTACTCACCCCAGCGCCGTTACGGCGTCAGCCGCGGCGTTCGGCAAGGCGGCCCATCTCGCCGAGGCCGCGGCGGAAGAGGCTTCAACCGGCCGGCCGGTGCAGCGAGAGCCGCCAGCGCAATGCCCGATTACATCATCGAGGAGAAGCCGGCGGAGGAGAAGGCCAGGCTGGACAGGGATCTTGACGCCATCATGCGAGAAGAGGGCTCTGCGCTTAATATGGAACTAACGACCTATTATAAAAATGCGAAAGCCCAGGACGACTTTTAGTGCGTCAACAAAGGAGAAGACGAAATTGATTATAAGGATAAAAGTACATTTGTTTTCTTAGTACATTAGTAACGCGCCTAATTTATCAGAGGCCAAAGGTATACTCGTAATGTTTTTCAGTTAGTAATTATATTATAGTATATATATATATATAGTCCTACAATTACGTAGAAAATATCCTTATAGAGATCCCCACCCAATATTCTGAATTAAAACCCCGTTGATGTAATCTGAATTGAAATCCCATTATATAGTCTGAATTAAAATCCCATTATATATTTTCAATAGAAATCCTAATAAGATAAATTAATAGGCTTATAAACTAGTAAGCTGCTCCATTCCTATTCAGTCCCTATATCCAAATTTGGTGTCCAGATGTCTCAACAAAAGTTATGAAAATCGATGTATCAAATTTGTTTTTTTTGTCTGTTATGTAGAAATAATTGATTTCGATTTAAACTTCTCATCTTAATAACGCTGCTTTTATTTTATAACAGATATAAATAGGATTTGTTTACACGCTTTTCCTCTACTATTAGTAGGATTGGTGCGTGGCTGAATTAATTTTAATTTTGTTTTTATTTAAAACTAATATTGTTATTATTATTATTTCAGTGCAAATTGTGTTATGATTTCTTTTATGAATTGTAAATATAATGTTTTTTACATTGGCTGTTTCTGTTCATTATTTGCGCTGTACTTATTTTATTTCAGTATAATAAATATATAAATCGCTTTTAATGAAAAAAAAGTTAAATAACTGCGTCTGAAGTGTTTCGTTTGCGTTTATAAATAATTGATTCGCAAATTATCGTTTTGTCCAATGAGTGAATTTATAACAATAGAATATAAATTGTGTGTATTTGTTAAGTTATTAGATGGGTTTTTATAAAGGCTATATAAGCTTTGTTTAGCTGTTAAAGTTAAGCATAAATATTTTATATATAAAGGGAGAGAAGTGGCTAAAAAAGAAAATAATGATTATCAATCGAATGGATCAATGCGTTTAAGCCAACTATTGATGCATTAGTAGCATATAAAATCTTGCGTCTTTTTCGTTTCTTTTGTGCATCAATTGATGTTTCAAAGTTGAAATTTTTTAACAAAAAATCTGTGTAATTCTACTGCTGCTGTTGAAGCCTATTGGCGACTGTGCGTTCATAAATAACCAAGCTATACTACTGCAGCTGTGAGTAAGTAGTTGAATTAGGACATTCGCCATCGTGTGCTTTCTGGCTTCCTCCCCGTATCCTAAATACGAGACTCAGCGGCCGCACTCCGGACACAGAATTTCATCGCCGTCTGTTAGGAAGCCGCGGCCGACCAGGTTCACTGAGCACTTGTAGCACACGAAGCAGTCCGAGTGCCAGTGCCTGTCCTCGAACGAGATGAACTTGCAGCCACCGAAGCCTAGGTTTGAATGTGTTCAGAATTTCTCTATTTAGTACTGTACACACGCTCACACAGGGTGTACAGCGGCCCGGACTTTCTCATCGTCAGGCTGTACACTCTGTGCCTAGGGGGTTGGCCCTCTTGGGTGTAAATCATGACAACTCCCCGGCCAATTTTCTTGCACGGAATCGAAGCATGGGTCGCGTCGCGAGAATCAGAAGTTTTTCTGCTGAGCTTCTCTGCCCAATTGACTTTCCGTATTAAAACCTTAATTCGATGCAATTTACTAATGGAAAACAAGAGTTAAATTGGCAAGATTGGTCTCGTCATTTCCTTTCTCAAGCTTCAATGTCCTAATAATACTACTGGTCGTAACCCAGGTTAGCGCACTGACTGACCCGTGATTGGCTGGGTGCAGCGACAGCACTTCTTAGCAAATAGTTGGCCGTAGCATTCGGCACAGTAGGGCTTGTTCTCCTTGCTGGTGAACTTCACTCCAGCCAGCTGCCCGTTGCAGTTGCCGCACACCAGGCACTCCTTGTGGTAGGGCTCGCCTTTGTACGTGACTCCGCCGCGTTTAATAGCCTGCTCGCATTTGCGGCACTTCTGCGCGTACTTCTGCTCGTAGCAGGGCACGCAGCAGACCTCTTGGTCGCGCGGGATGAACGAACGGCTGCCAATTGGTTCTCGGCACTCCTTGCACAGGAAGCAGTCCTCGTGCCACTGCTTGCCGTGGTATTCGTACTTGCGAATCCCGGCGTTAAACGTTTGCCGCAGCCGTCGCAACGGGCGGCGTATTTTTCGTCGTGACAATTTGAACAGAACAACGCGTCGTCTTTAGTGGCGAAGGGCTTGTCAACCAGGCTGCCCTGGCAGGAGGAGCACTTGAAGCAGCGCTCGTGCCAGTGCCGGTCCTTGTACGACAGGTCCTGGAGAGGACGGGAATCCGCTTATACTTAGCAATGGGAACTAAGCCGAAACTTAACGGACACAATAGCCTACTAATCTCCATTCCAGTGTCAAAGGTGTAAAGAAGGTGTAAAAATTACACGATCTTTGAGTTTCACGTACTGTTATACTACAGTAGTACGGTCCTTTTGAAAAGCTTCTAAAGAAGAACCTTTACTAAAAAAACGTCGCTCCGACTACTCATACAGGTACATGCAATTTGCGTTTACTGTTTTTTGATAAGTCAATATTACATGTTACCATCCAGCTTACCTTGGAATCGCAGCCAATCTTCTCCTTGCATTGTTCGCAGCTGTTAGCGAACACCTGCTCGTAGCACTGAATGCAGTGCGGCTTCTCCTCGCGCAGGATGTAGCGCTGCCCGGTGAGCGCCTTGCTGCAGCTGGTGCAGCTGAAATTGCCGCCCTGGTCGTTCCGCACGTCCTCCATCTGCTCCCTCCAATGGAATTTTCGATTGGTGCAAGTTTTATTAGGCAAACTGAGAAATCTATAAGAATAATACGAGCGTAGGTCACGTGGACAAACGACTATCCAGGAATGATTTGTGTAAGGGCAAGTCCTGGATTAATACGTTTAACACAGTCTTGTATGTACATGTACAGTGGCTCTTTTATATTTATATTTGCTAGAGAGTAACCCACATTAAATATTTAGTTGAATATGCAATACTTATACTCACCTTGTTTTCAAGCCGAGAATGAGAAATCCTACAAAGTATCAACCAGCGGCACTGCAACCACCGAGGGAACGGTTCGCCCCTCAAACCCCTCCTTTTATTTCCGATCCTAGAATGGCTTGGGGGGTAGCGGCGAAAGTCGGAGGCAGGACCAAAGGCTGAAGGGGATTCTTCCCCCCATCTAGTAGACAATGGCGTAGCCTTCACGCCAATCGGTACCTCTCCTGCAGACCACGGACAAACACTGTTTAGCTCGTTCCTTTCTCTGGCCCCCATCGCCCCTATACGCTCCATCTGCAAAATTATTGATCGGGTTTAGCAAAACGGCCTTATTCGAAACACAGGAATGGGATGCGACTGGGGAAGAAAGTGTGCCAGAGGGAATCTACGCTCTAGTCCAGAAGGGTAGGGGGTGGGAGCGATTCGAGCGCGCTTTCAAGGTTGTCAAGGCGGTTGTCTATAAGCTCGTAACGTCTGCAGCGAATGAGATTTTTGTTGATGCTGCAGCTGGCAGTTGCTGCATGCGTTGCGCGCACATCGCACATTCCAACGCCACCCAATATCGTACGCAACCGGGACGACCGCGTACTATAGCCCAACAGCAAACATTGGAACACTGAAGCATTCTTTTAGAACACAGAACAAAGTGCTAATCTACCTGACGAGGAAATGTTTCGATTCTGAATTTTTCTATATTAACATGGCTTGCACAGAAAATGGGTCGCAGCAATTTATGCCATTTTATAAAGTGCATATAGGTGTGTAAGCATGAACCACAGTGTTTAACAGATATTTTGTGTTAAACTTTCTGTTATAGGTGTTATATTAATCTTTATAGTGGCTAGCAATTGGAATGTACAATCGCTACTATAACATTTATTTAGCAAAGGATATTTGAAACATATATTCATACTTCTTTCATAACTTCAATCGTAATACAATGGAAACGCAGTATTGGAGGCTGTAGCTCGTAACAAATGGTCACAAACTAAAAAAACGGTCACAACCTAAACAATGGTCACTGCACAACCTAAACGATGGTCACATTGTTTGTTTAGAGTCTTCACATCGCTATCAAATCACACGATTGATGTATAAAGGAATGAAATTAATGTAAAAATCGTGTGATTCTACGAAATTAAAGTTCATTTGATGACCGCGATTCAAAAGGACGTTATTTTAGGTAAATAGTATTTGAAGTATTGATTGGTACAATTATTTTTATAATTGTCGTCATTACCAATTGGAATGCGATTTCTGGTTTAAAAATGAAAAAAACTTGAAATATATACGAGAAACATAATAAAAGTAAAAACGAGGATCATCCATGCCTAAATAGATCACAAGGATAAAACGAGAATAATAATTTAAGCTGTCAAGTTGAAAGACAGACAGGGTCAGTTGCGTGCTGGTTTGGCGCTTGGTAATTAGTGAAACCCAAGTATGGTAAAATTACATAGAAAAACGGTTAAATGTGCAACGAAAAGACACGAAGAGTTTTAAAGTTGCTTGGTCAAAAGTCAATAGAACTGAAACCTGACTCATATCAAAGCACACAGGATTCGGCGTGGCAACAGCGACCCAGGTATCAGGGGTCGATCTCGCGGCCCTCCTTCCGGCACTGCTCCAGCTCCGCGGCGTGCTCAGTCAGCTCGTCCAAGTCCACTGGTGGTTGATTTGACTCCGGTGCGCTCTTCTGCCACCTCAGCATTTTTCTGCGCCTATTCACGCAGTTGGAAGCGGGCAGCCCGTGGCAGTTCAGAGCCAGCAGTCCGGGCAACTCTGGTGAATTCGAGGCGTCGCCAAGTTTCTCGCGCAACAGAAAGCTCTCCCACATAGCGTTGACCACGTCTGCGCAGACCATATCACCGCAGTTGAGCGCAATCATTTTCATTAAGAAGGCACCGTCGCGACTCAAATACCGCTTAACAAACTTGTGCATCAAATGCTTTTTAGATTTTAGTTCGCTATAGTTGTCCGCAAGACGCAGGTAGTCCTTGACAAAGTTAATCAGGCTGAAGCGCCAGGCCAGACGGTAGAGCCAGCCGAATGCGCTCACTATTGTTACCACGGCGACCACGAAGAACCAGAACCACAGAAATACGTAAATCTTCTCGTTGATCATGTTGACCGGCAGGGCGCACTGGGCGTACAGCCAGTTGACTCCAGCGGCGGAGCGCATCTTCACGGCGCAGGCGCCCACTCGAGGGAACACCATGGTGTTCTGCCAGTCGATGTCGGCCAGCACCTCTCTGAGTAGATCAATTCCAGGCATCGTGTAGCGCGTGGAGTTCAATTGTAGAAACTCTTTCATTGTAAGCAACTGGCCTACGGCGTTCAACAGGTAGGCAAACTTGATTAGCAGATAGGTAATAATCAGGTAGTTTCCACTAAGCTGCGATGGCTTCATGCGACTGAACGTGCGCCAGGCCACAATTAGGCGCGCCCGGGCGTCTAACTGTCCACTTTCCTCTTTCTTCGGTGGCAGGCGTCGTTTGATCATCCTCTCGATTAACCTGGCAATATGCGTGACCATCCGCCTGCGCGTCAGGCCGCCGCTAGAGTCCTCCGAGGCGTCCTTGGCCAGCTTGACGATTCGCCCGACGTCAGTGCCGGCCCGGTCGAAGCTGACCATGCGCCAGACCAGGCGGGGCAGGCAGCACAGCACAGCCTGGAAGCCGAGCACAAGAGGCACCCACTGGTAGTAGTAGATTTTATGCTCCGCATAGGCGCTCAGCCCGCCATCGTTTCGTTCGCTATGAAGATGGAAATGCCTGACATCAACAGCGTAAGTGCCCTCTGTCAGACAGTATTGATCCACAAAGTCCAGCTGGCCGCCTTTCTCAAAGCCGAATCCCTGCGGTATGTAGCAGGCGATCGGCATCATAGCGTAGGTACGCGCTGTCACCAGTATGCCCAGCACGGTCAGGATGCTGCTGCTAATCTGGTAGCTCAGACGATCGGAGAAATCGTCAACGCCGATGTAATTGACGTACGAAAGAGTACGAAAGTTAGTTACAAATTCCATTGCCGCTCAGATGCTCAACTTAATTGGTGAGTGCGCCACGATCGGCACCAAAGATAATTTTATTTTGCTAATCTTTGATAATTCAAATCGAGTCGGGTTTTTTTACGTCGACGCGGCCCTTTCCGAACTAAGGCTTTACAACTTTTATTTACTCTTTACCGCGGCCCTGTCCAACACGAGTATAGATGCACGGAGAGATGAAGAATCCTGGCTGCACCCCTGCAGCTGGCTCACACAGGCATCCGATGCGAACTGCGTTGTTCTATAGTTATGAGCTGCATTCGCGTATTAATTTGCATAGCCGCATACTTTGGCCTGTTCGTGTGCTGGCTAGGGTAAGGCTCAATCTGGACCTCTGCAAGCCATACATAGCATGCCATTCTACTTCTTATATTATTTTTCGCCCCCACTCGAAACAGGAAGCAGCTACGCCTTTCGTATTTCTAATTTCTGTTCCAACTATCCAAGACGGAGCATTGTTATTTGCCCAGTTTCATTGTGTGTGTGCACGCTTACTTTTTTTAAATGCATAGTGTGGGTGGGCTCGATGCAGCGTTTTAAAAAAAGTGCTGCACAGCTCTCAAACTGAGCTATTTTTGACTAAGAAACAGTAAGTGCGCACATTGAGCAAAGCGAATAGATGGTTAATTAAATACTAAATTGCATGAGTTTGAAGAATAAAAATTTATTAGTAGACTGACTATACAACACTACTACTCACAATCACCCACTTGAAGAGTTGAAGTAGTATCTGTATAAGCCTAAATAAGTGCGTTTACATGTATCCCCGTGAAAAATTCATCATCCGCCAACGTCGGGTGGCAGATGCCAGGTGCAGGGTATCTTTACAGTTCACCGACGCAAAACGACATTGTCGGCCGAAACGTCGGCGTTACTGTAAAAAGTACCCATTTGCCAGAAACGTCAAACAAACGCCGGAAGCTTCAGTCGATTTCGCTGTCCGTGTATATAGAACTGTTTCATACATGTACACAACAACCATGTACATGTAAATCATTTTATTGGTACATCATACATGTAACTTTCTACAGTAAGGATTGATCGAGCAATCAATGATGAATTCCAAAGGTAAATGTACGTGTACGAGTATAATGTCCGCTGACTTTTTGATAGATTTTTCCAAAGGGAACCAGTCTGCTTTTTTCTGCGTTAGTAAAGCTACCTGTACATGTGCATGTATCATACGCACAGCTGGCTGGGCTAAACTATAAAAGGCTAACTTTTGAGCTGCACTACGTCTAATGTAAAATTTATCAACATTTTTAATTCAAAAGTATGATGTATACTAAGCCTGAAAACAGTGAACATCCATTTTTAAGGACCACTGTATATTCCTTGGTTTTTTGTTAATGAGATTGATGTACATGTAAATGTAAGAAAATGGTCAGCTCAAACACAGATACGCGTATTCCAAAACACTTGTTTTTAGTAGCACTACACACTAATTACAAGACAAAACGCGCGCCTTTGGAGTTTAATGCATGATCGAGCACATTGATCTGATGACACGTTTCAAATTTGGATCGTAATATATCGATTCATATGCAATATCAGGTGTCCCGTTCTTGCATGCATGCGTAAAAAGTACCAATTTATTATAACTCGTGGATTGGAGAGTATTAATAGCTGCGGGGCTTATTAGAAAATGAGCCCCGCCATAGCAGGCCTGGCCTTTGCATGGTCATTGGTCACAGCTCATGATCGATCAGAGATCAGAGATATCCACCTTAGCTGCATATATCCTTGTTTGATTTAAGGAATTTAAGGAATAAAAGACTATATATACATGGCTAAGTACTTAAATGCAGATTTCAAAGTCGACCTTAGTCTGAGACTAAAATTGCTGGCATTGCTGGGTATTAGGTGGAGGTTAAATTTTGTCACTGCAAATCAGTCAATGCTAGCTGCAAAATATATAGCTGCATGACCAATAAGACAATGGTTTTAATTCGAGTTTGATAAATAAGCAAGGACACATAAGTGCTGGAATGCGATGTGCTCTATTCAATGGGTGAGTATAATGAAATGAATTGAGTAAATAAATATGCACATTAGACCTAATTCTTTTCTTTTACTGCGAGTTAGCCTTCCGCCAGTTATGCTCACGGTACAATTTACAAATAAACAAATGTACTTTGTGTGTTAATCGCAAGATTTTCAATTGTGTCTAAAACTCATTAAAATTAATTCTTTTGAGCTATATTTTATTACTGATTGGATTTATTTTTTATGTGTAATTCACAATTTGATTTGCACAATGACGACGAATTCGCACCGTAGCTCTAACCCGGCGCGAACAGTAAAATAGTGCTGTAAAATAGTACTACTCTAACCCTCCAACCCGGACCTCTAACTATCTTTCTAACCTGTTCAACGTCACACTCACACTCACACTCACAGTTCACTGCAGCCAAGCAAAAAGCTGTTGAACTTAAATAAATTTTACTTTTCTAGTATACCTGCTCCAGCACCTTGACAAACATTCATGTGTTAGTCTTATTTTCTGGGGTGCGACAAATGCCACCATTTTTTGTCATTTTAAACAGTTTAATGACGTACCAGTACCAGTACCAACCCAGGCCTACTTTGTTAGTTGTGTGCACAGCACAGGCAGCCGTTTTATAGGCTACACACTTATGCTATATATTAACTTATTAAGTAAAGTACATCGCCTTGTAACCAAGGTACCAAGTTTGGTGTCCATATACTCAGAAAATTGAATAAGCAAGATGTCTAAAATGTTGCCCATGGCCACATCTTGGTAGGCCTAACCATTATGTGTCATAATTGTCATTTGCCTATATAGATGTACAATTAGCTGCAAGCTGCAAGTCCAGGAGGCCTGGGCCTGGCATGTTCCTTTGGTAAAATGTATATTATTGTTAGTGTGTATGCAAGTAAAAGTAGGACCAACTTACTGTTTTACTATATTTATAGAATATCTTATTTAGGCAATCTAGTTTCGCACCATAGCCTATAGGTGTAGGGGCATTCTTTCATTTTACAATCCCTGAGCAGGTCAAGTTTTGTCTTATGATCCCCATTATAAAAGAGTCGAAAAGACACTCTAGTTTATAAAAAAAAGTATGTTTCACATTTATTTTTCAAGAAAAAATCATTGCAACTCACTTTACAGTCAACCTAATTCATTACTGCAACTTACTTTTCAGTCAACTTGAGGATTGTAGGCATAGCAGAGTTATGAAAGCATGTAGCTTATATTCACTTTTGTCATACAATCATTTAAATGGTGAAATTATATGTAGATGATCACAAGACAAAACTGAAAGAGCTTGTAGGTTTTGAATTATGATCACTGAATTAGTAGAATTGCATTAGAAAGATCATATGACAAAAGTGAATAGATTACTATTTCCTAAATTGCTATATTAAATGATCATCGTCATTCTGTAGACATAGAGTCCCAGTCTACATTTAACAGCTAGTCTTTGGAGCAGTTCAAGAATGAAATTGTATTCATTATAAGATTTACAAACGCCGCCCCTAGCCCCCACTCACTTTCATTATACGATCCCCCTAGTTCATTGGACCTATGTGTTATACCAAGGGATGATTGTATGACAAAAGTGAGGGAAGAAAGCAATGCTTGCGAATCTTATAATGAATCTTATAATTTAATGTTTGCAGACATATTAGAGGCTACAATTGATTGTTTGATTGAAATATCCATTATAGCAACAATTTCCTATCATTTTGTCATACAATCTCTCTAATACAATTTTACTATTAGTGTGATTGTAAGTCAAAATCTATAAGCTCTTTTGGTTTCATCTTGCAATCATGTACTTATAATTTCACCATTTAAATGATCATATGACAAAAGTGAATATAAGCTACACCCTTCCATAAATATACTAGGTATGCCTACATTTCAGTGCTCTACAGTGACAATTTCAATTTAGGACAGTAATCCAGTCAATTTTGTTTTATAATCTCTCAAATACAAATCTACTACTAGTTTGATCATAATTCAAAACCTACAAGCTCTTTTAGTTTTGTCTTGCAATCATCTAGGCCTATATATAAATTTACCATTTAAATGATCATATAGGCCTAACTGTCGTAGGGGTATTCCCGTACGGTACAAAATCCTACCGCTGTAACCAAAGTTGTGACAAGGCTTACTTCTGTCCCTACAAATTATCCCTCTATTGCCACCAAGTTGTAACAGGGGATATTTCTGTTTGCCAACTACAGTTATCCTGATTATACTTGTTTTTACTCCCTAACTATTTCTTAGAATTTCATTTAAATATTTCTGGGTAGCGTAGCGTTTCTGGTAGCGTTCTGGTAGCTTATGGCCTGCTTTCTGGTAGCGTTCTGGTAGCTTATGGCCTGAGCGGTCTAGTACTGATATATGTATTAGTGAATAGTCCTAATCGGGCGTTCACCGAGACTAGAGGGTCACGGCGCCTCGCCCTCTCTTAGTATATCTCCAGGAATTAGTCCCAATTCCCTTCTCTTAGCAAATTTCTTAGAATCGTTTCATAGGTTTTGCAAATGAATAAGTCGCTATTTAGCTCAAAGACTTTGAAATGGTTTAGATTGAACTGCTTATTCTGTTCGCAATTATTTGCTCACGGGTAAAAGACAGTTGGAGTATATTTGTCGCAAAACCGCTCCTATATATAGTGATTTCCCCCCCATACGATTAAAACAAAAAATAATTCTCCAATTTATTTCGCGCATTAAAACAAACTATTATTTGGCGTTCGCATAGATTCAGTTTCTAAGAAAGATTTGAATATACTGTTATTACATTGAAAGAACATTCGAGTATACTATTATAAAGGCATAGCACTAGTACATAACGAAAGTGAAAGTGACTAGCTTCTAACTTCTATAAGACACTAGATTTTATGTTTTAAAAATGATATGCTTAAAAGTGGTCCCATTTTGAAATTTGATTTTAAGAGCAATTTTCTGTTCTCTATGGGCTGGGATCGTATAACAAAAGTCCCGACTCCCATAGGGTCAGTGCTAGGTGATTATAAAATGAAAGAATGCCAGTGTAGGAACAGGGGGCCAATGGGGCCACAGCCCTTTCACTTTTTAAAATGAGGGGGCCAGTAATGGTATCTGGCCAAGGCTGGCCCCTCTATATTTTAAATGTAAAATATAGACTTCTTCCTTTTTTGGTTTTTGCTACTTTGCATAAATGCATTTTGCTTCAGGGCAACAAAACGTAGCGCCTGCAGCGCCAAAATGAATGCCTGCAGCACTAAAATAAGTGCCTGCAGCGCCAAAATGAGTGCTTATGGCACTTTCTAAAATGGGTACTAACAAGGATTCTGAAAATAATTGGTATATGATAATGTGCATTTTCTATATAAAAAAATCTAACTTAACAGGGGCATGTGCCTTGTGCTTTTTGAAACATTCTTATGCCTATGTTTGCACATTTAATTAGGACGCTATTTTTAAAAAAAAACAATGTTCTGCAATTGCTCCATTTTTTAAAAAGGGACTAAGGTAGGAAGGACTGGGATTCTAAGAGATTGCTAATCATAACCCTAACCTTAACCCTAAATTGTGAAACTTTTTAGACTATTAAAACTTTGTTCAAAATTAGTTAAAAATTCCAAAATAATTAAATGTGCATAAGTAGAGGATTGCCAATATCAAACCTATAGTATAGTAAGTGAATAAAGTAATCATTGTATAGTGCTTGGCCTTCTACCCTGAGCTGCTATACAAAATGCTGCTGCTCAAGCTGCAGAGATTGCACAGGCTATTGGTGAGATTCTCCTTTTCTGCCTCATTTTCTCTTCTCTCTCTCTTTCCTTCTATCCCCTCTCTAATCCTCTCTTATTTCCCTTTCTCTCTTCTTTCTCTGTCTTCTTTCTCCTTCTCCTCTCTTCCTTCTCTCTTCTCTCTCCTGACATATTTTCTCATTGTTTAAGTAACTAAAGTAAAAAAGTATCCAATTATTACCATGCAAGATCTTCTTTGAGGCTGATAGCCTACTCAACAGTTGATTTCCAAGAAGCCTCATTTGCAATCTAGCAATCTCTAAATGTAGTGTCAAACATTTCTGTCTTTGTTGCTTGAGTTCCCAATTCTAGGGACTTAAGAGCTCCCTTCACATTGAAAGCAATAACATTCATTTTAACTTAAGCCCCACCACCCAACCCCAATGTGCACATGGTGTTGAAACTCTGTTATTTAAATCCCCAATGCTAGGGACTTTAGAGCTTTAGCCCCCTGAAATGAAAGTGAAAATACTCATATTAAAACTTATTAAAAATTTGAGGCTTTTAATGTTCATTAATTGTATCATTTTATTAGCTGTATTTAGTGAATGACAGGCTGATAAATGTCATTGAATATTATTACAAGTTGATTTCAATTATGGAAATTAAGAAAAATGAAAGCTAATAGAAAATCATAAGTATCTTTTTATACTCTTTATTAAATAGGGTCTAGGATATTAAATTCTAATTGGTTATTATATTTTGGTAATATTAATTTTACATACTTATTTTCCTATCTATTATAATTTTTGTATTTTTAGTTAATCATTTTTTTGAATTTAGAGTTTATAAAACCATAAGCTTTAAACAGTGGTTGCCTTATTCTCTGTGGGTGAGACTGAGTTTTATAGCTAGTCATACACTTCAACTGTCAAGTTGAATTTATGAAAAATGCTTTCTTTCCATTCTAGGGCGATTGCAATGGCTTTGCTTATAACGTGTATCAATTTTCTCTATTAAAATTTTGCATCAGTGAATTAATTTTAATTTTTATGCCACTGATCAGTTTCGGTTGAAATCGCACTACTTACAGTAATATTATTGTATTTGTATCGGCAGATCAATTGCCAGCATAAAGAAATGCCTACCCAGGACATGCTGCAATCCGAGGGTCCGCCCTACATGTGCCAGGTATGCCGATCCGGCCAGATACCGGCCTGGCCGCAGTACGAGGCGCATTTGGGATCAAAAAATCATATTAAAAAAGTGTTCAACTTGCCAATGAATTCGCACGTGACGCTGAGCAGTCGGATGCAGAGCCTCGGCTTATTGGCGCCGAACCAACCGGCTCAAGAGTTTCAAGCTGACGATGCCGATTTTCCTGCGCTTGGCGGCGAGGCTGGAGACAGACTGGCTAGCCAGCAGAGGCAGCCGCAACCGGTGCAGTATAGTCAGGTCACCCCGGCTCCATCTGGGTTTGCCGCTGCTCCTGGCCCTGCTGCCGCTAGTCAGGAGCCGTACATCGATCGCCGCACCCAATCGGAGCGGTCAGGAAATGTGCGCCTAATGCCGAGCCTGGATGCCACCGACCGGGCCCACGGCATGCCTCGGTACGCCAATGTGGCCAAATCGGATTCTGCTCAAGAGATGCTGCGCACCTTTATTAATGGCAGATCGCAGAAATTGCCGCATCAGATTCTTAATGAGTATACGGTTGCCATGCGAGGCAGCATTGAGTATAGGCCTACGGCGCCTAGGGTATGCTGTTTTAATTCTTTGTTTAATTAATGTATTTCTGCTGCGCTTCCCATTCCCAATTCTGGGCCCGTTTCCCATTTCCCTGAAGTTCCACATCCTCGTTTTCCCTGAAGTCCCACATCCCCGTTTTCCCCGAAGTCCCGCAATCCCCTTTTCCCGAAGTTACGCCGCCCCCCCCCATTTCCCCGAAGTTCCGCATCCCCCTTTCCCCAAAGTTTAGGATCTCATTTTCCCCAATCTTGAAGTCCTACATTCCTTTTCCCTGAAGTCCCGCATTCCTTTTCCCTGAAGTCCCGCATTCCTTTTCCCTGAAGTCCTACATTCCTTTTCCCTGAAGTCCCGCATTCCTTTTCCCTGAAGTCCCGCATTCCTTTTCCCTGAAGTCCCGCATTCCTTTTCCCTGAAGTCCCGCATTCCTTTTCCCTGAAGTCCTACATTCCTTTTCCCTGAAGTCCCGCATTCCTTTTCCCTGAAGTCCTACATTCCTTTTCCCTGAAGTCCCGCATTCCTTTTCCCCGAAGTTCCACATCCCTCTTTCCCCAAAGTCCCGGATCTCCTTTTCCCGAGCCTGAAGTCCCGTATTCCCTTTTCCCTGTAGTCTCCCATCCCTTTCCTCCGATTTCCACATTCCTTTCCCTGAGCCTGAAGTCCCGCATTCCTTTTCCCGAAGTCCCACATTCCTTTCCCCCGAAGTCCCACATTCCTTTCCCCCAAAGTCCCGCATTCCTTTCCCCCAAAGTCCCGCATTCCTTTCCCCCAAAGTCCCGCATTCCTTTCCCCCAAAGTCCCGCATTCCTTTCCCCCAAAGTCCCGCATTCCTTTCCCCCAAAGTCCCGCATTCCTTTCCCCCAAAGTCCCGCATTCCTTTCCCCCAAAGTCCCGCATTCCTTTCCCCGAATTCCCGCATATCTCGCAGCTCTCCGCGTTCCTTCACACTGGCCTACCCAAACCCTACAACTGTTCAGGTGGGCGGAAATTTTGCATATTTAGCTATTTTAACAATTGACGGAGTGCCAAGCGAGTACGAAGCGGGCGAGGCCAAGTCCAAGCAGAAGGCCAAGGAGGAGGCAGCCAGGCTAGCTTTAAATGTAATCGCCCGTGGCAGCGGTGGCGGCGGCGGCTACGCGGATCGCTCGGCCTCTCCGGCCGCGTCCTTGGCCTCAATGACCGTGCATGCCGCCTCTGGCGCTCTCCCTGGCGATCGCTACGCCGATCAGTGCAAGAAGCAGCTGGACGCTCTGCTTCGTGATGTCAAAATTGGCGGCGTCGACAAAGTGGCCGCGATATTCTTGTCCGATTCGCGATTGCCACAGTCGGAGCCTAGTGAGTCGCTTTTTAGTTTAAGGTTCCACTTTTACCGTGGGTATTGCCATGCTTATAGAGTCTGTTTACCAGATGCCTTCTTAGAAACCCTCTCAGATTCCTACTTGCAAGGCCACCACCGCCAGTCTTCCAGATCCTCAGTTGCTGGGCCAGCCTCCCAGATCCTTAGTTGCTGGGCCAGCCTCCCAAATCCTTAGTTGCTGGGCCAGCCTCCCAGATCCCCAGTTGCTGGGCCAACCTAGATCCTCAGTGGCTGGGCCAGCCTCCCAGATCCCCAGTTGCTGGGTTAGCCTCCCAGATCCTCAGTTGCTTGGCCAGCCTCCCAGATCCTTAGTTGCTGGGCCACCCTCCCAGATCCTTAGTTGCTGGGCCAGCCTCCCAGATCCTTAGTTGCTGGGCCAGCCTCCCAGATCCCCAGTTGCTGGGCCAACCTTCTAGACCCTCAGTTGCTGGGCCACGCTATCCCAAATCCGCAGACTAAACAATCCCAGATAAAAGCAAAGTGCAGTAGAACTGAAACCCTGAAAAATCCTCAGCAGTGCAGCTGGTCGCCCTGGGCACGGGCTCCAGCGTCAACGATCACTGGCTGGAGCACATATACAACTCCTACGGCGAGCTCGTGATTGACAGCACCGCTTTTGTGTGCGCCAAGCGGGCCTTTCGCATTCGCTTAGCCCAGGAGGTGTCGGCCTACTTCTCCGGCCAGGGCCGCTGGTTGGAGCCAAATAATCGCGACGACCGGCTGCGCTTGAAACCCGGCCTGGCTTTGCACCTGCTGCTCAGCTCGCCGCCTGATGGCGACTGTTCCGCAGGTGACAGCGGCGGCGACTCCGCCGGAGCGATTGGCGGCGACCCGCTCGGACGGCACTCGCAAGAGGAACTACTTCGCGATAAGTAAGTAGGGCGCCTTTCAATGCTCAATTTTACTCCAAATCTTTGAAATCAAAAATTGTTTTCCATTCTTTCAAATCCGTATGTCAGTATCGCACTCTCTAAAATTCCCATTTCAGTATCCCACTCTCTCAACATCCCATCTCAATATCCCACTCTCTTATAATCCCATTTCAGTATCCTACTCTCTTAAAATCCCATTTCAGTGTTTTAGTCTTAAAAATTCCCACTTCAGTATCCCATTCTCTTAAAATCTATTTCAGTTCCCACTCTGTAAAAATCCCCATTTCAGTATCCCGCTGTTTACAAATCCCTATTCAGTACCACACTCCTCATAATTCGCTCCTTAGATGCGGCGTCCTGGAGCCGGACCTGTCTCGTTACGGTTCGCTGGCCTGCTACGAAAAGTACGATTGCTCAATGGTGCGCACATTCGGCTTAGAGGAGGCTGAAGATCCTAACAGTCTGGCTGTGCACTGCGGCTCCGACAAGCTGCTGCTATGCAACTATGTTGGCCTGTAGGGCGGCCTGCTTGCGAATTTCATTGAGCCAGTGTTTCTGCAGGTCAGTTGGTTTGCTTTTGCCTTGTTGGTTGCATAAGTTTTCAACTCGCAAACTCACCAATTGGTTCACCAACTAGCTATTATTATGTTCACCAACTAGCTATTGTGTTCACCAAATAGCCATTCTGTTCACCAAGCAGCCATTCCGTTCACCAAGTAGCCATTCCGTTCACCAAGCCGCCATTCTGTTCACCAAGCAGCCATTCTGTTCACCAAGCAGCCATTCTGTTCACCAAGCAGCCATTCTGTTCACCAAGTAGTCACTCCGTTCACCAAGCAGCCATTCTGTTCACCAAGCAGCCATTCTGTTCACCAAGTAGTCACTCCGTTCACCAAGCAGCCATTCTGTTCACCAAGTAGTCACTCTGTTCACCAAGCAGCCATTCCGTTCACCAAGCAGCCATTCTGTTCACCAAGCAGCCATTCTGTTCACCAAGCAGCCATTCCGTTCACCAAGTAGTCACTCCGTTCACCAAGCAGCCATTCTGTTCACCAAGCAGCCATTCTGTTCACCAAGCAGCCATTCTGTTCACCAACTAGTCATTCTGTTCACCAAATAGCCCTTCTGTTCACCATCTAAATATCCATTCTGTTCACAAGTGGTCACAAATCTGTTCACAAATAGATTCACCAATTTTACAGTCCATTCACAAACGTCTGTCACCCGCCCCGACCCCAGTCCGTAGACGTGGCCGGTCGCTACAGTCACGCCAACATGGCCCGCGGCTTCCTCTGCCGCCTGCCCCGTCTCCGGCATCGCTTGGCCTCCCCAGCCTACCAGCTCGTGGCCGATCCCTGGCTGGGCCGCACCAGCGACCCTCTGCGCCTCGGCTCGACCGATCCCGACACCGCCGTGCTGTCAATCAATTGGTATCGGCCAGTAGACGGCAGTGCCGGCACAGCCGAAGTGATTGACGGGCCGCAGGGTAAGAAAAATATTCGCCGATCGCAGAATGTCACCCCGGCTGAGCGCCAGCTGCCCGACACCGACAGTCTAGACGGTGGCGGAGTCTCCAGACTGTCGAAGCGAGCCGCTTTGTCGCGAATAGTCAAACTGGCTGAAGAGATTGCCAACAAATCAGCCTCGGTGCCGGTTGCCAAACGGATTAATGCTCGAATCCAAAGCAGATTATTAGCCGATGGTGAATATTTAGACTTGAACAGTGTCAGCTTGCGAGCATTGAAATGCGCCGACTATGCCCAGTGTAAGCGGGTCGTGTTCGACGAGCTGGCCTCTTGTAATCGTGGCCATTGGGCTAGCAAGAATGGCGAGATGGACCCCAGCGACTTCCATTTGGCTGACACGTAAAGAGATGCTAAAGTCGCCGATTACGTTTGCGTATTTTGCTACCCTTTGCAAACATTTTGGTAAACGGTTTTTATTCATAATTACTTTAATTGTTAAATTTAAACCCGAGGTAGCAGTTTTGTTGCTTCTCTTGACCATATAGGACGACTTGATCGAATAGTATCTCAATTGCCAACAAAAAAGTTTAAAAAGGTTAAAGCCAATGTATGAAAGAAAACTTACGAGCGTATTGCTTTTTCAGTCAAGTTGAAGATCAAATCCATCAAGTGGAGACTCCCCGTTCGCTGCAGCTGCACAGCCCCTGCCACAGAACTGCACTCGAAACTACACAGACGAAACTCAGCCTAGGGTGCAGGTCCAATCTAGCTCAGCCAATCAGAGAGCAGTAAGGAGAGAGGTCGAATTCAGACGGACGAAACCAAGTCTAGGGGGCAGGCCCAATCTAGCTCAGCCAATCAGAGAGCAGTAAGGAGAGAGGTCGAATTCAGACGGACGAAACCAAGTCTAGGGGGCAGGCCCAATCTAGCTCAGCCAATCAGAGAGCAGTAAAGAGAGAGGTCAAATTCAGACGGACGAAACCAAGTCTAGGGTGCAGGCCCAATCTAGCTCAGCCAATCAGAGAGCAGTAAGGAGAGAGGTCGAATTCAGACGGACGAAACCAAGTCTAGGGTGCAGGCCCAATCTAGCTCAGCCAATTAGAGAGCAGTATGGAGAGAGGCCAAAGTCAGACACAAGCGGGCAAGAGGAAAGTCAACTGTTTATCGGCCTTGCTGGGGGTTGGGGCGCCATCCCTTTTCTTTTGCAGCTTCAAACAGGGAAAATGCTAATTCTTGTACAGTTAAATAGATTATTTACTATTATAAAGTAAAATGAGAGCGCTAATTTTTCTACTGAAAAAGAGTAGATAAGATTTCCGGTGTGAAAAGTTAATTTCCTCTTAAACTGTTTGTCTGTCTGTTTTAATCGTTGGCTGTAAAGTTTTTGTCTTAAGTTTAAGTTTCAAAAGTTGGTTCTCGCAAAACTAATCTTTTTTTACATAATGTACCTTAATGTTTTCCGGCATTCAATTAGAATGCGATGCGAAATCATTTTTTGTGGAATTAATAGTAGCTTACGTAATCCTCGAAGCTTCCAAATATGGCATTTAGTCTTATTAGAGAACATGGTTTTCATAGCAATATCTGTATAATAATCATATTGTAATTGTAATCTGTCGTCGTATCCTCAAGTTTTAAAAGTTGTCTATGGCCACGCGGATATAAAGTACAGGAATTACTTTGTCGTAAACTTAAATTATGACTCTAATAGAATAGGATATGATGTAATGCTAGCTATCTTCAAACTACCTTCATAATACTTGAACTCATCTCTGCAACCCGGTACTCTGTTTTACCTGGAATTTATTAAGGCTTTATAAGAAATTCAAATATTTCTGCTTTTATGACCATCTTTTGAGTACGTGTTGGTGTTTGTTTTGACTGGCTCAGTTTCTCTACTAAAGTGGTAAGATAATGAAATAGTTTAAGGATCTGAAGTTAATGATCTAAACTTTAGGGTCTGAAATTTAAGGGATCTGAGCTTAGAGGGCCTGAAGATGAGGATCTGAGCTTAGAGGATCTGAACTTTAGGGATCTAAACTTGTAGGATTTTAAGTTTTGGGATTTTGAGGATCTTTCATTTGAGAATCTAGACTCTTCTTTGAATCTGGAGTTTTCGGGTCTGAAGCTGGGGATCTGTCCTTTTAGGATCTGAAGCTGGGGATCTGTCCTTTTAGGATCTGAAGCTGGGGATCTGTCCTTTTAGGATCTGAAGCTTGTTAAGTACTTGCAGTGTTGGGCTTAGAAATCCGATGTCATTGAGAAATGAGGAACTCCCAACTCCAGCGACGCCAGGGCGGTCACTACTAACCTGCTGACAATTGTGTTAATGAATCCGTTTCAGCCAATTAGCTGTTCCATCTCTTCTCACCTGAAAAGTGTGTAATTATATTGCTTCACCCAGCCTTAGCCAGCCGCTATGCCTAGCCAGATCCTAAGCCTGAAGCCAGATTCCGAGTTGGTGTTCCGCGGCCCATTCGACCGGGTGGTCACCACCACTCTGCGACTTAGCAATCCCGTTGCCGACCAGCCCGTGGCCTTTAAAGTGAAGACAACCGCTCCGAAACGGTACTGCGTCCGGCCAAATAGCGGCCTGATTCAGGCCGGCGGCGAGGTCGAAGTCGCCGTCATGCTGCAGCCAAGCGCTGGCGATCAGTCCGACACAGCCGAGCAGCGCTCCCGGCACAAATTCATGGTGCAGAGCCTGCTAATGCCAGCCAGGACGCCTCCTAATCTGGCTGGCGCCGCTCTTGACGAGGCCTGGCGTTCGGCTTCGTCCGACAAGCTGATGGACTCCAAGCTGCGCGTTGTACAAATTGAAGCCGACGGAGTCGCCAACGCTTCTGCGCCGTCGCCCAATCAACCGGGGCCAGCGGCGGCCAATTCGGCGCCTTCGGATTTGCCGAAAAACGCGCACGAAATGCAGCAGGAGTTGCAGCGACTGCGCGATGAAAACTCTCGGCTAGCGGAACAAGTGAGACCCTGTTTTTGTTTGTAAAAGTACAAAGTCTTGAAAAGTGCTTTGTGTAATTGAAAAACTTTCCGTACTTTAAAAAGTACCTCGCGTACTTCTAAAGTACGTTTGAACGTACATGATAAAGTCGTCCAAGAGTCGTTTTGTTATCGTTTAACTTTCTACCCACTCAAGTAGACTAACCAGAGTTGTTATAAATGCGAGATGCTTTCAATAATGAGTTCAAAGCTCCTACCCATACATGCACAGCCTCCCAGATTTACACTGGCCGTGCGACTTAATTTTTTACCAAAAATTCGACTTACCTGTGAAAAACTTAAAAGCAAAATTAACGCAAATTTTGGTAAACAGCAGGAGTATCAATGACTGTCCTATTAAGACTAAATGCCTCGTCATCTAATTAGTACTACGTCTGTATTTTTTCGGATAGGCATTTTTGCGACTTACCTTGGCTGGGCCCCTCGCCTAGGCTACAATCTCCAAAAGTGCATCGCGTACTTTCTATGACGCTTACCCCTAATTAGTCATAAGCATTACGAGAGGTGTGCATAACTGGCCAGTTAAAATTAACAACCATCTCTCTTGCAGGATCTCCGTCTGCGCAAGCTGGCCATGCGGCCGTCGCCGCCCAGCTCTCCGTCGGGATCTGCCAATGTCTCGTCGGCGTCAGGTTCAACTGCCGTGGCCACGGCCAGAGGCCCGCTGGTGCCGCCGGCTCTGTTCCTAGTCCTGGCCATGGTGCTGGGCCTTGTGGTTGGCAAGTTTTTGCTTTAGTTGTCTTGGTTTTTTTGTCTTCGATTTGCAATCTGAGCAACCTGTAGCCTGTTGTCGTGATCTGACTATTCAAATTTTACATTAGTGTATGAAAATTTATACTGAATAGTTTGCTGTTTGTTTATAGGGCGCGCTCTTAAAACACAAATAATATATTTTTATATCTATTCTATTCAGACAATTTCTACTTATTGGCGTTGATTATTTCATTCGATGGTTTAATCACTGTAAACCTTTCTATTCTTTTCAAACAACGAACAAAATTCAAGAAATTGCTGATTGTGTCATATAGTGTTGTTTTTCTCTATGGTTCATGAATTTCATAAACCTGTATGCAAAGTTTTGCTTCTATTCATCTTTTTAACTTAGACTACTATTTGTGTTTCTGCACGGAATCCCTGGACAAAATCCTGTCTTCCCCTGCTAATGGTAATTCCTTATAGTTGTGATACAAAGGGGAATTCTCTATAGTTGTGTTTCTAAAGGTATTCCTTATGGTTGAATTGCTCAGGGGAATCCCATATGGTCTAGTTGCTAAGAGGAATCCCATATGGTCGAGTTGCTAAGAGGAATCCCATATGGTTGCGTTGCTAAGGGGAATCCCATATGGTCGAGTTGCTAAGGGGAATCCCGTATGGTCGAGTTGCTAAGGGGAATCCCGTATGGTCGAGTTGCTAAGGGGAATCCCATATGGTCGAGTTGCTAAGGGGAATCCCGTATGGTCGAGTTGCTAAGGGGAATCCCATGTGGTCGAGTTGCTAAGGGAAATTCCAAATGGTCGAGCTGCTAAGAGGAATCCAATATTGTCGAGTTGCCTAGGAGAATCCCGAATGGTTGTGTTGCTTAGGTGGGTTTCTGATAGTTATTTCTAAGAAGAATTTGTTACGGCTGTGTTTTCAAGGTAATTAGTTGCGTTGCTAATGGGAACTTCTTATAGTTGCGCTGCTAAGGAGAATTCCGCATGGCTGTTCTGTTAAATAGAACTGTCTATAGTTGTTGAGCTGCTAGGGGTATTCTTTATTCGTTGTTAGCCATTAGGGAAATTCCAAGCGCCCACAATTTATTTTCTGCGAAACTCCCATAACCATATTTTTCATGCACTTCTCTCGTACTTCTCTCGTTTATACTGCTTTATAGTTATACCAAAAGACAATGATTAGTTCGTTTGTTTTAATATATTAGTCTAGAAAAATAAAGTTGCCACCAGTAAACTACTGAGTAGAGTCGTAGACTAGTTATTTGTGAACTCCACTAGAATACTATTGGTATCACTTACACTTTAAATTTTCTTTTATTAAAAATAATTGCTAGCCCTGGATAAAACATTGCTCTTCAGTCAGTCGTTTTTCCTATATTCTTCATCTCGTATGCATTTTCTTATCGCTATTCTTTCTTTTGAAAATATTATATTATATACTCCCCATCGTGTAATTAATATATTTCTTTTTTTTAATACGACATTAAGCGAAATCTTCTATCTTGCCCTGCTATTGTATCCAGGCTTAGCTCAATCGGTTTAATGATTATTACCCTGCGCTGGACCCATACAAATCAGTCCTCAGTGTACACTCGCTCCCTAGGCCAAGCACGGGCCTCCAGGTACACTCGCCCCCAACCCCGACCAAGCCCCCACTCACCATCGGGCCTCAGTGTACACTCGCCCCCCCCCAGGCCAAGCACCCACTCACCATCGGGCCTCAGTGTACCCTCGCCCCCCCCAGGCCAAGCCCCCACTCACCATCGGGCCTCAGTGTACACTCGCCCCCCCCCAGGCCAAGCCCCCACTCACCATCGGGCCTCAGTGTACACTCGCCCCCCCCCCAGGCCAAGCACCCACTCACCCATCGGGCCTCAGTGTACACTCGCCCCCCCCAGGCCAAGCCCCCACTCACCATCGGGCCTCAGTGTACACTCGCCCCCCCCCAGGCCAAGCACCCACTCACCATCGGGCCTCAGTGTACACTCGCCCCCCCAGGCCAAGCACCCACTCACCATCGGGCCTCAGTGTACACTCGCCCCCCCCCAGGCCAAGCCCCCACTCACCATCGGGCCTCAGTGTACACTCGCCCCCCAGGCCAAGCCCCCACTCACCATCGGGCCTCAGTGTACACTAAGTTTCCCATCGTGCCTCAGTGACCTAAAATTTCTAAATGCAGATTTCTTAAATATTCTCGTTTCTGCTCGTTTTCTTGAAAAAAGCATAATTTTTCTTGCATGTAAACTGTAAAGGCTTTACGTAGCTTAGCACCTTAATCCAAATTGTATCGGTTCATTTTTTAAGGATTCTTAGTAGCAGTACCGTCATTGTGCACCTCTATTCTTATATTTTCTATGCTTTATTTTTTCATAAGCTTTTCCAATATCAATTGTTTATTCATGCTTCTTGTTGAACTCTTCAACTAAACTGCGATACCTTTAATAATCGACCTCGACAATAATGTACCAATGATAATATATATGTTTGTCACCTGCTGCAAAGGGCTGGAGACTTTGCACGTATCGTTCAAAAAATTATCTGAAGTCTTCAATAAGTTCTTTTGTACATTTTTTATCAGACTTTTTCCAAAAAAGCTAAACAATATGTTACTTTGAAGTTAACCCAGTGTACCCTCGCCCCCCCCCAGGCCAAGCCCCCACTCACCATCGGGCCTCAGTGTACACTCGCCCCCCCCCAGGCCAAGCCCCCACTCACCATCGGGCCTCAGTGTACACTCGCCCCCCCCCAGGCCAAGCACCCACTCACCCATCGGGCCTCAGTGTACACTCGCCCCCCCCAGGCCAAGCCCCCACTCACCACCGGGCCTCAGTGTACACTCGCCCCCCCCAGGCCAAGCCCCCACTCACCATCGGGCCTCAGTGTACACTCGCCCCCCCCAGGCCAAGCCCCCACTCACCATCGGGCCTCAGTGTACACTCGCCCCCCCCCCAGGCCAAGCCCCCACTCACCATCGGGCCTCAGTGTACACTCGCCCCCCAGGCCAAGCCCCCACTCACCATCGGGCCTCAGTGTACACTAAGTTTCCCATCGTGCCTCAGTGACCTAAAATTTCTAAATGCAGATTTCTTAAATATTCTCGTTTCTGCTCGTTTTCTTGAAAAAAGCATAATTTTTCTTGCATGTAAACTGTAAAGGCTTTACGTAGCTTAGCACCTTAATCCAAATTGTATCGGTTCATTTTTTAAGGATTCTTAGTAGCAGTACCGTCATTGTGCACCTCTATTCTTATATTTTCTATGCTTTATTTTTTCATAAGCTTTTCCAATATCAATTGTTTATTCATGCTTCTTGTTGAACTCTTCAACTAAACTGCGATACCTTTAATAATCGACCTCGACAATAATGTACCAATGATAATATATATGTTTGTCACCTGCTGCAAAGGGCTGGAGACTTTGCACGTATCGTTCAAAAAATTATCTGAAGTCTTCAATAAGTTCTTTTGTACATTTTTTATCAGACTTTTTCCAAAAAAGCTAAACAATATGTTACTTTTTCTACTCATACTTGGGAGTAGTATGACGCTAGCTACACAGAAAAAAATCGAAGTCTAAGTTGCCTAAATGCCTAAAATCCCATTCAAGCATCTTTACTATAGATTCTAAACAGCTTCTGTCTATGGCCAAGCGGTCATAGACATCAGCATAAATAAATAAATAAGGATCCTAGCAGCAACCTCTCTCATAGACTCTCTCTCTATTAAATTTTTGAGCTTTTACATAGACTTCTATGCAATAAAGATTTGAATTATCAATTTGGTTGACAAATGCAATACAGTGATGCTCTGAGGGCTCTATGCCATTGGAGCATGAGGTATTATTGGCATATTCGAGGACTTAGTTTGCCAAGATAAGGAGAGGTTTATCCGGGACAGGATATAGGAGTGTGAGCAGTTTCTGAGCAGCAGCTGGGATCTATGGCTGGGGGAATATGTGAGATCTGTGCGGGCGCTCGGTTCTCTCCCACTCACTCTCTCTCTCCCCTCTGCCCTTCGTGTTTTAGCGAATATTTTCGGTATTAAAATCACGCTCCGAGGTCATTAATCTTCTTTTAGAGAGCAGGTTTTTTGGCCCGCGTGTTTTCGGTGGAGTGGGGGGGTCTCGATTTCTGTGTTGGCACCCTGCGCTGTGCGAGTTCATTCAGTATGCCTGGATTCAGTTTAGCCTCTAATTTTGCTAATTTTTATTATTTTAAATTTCAATATCGCTTTAAAAACTGCATTTTAACCAGGTAGGCAGTTTGCAGTTTTTTAGCCTGCAAATCATTCAAATGAGAAAACAGAACGTTTAGCTAATTGAAACGGATTAATTCACCTTAGCTAATATCTAATCCATTAGTCATCATTTTTTATGTTTAACAATGCGAGCTCGCCTCTTTTGTCGGCAACCTGTTTTATGATTGCGGGCCCCAGAGGTGTGTGAAGGAGATGGGGTTATTCGGTGCAAATTAATAATCATATATTGTTGCTTCTGCTCTACGCGGAGGAGCGAAGCTAGAAATATCCCCCTTCCTGAGAATGGCATTGATGAGGCGCGAACAGTTTAGATCAGGTTGGAGCTTGTTCGCGTTTTTTTCAGCTAAGAAGATTTTGAGTCTCTTTAATGGCTCTGCTGGCAATTATATGCTAATACTTTTAATCCCAGAACAAAATATAGGCAGCTGCAAGCTGGTCAAAAATGATCGTTTAAAAAGCATCACAATGTCACATTGATAGTCTTACAGTGAAAGTGACAACTTTCACTTTCAAGAATTTAAAAAGTGATGATTTGTTCCTTATATACGAGCTATGAATAGAGATAAATTGTGTTTAGTCTGCGGAATTGCCTCAGCGATGATTGTGGGATAATGTCCCCGAAGGCGTTGCGCCAGGGGTCCGCAGCCCTCCGACAATGCCGACAATGGGCAGATGTGCAACCGACAGCTCAGCCGCAGCTATTGCGCGGCGCATCTGAAGGCTGCGTACGGCTGTTCAGTCCAAGGACTGGGGGGTCGCCACACACAGCCTCAATTGCCCCAGCTAATGCTGGCACCCATTTTACAGCTGGGTGAACTGAAGCAATGCAGAGTTAAGTGTCTTGCTCAAGGACACAAATTGTTCCGAGTGAGTCAAGAATCGAACCCCCGACCTTTCAGTCGTGAGTGCGACACTCCAACCACTGGGCTACAACCCCTGCGAGTATTATTATTATTATTATTATTATTATTATTATTATATCTCTTTGATTGATATTGCTAGCTACAGGATTATTCCTCGAGATTGGGAGTGTCAGTGCCACACATGGATAGAGGATTTCAGTCTCTTTATTAATCCCTTTTAAAAAGACACGTTGGTTGGTGCCTCTATTTATAAGGATCTTCTTTCCACGGCCTCTCTATTACACTATAGCTAGGATCGCAAAGCATCTTTACTATAGCATACACAGGCCGTGTCTTATCTCCCCTAGGTCGGGATATAAAAAGGTCCCTCTTCTTTATTCGTAACCCCCCGCCCCGCAACCCTGCACGAGCTGCTGCGGAACTGCTGCTATGAGGGGTGAGAAGTGAGACAGGAATGAGGTGTTTGCTCTCGGGTGTGTGTAAGGCATACAGTTAGATTTTTGCTTGCTGATTTTTCATATCCACAAGAGGAGCCTCTGCTACAGAGGCCTTCATTTCTGTTAGCATTTTTGTCTTCAAGTTGAAAAAGTATGGGTTTTGTATTTTACTTTACCTGACAAGTAATAATCTGCCTATAGATATCTGGGCCTGAATCTGCCTATAGATCTCTGCACCTGAATGTGCCTATAGATATCTGGACCTGAATCTGCCTATAGATCTCTGCACCTGAATGTGCCTATAGATATCTGCACCTGAATGTGCCTATAGAACTCTGCACTTGAATGTGCCTATAGATCTCTGCACCTGAATCTGTCTATAGATCTCTGCACCTGAATCTGCCTATAGATCTCTGCACCTGAATGTGCCTATAGATCTCTGCACCTGAATCTGCCTATAGATCTCTGCACCTGAATGTTCCTATATATCTCTGCACCTGAATGTGCCTATAGATCTCTGCACCTGAATGTGCATATAGATCTCTGCACCTGAATCTGCCTATAGATCTCTGCACCTGAATGTTCCTATATATCTCTGCACCTGAATGTGCCTATAGATCTCTGCATCTGAATGTGCCTATAGATCTCTGCACCTGAATGTGCCTATAGATATCTGCACCTGAATGTGCCTATAGATCTCTGCACCTGAATGTGCCTATAGATCTCTGCACCTGAATTTGCCTATAGATCTCTGCACCTGAATGTGCCTATAGATCTCTGCACCTGAATCTGTCTATAGATATCTGGACCTGAATCTGCCTATAGATCTCTGCACCTGAATCTGTCTATAGATATCTGGACCTGAATCTGCCTATAGATCTCTGCACCTGAATCTGTCTATAGATATCTGGACCTGAATCTGCTTATAGATCTCTGCACCTGAATCTGCCTATAGATCTCTGTACCTGAATCTGTCTATAGATATCTGGACCTGAATCTGCCTATAGATCTCTGCACCTGAATCTGCCTATAGATCTCTGCACCTGAATCTGCCTATAGATCTCTGCACCTGAATGTGCCTATAGATCTCTGCACCTGAATCTGTCTATAGATATCTGGACCTGAATCTGCTTATAGATCTCTGCACCTGAATCTGTCTATAGATATCTGGACCTGAATCTGCCTATAGATCTCTGCACCTGAATGTGCCTATAGATCTCTGCACCTTAATCAGCCTATAGAACTCTGCACATGAATGTGCCTATAGATCTCTGCACCTGAATCTGTCTATAGATATCTGCACCTGAATGTGCCTATAGATCTCAGCACCTGAATCTGCCTATAAATCTCTTACACTAAGTATCTATAGATCTCTGAAATCAGAATGCGCTCATAGATGTCTACTTCTGAATATCTCTATTAATCGGTTCTGAAAAAGTATAAACTCAGAAATAAATAAACGCATAAAATAGAAGCTTCAGAGACAATGTCTGAATCACTTAAACGACACAGGACCACAAGGCAAGCGCTAGACAAGACAATTAAAAGTTAATTTTTGTATGCATTTATATTTAAATATATCGATCATATCTATCAGACTGTTTGGCGAAAAATTTTTAACGCGTACGGAGAACAGCGGCTGATCGGGTCTGCCAACTACAACAATTAGAAGAGAGTAGATTATAATTTAGTATGCACACGTGTGTGCAAAGGTCATTGTTCAAGGTCATCGAGATCAGTCCAGGTCGCGACTGTTTCGGTCAGGGGCGCAGGTAAACATTCTCAAAGATTTTTGCAACTAAAATTCGACAAATTGATTGACATTAAAAACTGATTGATTTACAGATTGAAAACAGAACGACAACAAGGATGTATTGTGTTAGCAATATAGAATTATTTACAAGTAGAATATTGACTGGACTGCACAATACATGGACGCTTGTAAGCTCGAAATCTGGATTGGAGCCCTCGATAGTCGGAGTTTTGCTTTCGTGTCCAGAGTTCTAGCTTCAGGTGTCCTTGACAGAATCGGCGGTCAATGAACGTAACTGTTCGCGGCGAGCGGAGGCTGTACGGGATGCTGGAGATGATGAAGATGCTGTTGCTGCTGCTGCTGCTGGTACTTGTGCGGCTCCACGATCACACTGGTGGGCAGTGACAGGTCTTTGTACACCTGCTGCTGTGCCGCCGCTGGCAGCGGGCTGTGGAACTGCTGATGCTGATGCTGCTGATGAAGCTGCTGGTGATGCTGCAGCTGGCCTGGATGCTGGGGATATGCGTGCGCGAACTCATGACCACCATCGATCGCGGTCATACATGCGGCATAGTCGTACCCAATCGAGCCGTAGCCATGGTAACCGGCAATCGGACTGTTGGCCGGGTCCGCAGCGTCTATCGCGGGCGGGGCGCAGCCAATCACCGGCTGCGGCGGCTGCTGCGGCGGCGGGCTGACGCACTTGGACGAAACCTGCAGCAGGGCCGCCGCCGACAGCGTGTTGGCGTTGCCATCCTGCTGATGCTGGTGCGCCGGGTATCCGGTATAAACTGCTGCCAACTGCTGCTGCTGCTGATGATGATGTAGATTGGGATGCTGGGGTGAGGCGGACGAGACTGATGAAGCTGAACTGGCTCCGCTGGAAGGATGCGGACTGTAGGCTGAGGCGGAGAACTGCTGCTGCTGATGATGCTGCTGATGATGCTGATGATGCTGCTGATGGTCGCTATAGTGCATCACGGCAGACTGCTGGTGCTGCATCAATGATTGATGATGCTGAATGTGCTGCTGGTACTGGTGATGCTGCCCGAGACCATATCGGCCTGCAGGTGTTGGCTGGTAATATCCCGGATGCTGGGCTTGCTGCTTCATCACCACCGACGATCCGCACGACGACGACGAATAAGCGGCCGCATCGGCGGCGGCGTAGGCGGCTGCTGGATCCTCCATCATTCCTGAATAGTAGTTTGACAGGTATTGCGGCTGCTGGTGCTGGTGCTGTTGATGCTGATGCTGGAGCAGCTGATGCTGATGCTGTTGACTGGCGGCGAACCCGCCGCTGCCGCTGTAGACCGAGCCGGGAGACACCAGAGGTGACGAAGCGACAGCGGCTGCTGCAGGTTCTGGCGGAGCGACTGCCTGCTGCTGTTGCTGCTTCTGCGATGTGGCAACAGCAGTTGCCGCTCCCGCTGCTGAGGCTGCCGCGGTGGCACCGGCGGCGCCGGCACCTGTGGCGGCTGATCTTGTCGACGCAGCTGGCGCCACGTAGGGCGCGGTGCGGCTTCTTGCGGCTTTCGACGCGCCGCGCGCCTTCGTGCCGCCGCCGCCGCCGCCGCTCCGGCCGCCAGCACCGGCCGCTGTCGGGGCCGCCTTCGCCGGAGTCACCGGAGCGTCGCTGGAGTCGCCAGCGCCGAACACGGCAGACAGCGGGGTGCCGGCAAGGCTGGGCTCGGCCGCCGGCTCTTTGCCGCCAACTGTTGAACTCTGCGAACAACTGGAAGGCGTCGACTGAAGGTGCAGCTGCTGCGACTGCGGCAGGTCGGCCTGCAGCTGCAGATTCTGGTGCTCGAGCTCCCTGCGGGGTTCGGATGTTTTGAATTTTTCATAATTAGAACAGCTCTTGCGATTGACGGTGAAATGCTTGAATGTCGATTTGGGTACTCGTGACAATTCTAAGATATTTGAAGGTTGATTTGGGTACTAGTGACAATTCTAAGATATTTGAAGGCCGATTTAGGTTTAAGTGACAATTCCAAGATATGCGGGTCACAAAAATTCGTTCACAAGTGAATTTTTGGCGTCTTCATTTTTAAACTTTGAATCGAATAAACGTGTGTAATTCTTTTTGGTTCTTCTTAAATTAATAAAAAACATTGCTGGCATAATGTCCCGGGGCCACTCACGATAACACGTAGTTGACGCTAACGATGCAGTGCGGCCTGGAAGACCGGGTATTGTGCACGATAGTCATGTAGCTCTGCAGCCAAACCCAGCCGCCGTTCTTCGTTAGCAGCCTGTAGTATTTGGTTGTAACTTGGCCTTTGCTGAGCACTGTAAATAAAAAAGTGGTTGTTGGAAATGGAATGTTGTTTGGTATAGAATTTATGTACATGTAGCTATCAGGAATGATTTAGGAGTGCCAAGATCGGCAATTCTGGGCACGCCCTAATCGGGGATAGGGGGGGGGGGCGCCCTAATCGGGGGTAGGGAGGCGCCCTAATCGGGGATAGGAAGGCGCCCTAATCGGGGATAGGAAGGCGCCCTAATCGGGGATAGGGAGGCGCCCTAATCGGGGATAGGGAGGTGCCCTAATCGGGGATAGGGAGGCGCCCTAATCGTTCGATAGGGAGGTGCCCTAATCTAGGATAGGAAGGCGCCCTAATCTGGGATAGGGAGGTGCCCTAATCGTTCGATAGGGAGGTGCCCTAATCGGGGATAGGGAGGCGCCCTAATCGTTCGATAGGGAGGTGCCCTAATCGGGGATAGGGAGGCGCCCTAATCGTTCGATAGGGAGGTGCCCTAATCGGGGATAGGGAGGCGCCCTAATCGGGGATAGGGAGGCGCCCTAATCGGGGATAGGGAGGCGCCTAATCGTTCGATAGGGAGGTGCCCTAATCGGGGATAGGGAGGCGCCCTAATCGGGGATAGGGAGGTGCCCTAATCGGGGATACGGAGGCGCCCTAATCGTTCGATAGGGAGGCGCCCTAATCTGGGATAGGAAGGCGCCCTAATCGGGGATAGGAAGGCGCCCTAATCGGGGATAGAGAGGCGCCCTAATCGGGGATAGGAAGGCGCCCTAATCGGGGATAGGGAGGCGCCTAATCGTTCGATAGGGAGGTGCCCTAATCGGGGATAGGGAGGCGCCCTAATCGGGGATAGGAAGGCGCCCTAATCGGGGATAGGAAGGCGCCCTAATCGTTCGATAGGAAGGCGCCCTAATCGGGGATAGGGAGGCGCCTAATCGTTCGATAGGGAGGTGCCCTAATCGGGGATAGGGAGGCGCCCTAATCGGGGATAGGGAGGTGCCCTAATCGGGGATAGGGAGGCGCCCTAATCGTTCGATAGGGAGGCGCCCTAATCTGGGATAGGAAGGCGCCCTAATCTGGGATAGGAAGGCGCCCTAATCGGGGATAGGGAGGCGCCCTAATCGTTCGATAGGGAGGTGCCCTAATCGGGGATAGGGAGGCGCCCTAATCGGGGATAGGGAGGCGCCCTAATCGGGGATAGGAAGGCGCCCTAATCGGGGATAGGGAGGCGCCTAATCGTTCGATAGGGAGGCGCCCTAATCGGGGATAGGGAGGCGCCCTAATCGGGGATAGGGAGGTGCCCTAATCGGGGATAGGGAGGCGCCCTAATCGGGGATAGGAAGGCGCCCTAATCGGGGATAGGGAGGCGCCCTAATCGTTCGATAGGGAGGTGCCCTAATCGGGGATAGGGAGGCGCCCTAATCGGGGGTAGGAAGGCGCCCTAATCGGGGATAGGGAGGCGCCCTAATCGGGGATAGGGAGGCGCCCTAATCGGGGATAGGAAGGCGCCCTAATCGGGGATAGGGAGGTGCCCTAATCGGGGATAGGGAGGCGCCCTAATCGTTCGATAGGGAGGTGCCCTAATCGGGGATAGGGAGGCGCCCTAATCGTTCGATAGGAAGGCGCCCTAATCGGGGGTAGGGAGGCGCCCTAATCGGGGATAGGGAGGCGCCCTAATCGGGGATAGGGAGGTGCCCTAATCGGGGATAGGAAGGCGCCCTAATCTGGGATAGGGAGGCGCCCTAATCAGGGATAGGGAGGCGCCCTAATCGGGGATAGGGAGGTGCCCTAATCGGGGATAGGGAGGCGCCCTAATCGTTCGATAGGGAGGCGCCCTAATCTGGGATAGGAAGGCGCCCTAATCTGGGATAGGAAGGCGCCCTAATCTGGGATAGGAAGGCGCCCTAATCGTTGGATAGGAAGGCGCCCTAATCGGGGATAGGGAGGCGCCCTAATCGGGGATAGGAAGGCGCCCTAATCGTTCGATAGGAAGGCGCCCTAATCGGGGATAGGGAGGCGCCCTAATCGGGGATAGGGAGGTGCCCTAATCGGGGATAGGGAGGCGCCCTAATCGTTCGATAGGGAGGTGCCCTAATCGGGGATAGGGAGGCGCCCTAATCGTTCGATAGGAAGGCGCCCTAATCGGGGGTAGGGAGGCGCCCTAATCGGGGATAGGGAGGCGCCCTAATCGGGGATAGGGAGGCGCCCTAATCGGGGATAGGAAGGCGCCCTAATCGGGGATAGGGAGGCGCCCAAATCAGGGATAGGAAGTCGCCCTAATCGGGGATAGGGAGGCGCCCTAATCGGGGATAGGAAGGCGCCCTAATCGGGGATAGGGAGGCGCCTAATCGGGGGTAGGGAGGCGCCCTAATCGGGGATAGGGAGGCGCCCTAATCGGGGATAGGAAGGCGCCCTAATCGGGGGATTTATTGGAACAGTTCGCACCAGAAAGCCCCCCAATTAGTTTCAGCAGTTTAACACGGGCCTTATCGCTGCCCAGACTTACAAACATAGTGAGAATAGCGCATATGCAGCAGGTCGGTCGCATGTACATAGTGGTACAGAGTCTTCTCAATGAGGTCCTGCGGCTCGTAGTTGGTGAGCTCCTTGACTCTGCGGGCAGAGAGAGGGTGTGAATAAGTGAGTCGGCGGAGATCACAGTGCGCGCAAGCAAAGCTTAACAAATATTTCTTATCTCGGGTTTGGGGAAAATTATCTTTTTCGCGCCTTAAATTTGGTTTTGACCAAGCAAACACGACAGCTCAAGGCTTAGGGAGATAAAACCTGGGGCGGTGGGCAGCAGTGCTGCTACGTGACTTTGTGTTTGTTTTTGTATTTTTTCCGTCTCGCACTGTAAGTCGGGGAATTGGGGAATCGGATTTCTGGTGCAGGAGAAGGAACCAATGAAGGCTGCAGACACTCTGACGCGGGAAGCGTTCAATGCTTGAGAAGTAGAGCTGAGAAGTAGACACGATAAGAGGGAGATGCTGAAAAGTAGACTGAGAAGTAGACAGGGTAAGAGGGAGATGCTGAAAAGTAGACTGAGAAGTAGACAGGGTAAGAGGGAGATGCTGAAAAGTAGACTGAGAAGTAGACAGGGTAAGAGGGAGATGCTGAAAAGTAGACTGAGAAGTAGATTGGGTAAGAGGGAGATGTTGAGAAGTAGACTGAGAAGTAGATAGGGTAAGAGGGAGATGTTGAGAAGTAGACTGAGAAGTAGATAGGGTAAGAGGGAGATGTTGAGAAGTAGACTGAGAAGTAGATAGGGTAAGAGGGAGATGTTGAGAAGTAGACTGAGAAGTAGATTGGGTAAGAGGGAGATGCTGAGAAGTAGACTGGGAAGTAGACAGGGTAAGAGGTAAATTCTGAGAAGTAGACTGAGAAGTAGACAGGGTAAGAGGTAAATTCTGAGAAGTAGACTGAGAAGTGACACAAGAAGTGGTAGAGGTTCAGAAGTAGTCTTGAGAGTGATAATAAAATACACTAAATGGAGATCTGGAGAAGTAGACATGAGAAGTGGTGGTCAAAGATGCCCATCTACTCACTTAGCATCCAGGAACATCAGCTTGAGGTCCAGGGAGGCCCTGAACATGAAGACGTTGCTGAACATCTTGATCTCAGTGGCTGCTGACGGCGGTAGCGAGTGACCGACAGCCACCAGACTGACGTGCTGGGCTGGCGCCTCGTAGGGACTTTCGGCCGGCATAGGTTTGACCTTCAAATATCCGCTGCAGTGGATCACCTTGTAGCCGCCGTTTGTTAGTCCGGCGTTACGCTTCGCTAAGACGCATTTCATGCGGACAAAAAACTGCCGCTCCAGCTCGTACTCTGCGGGGCGCATCGTGAAATCTGTGGCCTTTCTGTGCGCTTTATTGGCGCCATATTCTAGCGCCTGTCTTGGCGCCATATTCTAGCGCCTGTCTTGGCGCCATTTTCTAGCTCCTGTCTTGGCGCCATATTCTAGCGCCTGTCTTGGCGCCATATTCTAGCTCCTGTCTTGGCGCCATATTCTAGCTCCTGTCTTGGCGCCATATTCTAGCGCCTGTCTTGGCGCCATATTCTAGCTCCTGTCTTGGCGCCATATACTAGCTCCTGTCTTGGCGCCATATTCTAGCGCCTGTCTTGGCGCCATATTCTAGCGCCTGTCTTGGCGCCATATTCTAGCGCCTGTCTTGGCGCCATATTCTAGCTCCTGTCTTGGCGCCATATTCTAGCTCCTGTCTTGGCGCCATATTCTAGCGCCTGTCTTGGCGCCATTTTCTAGCGCCTGTCTTGGCGCCATATTCTAGCTCCTGTCTTGGCGCCAACATGATTGCCCTTTTGCTACCATTCTACTAACTCAGACATCCAATTATCTGGAAGCTACAAATCATCATGTTTTCTCATTATTCAAAACTGTGTGCAGGCAGCCAGCCGGGCCGCCCATCCAGCTGATTCTGGCACTGTTTGTCAAAAACTCCAGCTCGTGCAAGGGGGCGGATCGGGAGGTCCGCTGTGCAAGAGCCGCACCCAAAAATCTGTTCGCAAACATTGCCCGCTTGTCGAATTCGGCTCGTATATACGAAGTGTTTCGAATCAAGTTTTGAATTTTGGAAAAATTCCTTTGTCTTTGAATTTTTTCGTATTCGGTGCAGTGGGGGAGGGGCGGGATCCCGGCGGTGATTACGTAACGCCCCCCCCCCCCTGTTTGCACTGGGGTCAATGTTGGACGGGATATGGGGGAGTTGGGCCACTTTTTAACAAACTGGCTACTGAAGCTGCGGAGCCCCAATTATTTGATTGATGAGGCGCGGGCCCTCCGTGACCAAACCGCGGATAGAGTTGTAGACTTTGATTTTTCTAAACCGACTTTCCAGCCAAGGTGCAAAGTGGCCAAGTGGGGGAACATCCGGTGTCTGTATAGGCTGCATCTTTTCTACACGGAAAATTCCATAATTAAGGTATCCCAAGGCGCCCACTAATAATTCAAAGCCTCGTATTATGCATTTTCTTTTAATTTAACCACCTGCTACAGGTGAAAAAAGAGTTTCCCAATAAACCAATAAATATGAAATAAGCAGCTCTTATCTTCATCAAATGCTAACTTTTTGGCGTCGGGATTTTTTGGGGGGGGGGGTGGGGTTATGTATTAACAGATCAGCACGTTCGTAGCGCTGAGACACACAGTGTTTGAACTGCTCTCAGAGCTCCCCCCCATGCCAGCAATATTTTTCTGCAAGCCTCAATCCTCATACCCCATGCCAGATGAAGAAACTCAGCCTCCATGGATGAAAAATGAATAAATCTTCTTCAATCAACTATGAGCAAAGCCTTCTGTTCAGTCCAAGTTTCCAGGACAGATTCCTCTCAGACTTGACTGCTGCTTCTTTCCGTTAAATAAAGTTTTGTTACACGGCGAGCCGCGCAGAATTTGTCCCCAGAATTTGGACGGGAAGTCTCGGATGGACACTTTCTGGGGTTCTCAGACCCCCCCGAGCCTTCCCTGCTCCAAGAAGGGATGGAGAATAGAATGAGAGGCCGGATTCGCATCGTTGAGCTCTGCGGCTGCCCCAATCTTATTTTTTTAAATGTGTCAGTGAAAACATTGCGTCAATTGCTACGATTCCCAGTTGGCTGCTTTGGTTTGAGCAATATAATTTGCGTTCTTAGTCTGCTGCTGTTGATCTGTTCGCGTCTGCTTGACCTTCAATGTCATCTCATTCCATCGCCTGGTTATCTTGCTCGGTGTCTCGTTTCTATCTGACATCTTTATCCGTCTCTATCCGTCTCTATCCGTCTCTATCCATATCTGTCCATATCTATCCATATCTATCCATATCTGTCCATATCTATCCATATCTATCCACATCTGTCCATATCTATCCATATCTGTCCATATCTATCCATATCTATCCATATCTATCCATATCTATCCATATCTGTCCATATCCATCCATATCTATCCACATCTATCCATATCTATCCATATCTGTCCATATCTATCCATATCTATCCATATCTATCCATATCTATCCATATCTGTCCATATCCATCCATATCTATCCACATCTATCCATATCTATCCATATCTGTCCATATCCATCCATATCTATCCACATCTATCCATATCTATCCATATCTGTCCATATCTATCCATATCTATCCATGTCTGTCCATATCTATCCATATCTATCCACATCTGTCCATATCTATCCATATCTAGCATATCTATCCACATCTGTCCATATCTATCCATATCTAGCCATATCTGTCCATATCTATCCATATCTATCCATATCTATCCATATCTATCCATATATAGTCATATATAGCCATATCTATCCGTCTTTATCCAACTCTATCTGTCTCTATCCATATCTATCTCTCTCTCCCCGCCCATCAAGCATCTCTCTTTCTCACCTTGCATCATCTGAGCCGGATGCACCACAGCCGGAGGTGACAGCAGAGCGGCCATCTCGTCGTGATCCATGGGGTGAATGTACTCGTAGATGCAGTTGCCGGTGAGCTCAACCTGGTGGATTGTATTGAGAACAAAAATCATATTATTGCTAACGAAGTTCTACAAGCAATCGGTACTTTGAACTCGTGAGGGGATTTTTAAATTGATTTCCCAGCCAAATTGAAGTGGCATAATTGCTTAATTGGAGTCGGAAATTTCTGCTCCCAGAAAGAGAGAAACGCTTGAGCAGGCTCGGCACCGCCTACTGTTGCAGAATCTTTGTCTATCTTTGCTTTTATTGCTTCTGCATTTCCTGTGTGTGCCTCCTCTCCACTCCTCTGTCTCACACGGGGCTGGCTTGGTGGACCATAAACGTTTGTTTCAATGGGCGATTATTAAAATTTGAAAACGTTCTCAGCCGCTGCGGTAGACACGGCTGGTTGAGCTCGCATGTAGCCAAAACCCCCGACTGAGTCCCCCCCCCAACTCCCCGCGCTATTCGCCTCTTTCCCCATCAAAGATTGCTTGTGGGTTGGGGAGTCTGGAGTTCAGCGCTGTGTGATCAGACTTTTGTCATTAGCGGCCGGGGACTGCGCGCACTTCAAGCGACATTGTCACACAACCTGAGCAGGCACACAAGCGCGCGGACACGTACGCAGTCATACGCACAGGCACACACTCACACAGGAGTGTACAGCGGCACTAACTTTATCATTAGACATTTACACTTCACTGTATTCACTGTGCCTTGGGGGTTCGTCCTCAAGGGCGTTAATTGCACGAGCAGAGCCAAGCCGAGATTCCAATTTAGAGCGCCGCGCTACTCACCTGCGACAGTCCCAGATGCACTGAGGCAGTCTCAGATATGTACATGATCTTGCCATTTTGATCGGCGACAAACACGAATCCGTCCAGCGTCTGCAGCAGGTAGGAGCCGAGATCCTTCTCCAGGCTGGAGGTGGCTGTCAGCAGCCGGTGATGGTGGCACCACACGTCGCCCATGCCTGTACGGATTAAGGATTAATACTAATATCGATAATAATAATAGTAATGCTTTCACTACTGGCTTGGCTTATATAGCCTAAAATTTATGCAGAATCACGAATAAGAAGTTGGCTCGGGTTAGGGAGAGAGGAAGAAACCGCGCTTGTTTTGTGAAACCGCCGCTTGTGGCGGCTCAGATTTGCATTCTCGGAAATCGTCCGTTCGACTCGTGCCAAGCAAGCAAAGGCCTAAGCGATAAACGCTATACTACACATCCGGGAGGGGGGCACTTGCAAGCTGAGCAGCCCGAGACCAAATAGACAGCGAGAGACAGAAGCAGAGTTAAAAAATTCTAAAGCAAACAATCACTTGAAGTCTCCGTTGTCTGCTTCCGCTGGTGTCTTCACCCAACACCGCACTGCCTCCCCATATGCTTAAATCTCATGGCTCGCTTGCACTACTTATTTATTCATCATCTTCTATTCTAATAACTTGAACAGTACTAGGGAGCTGGATTCTGTGCCTACAGCTTAAGCCCATATAGGTGTATATATTACATTGAGAGCGCTCGCGTGGCTTTTGTTGGTTCTTCCTTAAATCTCTGCTCCTGCTGATTTTATACTGAAGTGCTGCAGCTGAGGCTCCACTAACTCATTCTATTTGTCTTTGCCCCTGTCTGCTTCTCCCTCTCCCTCTCCCTCTCCCTCTCTCTCTCTCTATCTCTCTCGCCATCTCCCTCTCCCTCTCCCTCTCTATCTATATCTCGCCATCTCCCTCTCCCTCTCCCTCTCCCTCTCCCTCTCCCTCTCCCTCTCACTTTCCCTCTCCCTCTGCATCCATAAACACTGACCTCCAAGCTGACCATAGAACTTTTTTGATTATTTTGACAAGAAACTCAGGATGTCTCATTTGAACCAGAGTTCAAAACATGCATCGGCAAATTTAAACCCAACCCGACAGATATGTTGCATCGCTTCTAGAAGAAATCACTCTGCGCAGCAGAAAAGTAGATACTTGTTTTCATAAGGAGCCTCCCAAATCCTTGTAGCCATTATACCAACAGAAAAGCAGTCATTGCTTTCTTCAGGTTGTTGCAACGGGGGCTGACGCTTGAATTGGTTGTGTGGGGCTGCTCTTCCCCTATTCGCTCAAGCTAAGTAATAGAAAGCAATAAGATGAAGGTCTGTGTGTGTGACGCACAGCTGACAATTGCCAGTGCTTTCCTGTCTCCATGGGGGTATGCTTTGATGGCCTTATGGGAACAGATTGACACAATGTCAGCAGATGATGAAACAGAAATGATAGCTGCAGACCAGGCAGGCAGGGGGGAACGGGGATCGGGGATTAAGTAAAAAAGGGTTTCTGTTTTTGTTTTCCTACAGAGGTTTTGCTGCTGGGTGCGGTAGGCTGGGTTGATGCAGTGGCTGTTGTGTCTGTCTCACTGCCTCGGTTTCGGTATCCTACCCTCCCAAAAAGCGGGTCACGTTCCCCTCTGTTTTGGTGTCAACTGCTGCTGTTGCTGCCTGCCCAACTCCGCCTTGCGCCTACCAAATCCCACACTTGCTTTACTTTCTTGTGAGTTCTTCTTGCAGCCTGGGCCCTGTCTGTTCCTAGCGGCTTGCAACATTGCGCTACACGTGGCAGGTGCCCCGCGCCTTTGGCCTCACCTTTTAGAGCCCCCGGAAGATATAAAGAAATGAATTGAACAATCACTTGAGAAATCCCACTACTGAGATCTCAAATCCCAGAGGGACGAATGCAGACCGCAGACCTCGCAGCGCGGGGCTGATGACACCCCAGGCAATTTGTGTGTTGCTTTTTTCAAGTTCCGCGGTTCCGGCTTTTGTTGGTAGAAAATTGTCTCCACCCAGCAGGGGCTCTCGTGATGGCTTCCATCAACTTTTTTAATTAATTTCGGATTTAGTTAGCTTTTTCTCTGGGCGGCCCGGTTCTGACTGAGTGACAGATCGACAAGGATCGTGTTGGAGATGCCCGGCTCTGGGATCAAGCAACTGCTATACTGGAGAAGGCTACTTTACTCTGCGACTTTGCTAAGTTCTCGGAGACTCAAATATACTCGAAATTATTGAACTAGTTACATATATTAGCAACATATGGGCCGGAAAATCCTTAAACTTATACCGAAACAGTCAAAACCATGAAACCCACGCTTATCTTATAGTTTCAACAGAGGTCTTCGACTGAAGAAGCATTTCTGTGGCTCGTGACCCCGCACTGCACCCACAGTTCACACTCCACATAAAGCCGGTAACGGTTCTGGGAGTTCAACAATTTCAATTTTTAACGCGCCAGGGGGACCTCCCGTCTGGTGCAAAATTTGATCAATTTAATATTTCTTCCACGCGACAAGCCGGGCCCTCACTGATAACTGTGAAGAGGTGTTGCTTGCTTTTGAGCAAAAGTCAACAACAATATCTGTCGCCAATGCGCAACTGCAACACCCTGTGGCAGGCTCTTTAACAACTCTTCATAGGGATACGGACTGCGTGAGGCGTTTAAGGGGGTTTGTTGGGCTTCGGACTTCAGGAATGCCGCACGCAACAGATGGGGTCTGTTGGCTACTTTGTGGCAGAGTGACTGTTACACTGGGGCTGCTATACTATCTATCTATCTATCTATCTATCTATCTATCTATCTATCTATCTATCTATCTATCTATCTATCTATCTATCTATCTATCTATCTATCTATCTATCTATCTATCTATCTATCTATCTATCTATCTATCTATCTATCTATCTATCTATCTATCTATCTATCTATCTATCTATCTATCTATCTATCTATCTATCTATCTATCTATCTATCTATCTATCTATCTATCTATCTATCTATCTATCTATCTATCTATCTATCTATCTATCTATCTATCTATCTATCTATCTATCTATCTATCTATCTATCTATCTATCTATCTATCTATCTATCTATCTATCTATCTATCTATCTATCTATCTATCTATCTATCTATCTATCTATCTATCTATCTATCTATCTATCTATCTATCTATCTATCTATCTATCTATCTATCTATCTATCTATCTATCTATCTATCTATCTATCTATCTATCTATCTATCTATCTATCTATCTATCTATCTATCTATCTATCTATCTATCTATCTATCTATCTATTCATCCATCCCTCCCTCCCTCCCTCAACTCGGTCAAAGCAGGTGTTGGCATCCTGCTGATAGAGATTTGAATTGCATGCAGCTAGCAATCGCAGAAATCAGGCACTGACTTGAGCAGAGATGAGCAGTTCAACCTGTTCGCCTAATTCCACAATCCAATACGACTCAAAGAATATTCGCTCAAACCATCGAACTCCCCACCCAGCTGTGAAAATTGCTCAAACAGTCGTTCCCAGAAAGTCGCAGTTGACTTTTTCCTGCATGCCTGCTGGGCAGGCAAGAAGCAAGAAAAGAAATAACTGACAGGGCCCTTCGCTGGCGTGAAATGCTGTGCCAGCATGCAGATCCTCTCTAGTTAGACACCAAAGTTGACTATCTATTCACACGCGTCACGCGCTCTGGGTGGAACTCAGGCTATACAGTGATGATAGATTTGGTTGAGTCGCGCACACGCCGTCTTGTGTAACCAACCTCGATGCAAGTAAAAGTTAACAGAAGAAACGGTGAGTTTGAGCAAATTTGCGATATCTATATAGTTACAGACTTGTGTCATTTTCTGCCATTCATCGCGACATTCATTGCCAGTTCATTCAGGCATCAGGAATATCTGGGCAAACCAGAATGGCGCCTCGGGACTTTGAGATCCTTAATCCTCTCGATCCGTCTCCTTGGAGAGCTTTTTAATGAGGGGGATGCTCCCGTGCGATCGGGCTCTGATGTTTTTCGAACTATACCAATTCTCTGCTTTCCAGTGCGATTGTGAAGGAAATCAAGTGTGATCCATTGATTGATTGATAGAGTGGACAACTGGTCAGCTTAGATAGATAGATATTAAGGAGGCAGTCAACTTGAATAAGCGCTCGCTCTTGAGTCTTGGCCAGGTTGTGATGAGCAATCAATAGCTATATAAGCGGTGAGTGTGACCTATAGGCACAAGTTTTTCCTATTAATTCAATCATGGCTTCTTGTACAGTATAGGCAATATTGCACTGATCGCTGGCATATCTTTAACTTATCTAACCCATTGATCAACTAACCCATTTGAAAAGCCTTACCGCTCTTACATATGAAGTATTAAAAATACTTATTAGAGGTTTGGTTCGTCTCAGATTTTCAAACTTCAGGTAAACAGAGATTTTTATGTGGCGTCAAACCAAGCACAGTATATATAAGAGAGCCAGTTTTGATGGATCACAGAATTCTGGGCTCCTGGGATCCTTGAGCACGTTCTGAATCGCTGTTCCGAAACCAAATCAGAATGGACCATCTCCAATAAACTATTTGGATTCATTTGTACATATTGACCTCTATTTATTAAGAAGGCTCAGCATCTCCCAGGCTCAGCACCTGGTCGCACTTATAGCTTTTCTACTGTCGGTCTTTGAGTGGCGGGCAAAACCCGTCACTGCACCGCGGGGGGGGGGGCGGCGGTTGGTGAATTCGATTGAGACTCAGCATCACCACCAGGTGAATGCGTAAAAAAACTATTCGCAGGTGGATGCTCCATCGTTGTGTCACTTCGTGGGATGCTGCACGTGTCCATGCTTGAGATTTCTCAGACCGATCAACTGTCGATTGATGGTGCCAAAAAACCTGTCCATTTTTTCTCCACAAAAGCAAAGATTAACGATTCTGCCGAAGCAAAATAATGAGAAAACATCAGAAATGAATCGAATTGAAAGATCTTCTCAGCGGAGCTCTGAGAATGGGTTGACAGTTGCAGACTTGTACGTGACTTTTCAACCGTTTGCTTCTCCTGCTGCTGCTGCAGCAGATTTTGCGGGAAAAAATCTTGATTTAAAATTTTCTCTGCTTGCGCATGCAAATCATCCTGTGAGGGGATAAGGGTAGAGCTTGCCAAAGTTAATTGGCAATTAATTTGTTTTTTAATTATCCGAGGGTTAGCGGCGTCTGTATATAACAAGGAAGCTGGGCCGACCGCTGCAGAAGAGGTAATGGGGGACCGCACACTGAGGACTGAGTCGGCCTCAAAAGAGAGTCAAGTGGACTCATGCTCATGAGAAGCAGCAAGCCATGGTCAATCTTTCAAAGCGATTCTCGCAGACAGTCTCTCTCACCTGAGCATATGGTTGAGCAGCTCTGTGCAAGGACCGCTAACGGAGAGCTATACAGAGGGGGGATCATGAGGATTAACAAACGAAGCCAATTATTGCCATGCCGCGTAGGACCCTCCCTCCTCCTTCTTAAATTGAGTGACCGCTACGCATAATCCTGCATATGTATATCTTATTATAACAAGTTTTATGCATGTAATGGGAATAATTAAGGCATAACCCTTGCTGGGAAAATTATCCCTATACATATAAGCCATGATGTCTATGCCTTTTACACACGCACCACATGCAGTGAGCTGTAAGGCGGTGACAAAACAGAAGTCAACTCTATATTCGGTAAGACCCCCTGCTGTTACTGCTCCGGCCATTGTCAAGGACACGCACGCCTCGCCATTCAAGCAGTCATGACCCATGCAGCCTCAATATAATTATCATTTCGGAGTTTTTAGCCATAAATCTCAGACTCTGCTGTAGTCGCTGCAGGGGGGCTCGTTTGGGAAAATAAGGGGATTCTTCCCAATATTGGTATCCAGGGGGACACCTTGCCAACTATCAGGCTGTATGCTTGATATCGGAGGTATGTAATTATCATAAATTAACCTGCTTTTCATTGGTTTTCTGGTGTCAATTTGCCTTATAGATTATAATTTAGCCGCGGGAATATGCGCTGCGGTGCATGAAAGACAAGATTGTTGTGAGAATATTTGAGTATACTCAGTTGCTAAGCTGAGATGGGGTAGCCAAGGGGAAGCTGCGGATATTTTCGTATGCTGATGATATGCTAATCGGATTAATTGGCGCTTATCTCGATGCGGGAGGGCGGAAAATCAGCTGCGGCACTAATCCAGGGGGGCGGTTAACCGACTATGTCACTGTCACCAATCTCAAGGGGCGGATAACCAACTCTATCACTAAAATCAGGGGTGGATAACCAACTCTGTCACAAAACTGAGGGGGCGGATAACCAACTCTGTCACAAAACTGAGGGGGCGGATAACCAACTCTGTCACAAAACTCAGGGGGCGGATAACCAACTCTGTCACAAAACTCAAGGAGCGGATAACCAACTCTGTCACAAAACTGAGAGGGCGGATAACCTACTCTATCACTAAAATCGTTGGGGCGGATAACCAACTCTTCACTAAAATCGTTGGGGCGGATAACCAACTCTTCACTAAAATCGTTGGGGCGGATAACCAACTCTGTCACAAAACTGAGGGGCGGATAATCAACTCTGTCACAAAACTCAGGGCGGATAACCAACTCTGTCACAAAACTGAGGGGGCGGATAACCAACTCTGTCACAAAACTGAGGGGGTGGATAACCAACTCTGTCACAAAACTGAGGGGGCGGATAACCAACTCTGTCACAAAACTGAGGGGGTGGATAACCAACTCTGTCACAAAACTGAGGGGTGGATAATCAACTCTGTCACAAAACTGAGGGGGCGGATAATCAACTCTGTCACAAAACTGAGGGGGCGGATAACCAACTCTGTCACAAAACTGAGGGGCGGATAATCAACTCTGTCACAAAACTCAGGGCGGATAACCAACTCTGTCACAAAACTGAGGGGGCGGATAACCAACTCTGTCACAAAACTGAGGGGGCGGATAACCAAGCAAAACCATGCACTGCAGATTAAACTCACCAGACGGAAACACCTGCCGCATCTTCAAATAGGAAGTTGTCAGCCGAATGATGCTGGCCTTGTCCAGCTGGGAGGTGATCGCCGCGGGCAACGGCAACAGCTTGGCCAACTCCAAGAACTCCGCGTTCTCCTTCTCTCGTCGAGTCCTGGCGGCATTCTTCGACTTCTCCTTCATGATTGTTGCTGTTGAACCGACACTGTAGCGAACTGCTGTTGGAAGAGTAGGGTGGCATTGCTCATATATGAGTATTAATATTATAGTATATGAACTTTACGGAAATGCCAAAGGTATGCCAAAATTTTCAAAATTGTTTTGTCTCCTATTATCTACTCAAACTCAACTCGCCTATATATGCCACCAGCGAGAGAGATTGAATTGAGTCCGTGACTACCAGCAACCTTTAGCCAACCTATAGAATGCCTATTTTAGAATCTTGAAGAGGGGGCCTCCTTAAAGGGGACCCCCCCCCCAAAAAAAGCTGGGTTTTGTCACACGCGCGCGTGCACGTAGCTGTCTGCTGAGCTCCGTGAATGAGCGAGTCGCCATGGATAGTACTTACTTCACTTTACTTGCCGTGCCTTGCTTGCAGGCGGTCTGCTGCACCGGCGGCTTGACGGGTTGCTAAGGACGAATTCGTGCAGGGTCACGGAGCTGCTTATAGGGGGGGGGGAGGGCGAGCAGTCAGACGGGAGAGGCGGGCACGGACTGCAGTTTGCGCTGCAGGAAGGAGATATCCGAGATTTTGGGCAAAGTTTTCAAGATTGGCCCCCTGTCCCTCGTTGGTGGGAGGATGAGATTGAGCGACCGGTTTGAGGGGAGTTAGAATTGAAGGCTCAACTTCTCTTTTGCGCTCTGACGGACCCGAAATCTTTGCCGAGGCACGAACTAACAAATCCTTCTTTCTTAAATTATCGAGGCGAAGTGCGAGGAGAGGAGAGCTGTCTTGAGGGGGGATCTGCACTGCCGGGGCACCCGGGGCTTTGGGAAGAGAAGGGCTGGCGCTTCCCCGCTCCGGGGAGGCTTCCCTCCCCTCACCCAATCAGAGGCCGCAACCAATGAGAGGCGGACCGCTCACTCCCCCTGTTGCAACGGGGCTCGGGTGAGCGGGCGGCTAGGCATCCCGGAACCGGTCCGGTAAAGGTGGGGCAGGAGGGATTAGAAAAATAAAAATTCTAACTTTAGTTGATCTTCAAAGAGAAAAAGAGAGAGTTTTAGAGGGAATTAAAAAAATATTTTTTGCTAACCATAACTTCGATTACAAATTAGAAATCATGAAAATTTGCAAATTACAAAATAATATTAATGGCAAACAGAATGCAAAAATTTTTGACTCAGTTATGGAGAAAATTGGTGAATGAACTAAAGATTGGTGAGTGAAGTTGGGAATCGGAGAATGCATTTGGGAAATTGGTAAGTAGCTTAGGGATATTAGTGAGCAGATTAGAGGCATTGGTGAATCGATGAGGGTAATTGGTGAACAAATCGATGAGGGTCCGTGAACAGCTTAAGGGGGATTGGTGAACAGATCGATGAGGGTCCGTGAACAGCTTAAGGGGGATTGGTGAACAGATCGATGAGGGTCCGTGAACAGCTTAAGGGGGATTGGTGAACAGATCGATGAGGGTCCGTGAACAGCTTAAGGGGGATTGGTGAACAGATCGATGAGGGTCCGTGAACAGCTTAAGGGGGATTGGTGAACAGATCGATGAGGGTCCGAGAACAGCTTAAGGGGATTGGTGAATAGATTAGGGTTTGGTGAATATATTAGGGGTTGGTGAATAGATTAGGGGTTAGTGAGTAGATTAGGGGTTGGTGAATAGATTAGGGGTTGGTGAATATTAGGGGTTGGTGAATAGATTAGGGGTTTGTGAATAAATTAGGGGAATTGGTGAATCGATTTGGGGAACTAGTGAACAGATTAGAGAAATTGGTGAACAGATTAGAGAAATTGGTGAACAGATTAGAGAAATTGGTGAACAGATTAGAGAAAGTGGTGAAATAATCATAGATTAAAGACGTTGGTGAATAGGATTAGAAACAGTGACATATTCACTAGAATTCGTTCATCGTTCGAGGTGGGTAGCCTTGGTTTCTAATGCCAAACAGCTGATATCGGTGAAAAGACAAAAAACATAAAGATATATAGATGAAAGTCAAAAGTCAGACTAGTTTGAAGCCTTCCGAAACCAATGGACAATTGATAATTAGCACTTATATAATTTTAGCTCTCAGACCATACAGTTGACTAGATAGAGACACGTGCTTTCTTATGGTGTACCATAGTGACTGCGACTTAATAAATAATTCTGCTATATAATGGCAGAGAAACTCAAAATAGTTGAGTTCTGCTTGACTGCAATTGGCTGACTTTTATGCTTCATTTTATCAAAGGCATTAATTAGACAGGTCCATATGACGACTGAACAACTTTCAAAGCTATTATTGTTACGTAAAAGTATGCCTATGAAGCGTTATTATAGCTAGCAAAGTCTTGTATAGACAGGATCAAAAGGGATGGCTTTAAACTACGATCGCCGTCTTTTCACTGCACGAACGAGAGGGAAGCGGAGAAGGAGCGGAAAAAGGAGGAGAAGGAGCGGAAAAGGGATAAGAAGGAGCGGAAAAGGGATAAGAAGGAGCGGGAAAGGGATAAGAAGGAGCGGAAAAGGGAGGAGAAGGGGCGGAAAAGGGAGGAAAATGAGCGGAAAAGGGAGGAAAATGAGCGGAAAAGGGAGGAGAAGGGGCGGAAAAGGGAGGAAAATGAGCGGAAAAGGGAGGAAAATGAGCGGAAAAGGGAGGAAAATGAGCGGAAAAGGGAGGAAAATGAGCGGAAAAGGGAGGAAAATGAGCGGAAAAGGGAAGAGAAGGGGCGGAAGAGGGAGAAGAAGGAGCGGAAGAGGGAGGAGAAGGGGCAGAAAAGGGAGGAGAAGGGGCGGAAGAGGGAGGAGAAGGAGCGGAAAAGGGAGGAAAATGAGCGGAAAAGGGAAGAGAAGGGGCGGAAAAGGGATAAGAAGGAGCGGAAAAGGGATAAGAAGGAGCGGGAAAGGGATAAGAAGGAGCGGAAAAGGGAGGAGAAGGGGCAGAAAAGGGAGGAGAAGGGGCGGAAGAGGGAGGAGAAGGAGCGGAAAGGGAGGAAAATGAGCGGAAAAGGGAAGAGAAGGGGCGGAAAAGGGATAAGAAGGAGCGGAAAAGGGATAAGAAGGAGCGGGAAAGGGATAAGAAGGAGCGGAAAAGGGAGGAGAAGGGGCGGAAAAGGGAGGAAAATGAGCGGAAAAGGGAGGAAAATGAGCGGAAAAGGGAGGAAAATGAGCGGAAAAGGGAGGAAAATGAGCGGAAAAGGGAGGAAAATGAGCGGAAAAGGGATCCCTAGACAGGAAATCAGTTTAAAAAGCAGAAAAGACAAACAATAAAGACACGCGGAATAGCTGGTAAATGCAGAGAGTTGGTGAAAAAAGTCGACCAAAATCTGCAACGGCGAAAAAGGGCTGGGGGATGTACAGAATCGAAGTTCTCACAGCGCTGGAAAGGAGAGGCTCATGGACGGGAGCTGTACCGCGGCAAAATTAGCTAAACTGACCGTCTGGCACGACCGTCTCTCTGCCCGGGGAAAATTATCCTCTTCAACTCTGCATGCATTGGGAGAGTTGGGTGAGGACAGTAAATCCCCTGTTAGCCATCCTGCAGCGCACAAGAATAAGGATCGAGGAGAATTGTGGGAGCAGTCTTTTTATTAATTATTCTGCTCAAGGCCCAGCCTACGAACACTTGAGCCCCCGACCTCCCGGATTCTCTTTCTTGACCTCCGTCTCTCCTGAGCTGCCTCTTTCCCCTCTCCTGATCTGCCTCTCTCCCCTCTCCTGATCTGCCTCTTTCCCCTCTCCTGACCTGCCTCTCTCCCCTCTCCTGATCTGCCTCTTTCCCCTCTCCTGATCTGCCTCTTTCCCCTCTCCTGATCTGCCTCTCTCCCCTCTCCTGATCTGCCTCTTTCCCCTCTCCTGACCTGCCTCTTTCCCCTCTCCTGATCTGCCTCTCTCCCCTCTCCTGATCTGCCTCTCTCCCCTCTCCTGACCTGCCTCTCTCCCCTCTCCTGATCTGCCTCTCTCCCCTCTCCTGATCTGCCTCTTTCCCCTCTCCTGACCTGCCTCTTTCCCCTCTCCTGATCTGCCTCTCTCCCCTCTCCTGATCTGCCTCTCTCCCCTCTCCTGACCTGCCTCTCTCCCCTCTCCTGACCTGCCTCTTTCCCCTCTCCTGATCTGCCTCTCTCCCCTCTCCTGACCTGCCTCTTTCCCCTCTCCTGATCTGCCTCTTTCCCCTCTCCTGACCTGCCTCTCTCCCCTCTCCTGATCTGCCTCTCTCCCCTCTCCTGACCTGCCTCTTTCCCCTCTCCTGACCTGCCTCTTTCCCCTCTCCTGATCTGCCTCTTTCCCCTCTCCTGACCTGCCTCTTTCCCCTCTCCTGATCTGCCTCTCTCCCCTCTCCTGATCTGCCTCTCTCCCCATCCCAAGCATTAATTCCTATATACTGCAGAACATGTCTCGCTCTATACTACTTTTTCCTAAGTAGATTTTCGTTTCTATCGATAAGAAACCTTACTATAAACCAACAAAAAAATCTTGAAGAGCAGTCGGTTTCAGCTGATGAATAAAACCCGCTACTTAAATTTACAGGTAATTCTTTTAAGCTGCTCTAAATAAGACAGATTCTTTGCATCGGATCTAATAAACTGTTAACTATAATCTCTCAGACTTGGTTTCTACGCCAGCTTGCTACCGCATGCATGTTGGAGGAACCGGACCCATGCAATACAAGAAGAAAAGGTCTGAGCAGTCTCTGCTCAAATACAAACACAGACAGGCCACTTATAAATGGAGTTATAGCAATGCAATCGTGCCGATCAATGTCCTCAGACCCAAATGCATGAAGGCCAACAAACCCAAGCCATTGAAGAGGCTCCAAGTTCTGCAACACTGTCGCACGGGGACGTAGCGAGTTGCATGGACAACAAAAACACGTCCTGACCTTGCGCAACTTGCACGAGGGAACGGCGCGCCGTTTGAAACAGAAACTTGTTGAGCCAGACGGCCATGCCTCATCACGAACGTGCATGCATCTCCCCCCACCCCTCCCCGTCATTCGATTTGAATTTCTGACACACAGCAAACAGTGGCCAAAGCCAAGGATTCTACCATTGATGCGTGCGTGTGTGCCAGTATGCTGTGTTTATACAGATGCAATTTGGCTTTGAGTTGGCAACTAAGAGTCTGTGCGCTTCACTGGGGAGTTGAGTCGCCACTCTGGGAGGAATCTAGAGTGTGCTCGAAGTTGCCTGCTCAATCTGAGTGATCAAACTGAATGCTTTCCTGGGTCAGGAGGATCACGCATGGGTCAGGAGGATTTATGGTGGGTTAGCAGAATCGGAAATGGGTCAGGAGGATTGATGATGGGTCAGGAGGATTGATGATAAGTCAGAAGGATTGATTATGGGTCAGGAGGATTGATGATGGGTCAGAAGGATCATCAATGGGTCAGAAGGATCGGGATAGGTTAGGAGGATCGATGATGGGTCAGGAGGATCAGTAATGGGTAAGGAGGATCAGTAATGGGTAAGGAGGATCAGTAATGGGTCAGGAGGATCAGTAATGGGTCAGGAGGATCAGTAATGGGTCAGGAGGATCAGTAATGGGTCAGGAGGATCAGTAATGGGTCAGGAGGATCAGTAATGGGTCAGGAGGATCAGTAATGGGTCAGGAGGATCAGTAATGGGTCAGAAGGATCAGTAATGGGTCAGGAGGATCAGCAATGGGTCAGGAGGATCAGTAATGGGTCAGGAGGATCAGTAATGGGTCAGGAGGATCAGTAATGGGTCAGGAGGATCAGTAATGGGTCAGGAGGATCAGTAATGGGTCAGGAGGATCAGTAATGGGTCAGGAGGATCAGTAATGGGTCAGGAGGATCAGCAATGGGTCAGGAGGATCAGTAATGGGTCAGGATGATCAGTAATGGGTCAGGAGGATCAGTAATGGGTCAGGAGGATCATTAATGGGTCAGGAGGATCAGTAATGGGCCAGGAGGATCGGGACGGGTCAGAAAGATTGATGATGGGTCAGGAGGATTAGTGATGGGTCAGGAGGATTGATGATGGGTCAGGAGAATTGATGGTGGGTCAGGAGAATTAGAAATGGGTCAGGAGGATTAGAAATGGGTCAGGAGGATCGGCGATGGGTCAGGAGGATCGGCGATGGGTCAGGAGGATTAGTGATGGGTCAGTGGGCCAATCTGGGTCACGTGATGACTTGAGACGTGGCCAATATCAGTAAACTATATAATTGCACTGTACAGTGAAGTGAATTAAATAAAGAAACAAATTAATTAAATTTTTCAGTTAAACTTACCCCTTGTCAATTTTTACGAAAATTTCAAATAGCAGAAGATAAACTCTAATCTAAATACTTGTACTCAATAATAGCTTCATTAGATCGAACTCAATATTCTTGAGCTAAAGTTACGATTCTGAGTTATGCTGAGCAAGCCTGGGGCAGCTTGGGCTGAGCTTAATACACAGAAAAAACTTAGGCTAGAGCTTGGCTCATGGCAGCCTGCAGGAATTCCGCCAGACAGCCTGGCGCCCGCGAGTGTCTGCAGCCACCCCCTCCACTCAACTTTTCTATCTATTTTTTCTTGAAATCTTTTCATTCGCTGGCAATAGAGACTGCCGGGTGCTGCAATGAGTTTTCAAGGGTCTCCCCCCCTCACCTCACTGGGTGGCAACTGGTCTCGGCTCACTCATCGTTTAGAAATGTTTTGTCAACTGCTCGGACCTCCCCCCATTTTCAAGTCTCTCTTCGCTCTCTCTTTCTCTTTAATTTATCGCCAATTCTTCCCCTGTGCGAATAAGTGGCTCGTCAGAAAGAAGAGTGTGAAGGAGGGGTGTGATTTAGCCAGTGCTGCAGAGCTTGAGTCTGTGCTCTGTGCTCAAATAGGGCCTGCAGGAAACTGTGTGTGTTGCCACTATATACTGTCTTATTTTTAATACGACTTGTTCCTTTCACGCCTGAATGGGTGGCGACTAAAGAGTGCCAGCCCCCGAGATTTGGGACCGTCAGTTCTGAAGTGGCTGAAGGTGTCAATAAGTTTTTGGGGCGGCGCGTCTTACTGGTGGGGCCGCATTAAATGAATGCGATTAACATAGATCATCTTAGTGGCTCTAGTCCACGCAGTTATGACACTTTCCTGTCGTCATCAAGGCGTCTTCTCTGGCGCTTCTATGGCGCTTCTCTGGTGCTTCTCTGGCGCTTCTCTGGCGCTTCTCTGGCGCTTCTCTGGCGCTTCTCTGGCGCTTCTCTGGCGCTTCTCTGGCGCTTCTCTGGCGCTTCTCTGGCGCTTCTCTGGCGCTTCTCTGGCGCTTCTCTGGCGCTTCTCTGGCGCTTCTCTGGCGCTTCTCTGGCGCTTCTCTGGCGCTTCTCTGGCGCTTCTCTGGCGCTTCTCTGGCGCTTCTCTGGCGCTTCTCTGGCGCTTCTCTGGCGCTTCTCTGGCGCTTCTCTGGCGCTTCTCTGGCGCTTCTCTGGCGCTTCTCTGGCGCTTCTCTGGCGCTTCTCTGGCGCTTCTCTGGCGCTTCTCTGGCGCTTCTCTGGCGCTTCTCTGGCGCTTCTCTGGCGCTTCTCTGGCGCTTTTCTGGCACTTCTGTGGGGCTTCTTTGGGGTTTTTCTGGCGCTTCTTTGACGCTTCTCTGGCGCTTCTCTGGCGCTTCTGCGGGGCTTCTCTGGCGCTTTTCTGGCGCTTCTCTGGGATATTTCTGGCGCTTTTCTGGCACTTCTGTGGGGCTTCTTTGGGGTTTTTCTGGCGCTTCTTTGACGCTTCTCTGGCGCTTCTCTCGCGCTTTTTTTCAGGGTCTTTCTGGCGCTTCTCTGGGATATTTCTGGCGCTTTTGTGGCTCTTCTCTGGCGCTTCTCTGGCACTTTTTTAATGCTTACATCACATTTCTTACCTGACGGACGTACCTTATTTTGAAAAGCAGAATTAGAAGCCCATCAGACTTTTCTCTTTCATCCACTTCAAACCCGCATGGTTTGACAGTGTGACATCAAGGTGTACTGGCGCCTTGCCTATTGACAATTATTGTTTTCATTTCTCTGGCACCATGTCACCGCCAGCGTTGAGTCGATCCTCACCCGCTGTTCTGACGCTATAGTCTATGGCCAAGACTGTGCTTGCATGTATCGCACCTGTTGCGTTCTCCCGCTGGTTAAGATAAACAATTGCCTGGGTAGATTAGGGCTCCTGTTTCTCTATAAATATGGTAACAGCATTGCTCACGCGCTTAGCCGTCAGCGGGAATAGTTTAAATGGAAATATCAGACTATAAAGAAAATAGTGGTAAATGGTATAAAGGATAATAAGGCGCAATGTTTTACTGATGTTTTTGTGACAATCAAAAATTCTAAGTGCATACTATATTGGAATAGTAGATTGAGAACCACTCCAGGCAACTGAAAATTGAAACCAAAATCGAAATACAATTTTATAGTTGAGAGAAGAGATGTCACAAGTGAGCGAGATTAGAGGTCAGAGTGGGATTGAGACAATGAGAGGGTGACAGTGACAGTGGCAGTGAGATTTAGATTGAGAGAGTGAGTGAGAATGAGATAATGAGAATGAGATTGAAAGTGAGAGTGAGAGTGAAATTGAGAGGGAAACTGAGAGTGAGAGTGAAATTGAGAGGGAAACTGAGAGTGAGAGTGAGATTGAGAGAGAGTGAGAGTGAGAGTGAGATTGAAAGGGAAACTGAGAGTGAGAGTGAGAGTGAAATTGAGAGGGAAACTGAGAGTGAGAGTGAGAGTGAAATTGAGAGGGAAACTGAGAGTGAGAGTGAGAGTGAAATTGAGAGGGAAACTGAGAGTGAGAGTGAGAGTGAAATTGAGAGGGAAACTGAGAGTGAGAGTGAGAGTGAGATTGAAAGGGAAACTGAGAGTGAGAGTGAGAGTGAAATTGAGAGGGAAACTGAGAGTGAGAGTGAGAGTGAAATTGAGAGGGAAACTGAGAGTGAGAGTGAGAGTGAGATTGAGAGGGAAACTGAGAGTGAGAGTGAGATTGAGAGGGAAACTGAGAGTGGGAGTGAGAGTGAGATTGAGAGGGAAACTGAGAGTGAGAGTGAGAGTGAGATTGAGAGGGAAACTGAGAGTGAGAGTGAGAGTGAGATTGAGAGGGAAACTGAGAGTGGGAGTGAGAGTGAGATTGAGAGGGAAACTGAGAGTGGGAGTGAGAGTGAGATTGAGAGGGAAACTGAGAGTGAGAGTGAGAGTGAGATTGAGAGGGAAACTGAGAGTGAGAGTGAGAGTGAGATTGAGAGGGAAACTGAGAGTGAGAGTGAGAGTGAGATTGAGAGGGAAACTGAGAGTGGGAGTGAGAGTGAGATTGAGAGGGAAACTGAGAGTGAGAGTGAGAGTGAGATTGAGAGGGAAACTGAGAGTGGGAGTGAGAGTGAGATTGAGAGGGAAACTGAGAGTGAGGTTGAGAGTGAGATTGAAAGGGAAACTGAGAGTGAGAGTGAGAGTGAGATTGAAAGGGAAACTGAGAGTGAGAGTGAGAGTGAGATTGAGAGAGAGTGAGAGTGAGATTGAGAGGGAAACTGAGAGTGAGGGTGAGAGTGAGATTGAAAGGGAAACTGAGAGTGAGAGTGAGAGTGAGATGGAGAGTTAAGTATTCCAAAAACAGATCTGACAGTGGAACCAGCTGAATAATGGATTCCCATCCGCTAGCAGGTTCACACGTGCTCCAATTAAAAAGTAGACCAGCACGGTCCGCAGAGCCGATAGTAACCCTGTTGCTCATTTTATCAGAGATTTCTATAGTCAGCAACTGAAGCCTGGGCGCCCTCATGTTGATAGTCAATATTGGATTATTATTTACTGCTAAACAAACGCTCTGTTACTGCAGGGGTATTTACAGTTTAGCACACATGAGGGACATTCAGAATGCTAATAAAACTGCCATTGAGAAATTGCATATGGCATAAATATACTCGTAAATTAGAGGGGCACTGCTCGATACAGAAACGCCAGAGACTTAGGCTGGGTGGTCTCAATCCAAAAGTCAGTTGGCCAACTCTGCGTTTATTTCAGTTTAAGGACCGCAAAACATAGTAAATGGATACTAAGAAACTGGAAAAAGCAGGTAAGTCATTGTGGGTGCTTAGGCGGCGCCTAGAATACGTGTAGAACGGCGCCTAGAAGAGCACATAGAACGGCGCCTAGAACGGCACCTAGAACTGCGCCTAGAACGGCGCCTAGAACGGCGCCTAGAACGGCGCCTAGAACGGCGCCTAGAACGGCGCCTAGAACGGCGCCTAGAACGGCGCCTAGAACGGCGCCTAGAACGGCGCCTAGAATAACACCTAGAATGGCGCCTAGAATAGCGTCTAGAACGGCGCCTAGAACGGCACCTAGAACGGCGCCTAGAATAGCACCTAGAATGGCGCCTAGAATAGCGTCTAGAACGGCGCCTAGAATAGCACCTAGAATGGCGCCTAGAATAGCGTCTAGAGTGGCGCCTAAGAACAGCCTAGAACAGCCTAGAACAGCCTAGAACAGCCTAGAACAGCCTAGAACAGCTTAGAACAGCCTAGAACAGCCTAGAACAGCCTAGAACAGCCTAGAACAGCCTAGAACAGCCTAGAACAGCCTAGAACAGCCTAGAACAGCCTAGAACAGCCTAGAACAGCCTAGAACAGCCTAGAACAGCCTAGAACAGCCTAGAACAGCCTAGAACAGCCTAGAACAGCCTAGAACAGCCTAGAACAGCCTAGAACAGCCTAGAACAGCCTAGAACAGCCTAGAACAGCCTAGAACAGGTTCTAAAGAAGTTAAAGAACCTAGGTCACGCAGCAGCTAGTCCAGTCCAGATTTTCCGCTCAGAAGTCCATGATTTATTGCAAAGCAATGAGCAGAGTTGAGTTTTATGGGATTTGGTAAGAGTTCAATAATAGGGGAATCTGCTGGTTGGAGAAAATATGGGATAATAGTTAAGACAGGGAGTCAGGGACGAATCAATTGAATTTAAAGCGTGCCAGCGGGGTTAGCAAGTTAAAACAATTTGTCCCGGTTTCAGTTCGATACGGAACTGCAACAAAGTAATTAAGGACTTATGCAGGTGCAGCCCCGCCTGCTGGGTACGTGCCGGATATCGCATAAGCGGGCAAACTTTCATTGCTGTTGAATCACGAAATTCCCGTACCCTGGATTCCTCAATCTTTTCTAGGTCAGGGAACAGAATGATAATCAGATTTCGCTGCAATTAACACATTTGTTCTGAAGCTGTTGCCCTGATCAGTTTTATATCTTTCACTCTTTTAATTAAACACTTTCTTTTTAAGTATCTCAGTACTCTTCTCTCTTCTCTCCACTCTACCATATCTCCTCTCCTCCTCACCTTTCTTCTCTTTCCTGCTTCCTCTCTTCTCTCCTCACTCCTCTCTCCTCTCTCTCCTCCCTCCTTTCTCATCTCTTCTCTCACCTCTCTCCTCCTCCTCTCCTCTCTCCTCCCTCCTTTCTCATCTCCTCTCTCCTTTCTCCTCTCTCTTCCCTCCTCCCTCCTCTTTCCGCTCCCTCCTTTCTCATTTCCTCTCTCCCCTCCCCTCTCTCATCTCTTAAGCTTCATTTCTTACCTGTCTCCACTCTCTCCCCAGTTTCTCCTCTCACTCCTCTCTTCTCCACTTTCAGACCTCAGACCTATTAACAACGACCGTACAATCTCTCCCTCGCACCTCCCGTAGCTCCGTCACTCGACTCACTCGTATTTGTAACAATCCATTGATAATATTGCCATATTCCAAGCTTAAAAATTAAATCCAGCAGTAAATGCAAAAGAAAAACAGGTTTGACTACTTATCAGGGGCGTCGGGAACAGGGGGACATGTCCCCCCACCCCACCTTGTGACCCTTTATGGAAATCAATAATTTTGCTGCAGAGTGACAAAAATAGCCCCCCTGTGGCACCAAAATGAATGCCTGCGGCGCTAAATAAAAGCCTGCGGCGCTAAAATGAGTGCCTGCGGCGCTAAAATGAGTGCCTGCGGCGCCAAAATGAGTGCCTGCGGCGCCAAAATGAGTGCCTGCGGCGCCAAAATGAGTGCCTGCGGCGCTAAAATGAGTGCCTGCGGCGCTAAAATGAGTGCCTGCGGCGCTAAATAAAAGCCTGCGGCGCCAAAATGAGTGCCTGCGGCGCTAAATAAAAGCCTGCGGCGCCAAAATGAGTGCCTGCGGCGCTAAATAAAAGCCTGCGGCGCCAAAATGAGTACCTACGGCGCTAAAAATGAGTGCCTGCGGCGCTAAAATGAGTGCCTGCGGCGCTAAAATGAGTGCCTGCGGCGCTAAAATGAGTGCCTACGGCGCTAAAATGAGTGCCTGTCGCGCCAAAATGAGTGCCTACGGCGACAAAATGAATGGCTGCGGCGCCAAAATGAGTGCCTGCGGCGCTAAAATGAGTGCATGCGGCGCCAAAATGAGTGCCTGCGGTGCTAAAATGAGCACTGACAACACCGATTCTAAAAATAATGTACATGTAGGAATTTAGTCATGTGCATGTAGAATTGTTGGCCTTGTCCCCCACCCCCCCACAATAAAATCCATGGCGACGCCCCTGCCAGTTGCATGAAACTAAAAGACAAGCTGAGATTCCAAGACGCCAAGTCTGTCTAGAGTAAGTAGGCCCCCTGTTCCTCCTTACCAAAGCTGCCACCCCTCCCTTAATAACAATAAAGCAGTTTCTCATTTTGTATTGCAGCCACTGCAGCGTCCATGCGTACTGTACTCAATAATAGTTAAAAAGCATATTTTTGTAGCACACTAGACTATAGTTCTGGCAAAATATTAATAGAAAACCAACCAATGAAAATTATCAGGGTAGCTACCCTTCAGTGCGGCCGCTTTGATATTTCCATATCTCATACAAGTGTATTTGTCTTGAATTAATATTCACCCTCGGAGTCAGAGTATAAGATTAAAGAGATACCGCTATTTGCATTTCGGAAGAAGAATAAGAAGGTCCAGTTTTTCTGTGACAGCTGGTCATATATCAGACATAAAGAGGAATGGCTATAGATGGAAGAGTAGAAAAAAGGTGAATTATTAAGACGCAAAATGCGGAGGTGTCTCTATAGATGTGCATTTTTATGGAGCGAGTATTACAGACACCTTCGTGTATGTGGTACACTTAGAAGAAGAGTGACAGAACTCCTATTAGAAGTGCCAGAAACCCTATTAGGAGAGTAAAGCGTACTATCACTCTCCCTCTAATAGCAGTACCCATTGATGAACAGTGACAGTACCCTTAGAGGGAGTGAAAGTAACCTTAGAGAATGACAGTACCCTTAGAAGAATTGAATTAGTAACATTCGAGAGTGAGAGTACCTTTAAGGGGCCGTAGCCCAGCGGTAGCGCAGCTGCTCTGGTGTGCCAGCGACCCAGGCTCGATTCCAAGTGCAGTCGCATTAATTTGGGGCTGAATTGGAATCTCGGCTTGGCTCTGCTCGTGCAATTAACGGCCTTGAGAGCCAACCCCCCCAAGGCGCAGTGAAGTGTACATGCCTAACGATAAAATAAAGTTAGGGCCGCTATACACTCCTGTGTGAGTGTGTGCCTGCGTACGTATCCGCGCGCTTGTGTGCCTGCTCAGGGGAGTCGGCGGAATGGGCAGTAATACCTCTCGCCGGTTGTGTGCCTATGTCGCTTAAAGTGCGCCAGGGTGCACACAACCCCCTGCCTCTAATAAAAAAATAATAAAGAGAGTACCTTTGGAGGGAGTGAAAGTGACCTTTGAGAGTGACAGTTACCTTTAGAGAGAGTGAAAGTAACTCTCGAGAGTGACCGAACCTCCTCTTAGAGTGAGTGAACAGATTTGAAAATCCTGCCGATTAAACGCCACCAAAGCTTCAGAGAAGAGATCGCGCAACACACAGAACTCGAGCCTCAAGCAGCAATCCATGTTGCGGCCTGCTTTAAAAAGCATGCATTTACGATCTATCATATCCATATTATTACGTAGTCTTATAATATTCTTCACACCTGGGACAGCCAGCCGTTACGAGGGTGTGGGCGGCGGCCAGAGCCTCTTAACAGCTCCTTTCTCTCGGCGCGCATAAAGAGACAGTTTTATGACCGAGTTGTATATTCTCGCTCGGTCCCTTGAGAAGCATGGATCGAGCTCGAGCAGCAATAACAATGCAATACGACAGTCTTTGAAGTTTCAATCTCATCTATTTTTGCTAATGGCAAAGGCGTACTCGCGGCATACAATCCAAATTGCAAATTTATTATAATTCCATTATAATAAATTTTATATAAGACGCACCGCCACTTCACTCGGACTGAAATATAGCTGTGGTTGCTGGGCCTGTGTACTCAGTATGCTGCAGCAGCGTTGGTATGAGCCTCGGGCTACGATGCCAGCGACTTATTAGTCTCTGCTTGAAGATTCGTTTAAAACGAGATTGGCTGTCGACTTTAAGGGCTTCGTTTGTTGGTGCCGCCTATATGGGCGTTGATGAGAGTATTGAGTGTTGTCAGTGGCGTCTTAAAGGTGCTGTTGGTGGCGTCTAAAGAGTGCTGTTGGTGGCGTCTTAAGGGTGCTGTTGGTGGCGTCTTAAGAGTGCTGTTGGTGGCGTCTTAAGAGTGCTGTTTGTGACGTCTTAAGATTGCTGTTGGTGGCGTCTCAAGGGTGCTGTTGGTGGCGTCTCAAGGGTGCTGTTGGTGGCGTCTCAAGGGTGCTGTTGGTGGCGTCTCAAGGGTGCTGTTGGTGGCGTCTCAAGGGTGCTGTTGGTGGCGTCTTTAGGGTACTATTAGTGGCGTCTTAAGAGTGCTGTTGGCGGCGTCTTAAGGGTGCCGTTGGTGGCGTCTCAAGGGTGCTGTTGGTGGCGTCTTAAGAGTGCTGTTGGTGGCGTCTTAAGAGTGCTGTTGGTGGCGTCTCAATGGTGCTGTTGGTGGCGTCTTTAGGGTACTATTAGTGGCGTCTTAAGAGTGCTGTTGGTGGCGTCTTAAGAGTGCTGTTGGTGGCGTCCTAAGAGTGCTGTCAATGGCGTTTTCAAGGTGCTTTTGGTGGCGTCTTAAAGGTGTTGTCTGTCGGCGGCGTCTTGAAGGTGCTGTCAATGGTGTCTTAATGATCCTGTCAATGGCGCCATAAAAATGCTGTCGGTGGCGTATTTAGACACACTTTTGAAAGAAAGAAACTAAAGAAACGAGAAAGCAGGAACAGAGACAGACATACATGCAAGATTATTGAGGCATCAGATGTATGTGCGAGTGCCAGCAGCTTGATTAATTGTTAATAAAAATAAAAAAAACTCACGTGCTTATATATCTAAAAACTGTAGCAGCATTCATATAAAGATTGCGTCAGTGCAGAGCTTCAGGTTATTATATAACGAAAATGAATATGTATATTTGACTCGATGTGGAAGAACAAATCAAAATTCAATATTATTGTTATTCAAATTCTAATAAAAAATGAAAAACATTAAATTATAAATAGTGCGGTAAGAAAATCAAGCCACCAGAACGGTAAATCCATAATCTATGTTCATATTGGCAACAGGATAATAATTAGGTTAATAATATTACTTAAATCAATAACACATCAGGCTGGGGTTAAAACTTCAGCGAGACAAAAGAAAAATGCCGTGTAAAAATGACAGAGGATCAGTCGGGTTTATAAAATCATCACAATAGTCGCATCTGACTACTAACTTAATAATAAAAGTGTAAGTAGTGTAGCGTTAGATAGCGTACGGCTTGGGCACCAGAGAGACAAAGGAGAATTACACACAAGGAATGAATTAGCGCAGTACAGCTATGACCAGACCAATCTAACACATTATTACGTAATCGCAATAATCTAACGACAAGATTAACCCTGAAAGTGCACCAAACCAGAGTAAAGCCAGGTTGACACTGACATGCAGTTCGACAGTAAAAGTACATTTAATAATATTAACTCAAGTGCTGTAAATAATAGTACCAGTGAAAATCAGTTTAACTCGCAAATACAGATTCTGCTGCATAATATTCTAACTGCCTTTCGCTTCATAAAATGACATAAAATGATGACTAAACACCTTTAACCGATGCCAAGAAAACAATCGTCTATTTATTGTATCAAGCATCATATCTTGTAAGCAGAACAATTTCAAGACGCCATCAGCTCAGCAGGCAAAGAATTGCATCACCTTGTCCTTCTCCTGGCACTCCGTTTGATTGAGGCGGGCTTGCTGCAAATAGGACCCAAAAAGTGGGAAGTGGCGTTTAGAGACGGGGATTTGTGAATTGGGATTTGTGGATGGGATTTGGGGACGGGGACTTGTTCATGGTATTTGTGAATGGGGATTTGGGGATTGGGATTTGTGGATGGGGATTTGTGGATGGGGATTTGAGGAAGGGGATTTGTGGATGGGGATTTGGGAATGGGGATTTGGGGATGGGGATGTGTGAATTGGGATTTGAGGAAGGGGATTTGGGGATGGGGATTTGTGAATTGGGATTTGTGGATGGGATTTGGGGACGGGGACTTATGTATGGTATTTGTGAATGAGGATTTGGGGATTGGGATTTGTGGATGGGGATTTGGGAATGGGGGTTTGGGAATGGGGATTTTAGTATGGGGATTTGTGAATGGGGATTTTAGTATGGGTATTTGTGAATGGGGATTCGAGAATGGGGATTTGAGGATGGGGATTTGGGAATTGGGGAGTTCAATATGGGGATTTGTGAATGGGGATTCGAGAATGGGGATTTGAGGATGGGGATTTGTGCATGGGGATTTAGAGACGGGATTTGAGGATGGGGATTTGTGGATGAGGCTTTGAGAATGGAATCCAGTATAAAGAGGTCGGAGATGGTGACTCACCGTCTTGACCTCAACCAGAGTGGGCAGGCCAGTGACGCACTGGTCAGCTAGGTGCCTGAATACATTGTCCCCATCGGACCAGGCCTGCCGGTTTCCAACCTCAACGATGAAGAACACGACATCGTCTCGGTTTTCCAGCTGGCCCAGCGCCTCCTCGATGAGCGGCTCGGCTGCTCGGCAGTCCGGGCACCAGCTGTCGCCCGTGTTGGGGTCGGTGGCAGCCATGAACAGGGTGAAGATGCGACTCACCTTCTCGTCTGTAGTGAGCGAGGCCAGGTTAGACTGGTATTCGTCCAGTGACTTCACCAGGATCTCGCGGACCATGACTCGGCGCGTGGGATGCGCATAAAACGGCAGTGTTGCTAGGCTGTTACACATCCTATTGTCTATTAATCGCAACACATTCACACAGTTCCTATGTGAATGCTCACAGCACCATAAATATTCACATATACTAGCATTCACAGCACCATAAATATTCACATATACCAGCATTCACGGCAACATCAATATTCACATATACCAGCATTCACAGCAACATCAATATTCACATATACCAGCATTCACGGCAACATCAATATTCACATATACCAGCATTCACGGCAACATCAATATTCACACAGACCAGCATCCACAGCACCAAGAGCAAACAGCGATCGAAAACAAATAAAAATTAGTGACCAAGTTTCCAGGCAGAAATATGATAGAGCCTCTAAAAGTAAAGTACACAAAAATGTAAATTTATTTTAAAGAAAACTATTATAATTTCAAACTTGTATTTTATAATCTATCTATTCTAAGAGTATGAAGTAGCATTTCAATTGATTTTGCTAACGGTAATTGTGTAAGTTCGCATTTAAACAAAGACCCACTACAGTTAGAATTTATTACCAAGGAAAGCCAAAATAATAGAAGAAAAAACAACGGCGTGCCATCGTGCCAGTTGAGATAGCTATTGAAAATATAAAATAGCATCAATGTCCTAAGCGCCTACTCATTCCAAGTAGTAGTTGTGTTCGACAAAAAATGGTGCACAAGACAGAAATGTACTCGCAGTTTCAACATTTGCTAATTTAAACAAATCCAAACGCTCGTTCTACTTACTATAAGTAGATATAGCGAAATATTGTCAAGCGAAACGGAGAGCAAAACTTGACAAAATCGAGGTGTTTGCTATGTGTTAACTTGAGCTGTATTATAATAGTTATAAAAATCTAGACAAAAACTAATTATAAAATTAATTAAATTAACTAGTACTACAACACAGCGCTAAATATGGCGGTTTCTCTATCTAATTGTTATTTTATAAACTAGACATTACAGAGTGCTTTTTCCCAAAAAAGAAATTAGTTAAAATTTAGAAATAAAAAAGTGATGGTACAGAAAGCTTATATGACAGATATTGTATAGATAGTATTGGTTTTGGGGAATAGTCAACTTAAAAGGACTAAATACAGTAAAGAAGGATCACAGGGGATGGGATAGAAGGGGTCACTGAAGGATCACAGGGGATGGGATAGAAGGGATCACTGAAGGATCACAGGGGAGGGGTCACTGAAGGATCACAGGGGAGGGGTCACTGAAGGATCACAGGGAAGGATCACAAGGGAGGGGTCACTGAAGGATCACAGGGGAGGGGTCACTGAAGGATCACAGGGAAGGATCACAAGGGAGGGGTCACTGAAGGATCACAGGGAAGGGGTCACTGAAGGATCACAGGGGAGGGGTCACTGAAGGATCACAGGGGAGGGGTCACTGAAGGATCACAGGGAAAGGGTCCCTGAAGGATCACAGGGGAGGGGTCACTGAAGGATCGCAGGGGAGGGGTCACTGAAGGATCGCAAGGGAGGGGTCACTGAAGGATCACAGGGGAGGGGTCACTGAAGGATCACAGGGAAGGGGTCACTGAAGGATCACAGGGGAGGGGTCACTGAAGGATCGCAAGGGAGGGGTCACTGAAGGATCACAGGGGAGGGGTCACTGAAGGATCACAGGGAAGGATCACAAGGGAGGGGTCACTGAAGGATCACAGGGAAGGGGTCACTGAAGGATCACAGGGGAGGGGTCACTGAAGGATCACAGGGAAGGGGTCACTGAAGGATCACAGGGGAGGGGTCACTGAAGGATCACAGGGAAGGATCACAAGGGAGGGGTCACTGAAGGATCACAGGGAAGGGGTCACTGAAGGATCACAGGGGAGGGGTCACTGAAGGATCACAGGGGAGGGGTCACTGAAGGATCACAGGGAAAGGGTCCCTGAAGGATCACAGGGGAGGGGTCACTGAAGGATCGCAGGGGAGGGGTCACTGAAGGATCGCAAGGGAGGGGTCACTGAAGGATCACAGGGGAGGGGTCACTGAAGGATCACAGGGAAGGGGTCACTGAAGGATCACAGGGGAGGGGTCACTGAAGGATCGCAAGGGAGGGGTCACTGAAGGATCACAAGGGAGGGGTCACTGAAGGATCACAGGGAAGGATCACAAGGGAGGGGTCACTGAAGGATCACAGGGAAGGATCACAAGGGAGGGGTCACTGAAGGATCACAGGGGAGGGGTCACTGAAGGATCACAGGGGAGGGGTCACTGAAGGATCACAGGGAAGGGGTCCCTGAAGGATCACAGGGGAGGGGTCACTGAAGGATCGCAGGGGAGGGGTCACTGAAGGATCGCAAGGGAGGGGTCACTGAAGGATCACAGGATAGGGGTCACTGAAGGATCGCAGGGGAGGGGTCAACAGAGGTCACTGAAGGATTCCTAACTAACTAATACAATAAGATGAATTAATTTGCAGATCACATAAAACAAACATAAGCAACCTGTAGCATCACGGAGTACCCAGTTACAAATTGTATATAACTATCGGCTCTTGCACCGAAGTTCAATTAGTCCAATATATCAAATATGTTTAATTAGCACTCCAGGTGAACTGATCGATGCCTCTAATCCGATAGTTGGGCTGGCCGCTGGGCGGCTGACTGTACACATTGGTGTACAGCTCCTTCGGGTCGGGCACGGCATTAGTTTTCGCGGCTTGGACAGCTTCGTCAACTTCTTTGCGCACTGATTGGTCAATCTCTTTGAGCTCCTCCTCGGCTACCAACTCGGCGGTGAGTAGAGTCTGCCTAAAGCTGGCTATGGGATCGCGCATTTGGCGCATGGACTGCACTTCCTCTCGGGTGCGATAGCTGGTGCCGGGGTCGCTCATGCTGTGTCCGTGGTATCTGCGAGTGATGGGGCGGGGCAAAATGGGATTAATGAGAGGTTCTTAGTGCGATCAATGGGAGACTCTCAATGCGATTTATGGGAGATTCTTGATGGGATTAATGAGAGATTCTTTATGGGATTTATGGGATATTCTTAATGGGATTTAAGGGAGATTTGTAATGGGCTTTATGGAAGATTTGTAATGGGCTTTATGGGAGATTTGTAATGGGCTTTACTGAAGATTCGTAATGGTATTTATAGGAGATTCTTAATGGGATTTATAGGAGATTCTTAATGGGATTTATGGAAGATTCTTGGTGGGTTTAATGGGAAATTCTTGGTGGGACTAATAGGAGATTCCTAATGGGATTATTGGGAGATTTTTAATGGGTTTAATAGGAGATTCTTAATGGGATTAATGGAGTCTCCTAATGGGATTCATGGGAGATTCTTGATAGAATTGAGATTCTTAATGGGATTTATGGGAGGTTGTCAGTAGGATTAATGGCACATTGGCATTGTACTAAAATTAAAACAGAATAGATCATCAACAACAGTAGGAGCACCTGTAAGTCTCCATCTCCAGCAGAATCGGTCCCTTGCCGGACAGGCACCAGTCCTTGGCGAACCGGGTGGCCTCCCGAACAGTAATGACGTCCATAGCGTCCACCCACAGGCCGGGGATGTAATCGCCCCTAGTGTAATAGGCGGTGGAAGCGGCAGCCCGTTCAACCGCAGTGCCCATGCCGTATTTGTTGTTTTCGCACACGAAGATGCACGGCAGGTCCCACAGTTTGGCCATGTTGAAAGCTTCGAACACCTGGCCCTGATTGGCGGCTCCGTCGCCGTAGAGGGTGACGCATACGCGCTTATCCTCGCGGTACTTCTGCGCAAATGCGATGCCTGCGCCCAGCGGCACCTGTGCGGTTTGATGAAGGGGGAGGGGGGATAGAATCTTGGGATAGGCGGGGACAGATGCAGATTGGGGCGGATAGAGTCAGCCGGGGGCGGATAGAATCAGTCGGGGGCGGATAGAATCAGTCAGGGGCGGATAGAATCAGTCAGGGGCGGATAGAGTCAGCCGGGGGCGGATAGAATCAGTCGGGGGCGGATAGAATCAGTCGGGGGCGGATAGAATCAGTCAGGAACGGATAGAATCAGTCGGGGGCGGATAGAATCATTCAGGGGCGGATAGAATCAGTCAGGGGCGGATAGAGTCAGCCGGGGGCGGATAGAATCAGTCAGGGGCGGATAGAGTCAGCCGGGGGCGGATAGAATCATTCAGGGGCGGATAGAATCAGTCAGGGGCGGATAGAATCAGTCAGGGGCGCGGATAGAATCAGTCGGGGGCGGATAGAATCATTCAGGGGCGGATAGAATCAGTCAGGGGCGGATAGAATCAGTCAGGGGCGGATAGAATCAGTCAGCGGCGCGGATAGAATCAGTCAGGGGCGGATAGAATCAGTCAGGGGCGGATAGAATCAGTCAGGGGCGGATAGAATCAGTCAGGGCGGATAGAATCAGTCAGGGGCGGATAGAATCAGTCAGGGGCGGATAGAATCAGTCAGGGGCGGATAGAGTCAGCCGGGGGCGGATAGAATCATTCAGGGGCGGATAGAATCAGTCAGGGGCGGATAGAATCAGTCAGGGGCGCGGATAGAATCAGTCGGGGGCGGATAGAATCATTCAGGGGCGGATAGAATCAGTCAGGGGCGGATAGAATCAGTCAGGGGCGGATAGAATCAGTCAGCGGCGCGGATAGAATCAGTCAGGGGCGGATAGAATCAGTCAGGGGCGGATAGAATCAGTCAGGGGCGGATAGAATCAGTCAGGGCGGATAGAATCAGTCAGGGGCGGATAGAATCAGTCAGGGGCGGATAGAATCAGTCGGGGGCGGATAGAATCAGTCAGGGGCGCGGATAGAATCAGTCAGGGGCGGATAGAATCAGTCAGGGGCGCGGATAGAATCAGTCAGGGCGGATAGAATCAGTCAGGGCGGATAGAATCAGTCAGGGGCGGATAGAATCAGTCAGGGGCGGATAGAATCAGTCAGGGGCGGATAGAATCAGTCAGGGGCGGATAGAATCAGTCAGGGGCGGATAGAATCAGTCAGGGGCGGATAGAATCAGTCAGGGGCGGATAGAATCAGTCAGGGGCGGATAGAATCAGTCAGGGGCGGATAGAATCAGTCAGGGGCGGATAGAATCAGTCAGGGCGGATAGAATCAGTCAGGGGCGGATAGAATCAGTCAGGGGCAGATAGAATCAGTCAGGGGCAGATAGAATCAGTCAGGGGCGGATAGAATCAGTCGGAGGAAGGCGGATATCAGGGTAGCACACTGACGCACCTGAGCACCAACAATGCCATTGCCTCCGTAGAAATTATGATTATACATATGCATAGAGCCGCCCTTGCCCTTGGCGCAGCCGCTGGCCCGGCCAGTCAGTTCGGAAAGCACAGCTTTAACTGGCACGCCGCGAGTGTAGGTCCAACCGTGGGCCCTGTAGGCCGTGATCACCGGGTCGTTCCTATCCAGCACGGCTTCCATGCCAACGCAGCAGGCCTCCTGGCCGCTGTACAGATGACAGAAGCCTCTAATAGCCTTCTCTTTGTAGAGGTTGCCGGCGGCAGTTTCCATCCGGCGAACTGTGGCCATATCGCGATAATATTTCCTAGCTTCATCACTGGTCACCTGTGCCTCAGAGGCTGGTCCAGACTCCAGTTTGTGCAGCTTGTAGGGCCGAGTAGACAGCACAGCTGATGAGGCCAACCGGCTGCTTACAAACAGGCCGCCGCCGCCGCGTAGCAGCAGTAGATTAGCGCGAATCGCACTTGAGCTGAGAGGCATCTTGTAGTATAAATTGTTTTATATATAATATATTCTTTTGTTGCTAAGGGGCTCTATACGAAAATTGGCTGCAATTGGCGGCAGAGACAAGCGGAAATGATAATTTGAGATCACTAGTGTGGATGAAAATGTTCCCAATCCAGACTTAACCATTAGTAATCCTAGAGCTAGACAACTTAGATATTTCCCAATCCAGTAGCTGGACAACTTAGATATTTCCCAATCCAGTAGCTGGACAACTTAGATATTTCCCAATCCAGACTAAAGTATTAGTAATCCCTAATAATTATTTAAAGCTAGATAATTTAGAAGTCCCAATCCAGACTATAATACTAGTATTCTAAGAACTGTCCAATTTTTAATACCCAATTCAGACTTCAATGACTCTAAAACATTCAAGCCCATATTCTAATAAAAATGACTTTGATTTCGAATAAATAAAGTCAAAGAATCTCTGCGGACAAAACAACGTTCTATATAATACAAACGAATTGATTTTTTGTCAGTTTTAATGCACTTTCAAATTCCGAATTTACAATCAATGATAAATACCCGCAATGTCAAGTAAGAAATTTCAACACACAAAAGTGATTTATGAAATGTAAGAAATTTTTTTAAAGTTTCAAGTCATCCTTAGTGGCACATCAATGGGCACCACATTGTATAAGCAGGAAATAGAAACAATTTTAACTTGACTCAAAAAGTCCACAAAGGCCCAAAAGGGCACACGGGACAAGACGACTTGAGGAATTTGCGTACAAACTTAACTACTGAAAGTAGAAATAGCAGAATATTTTCGCCCGTAAAGCCAGTAGCCTGTTTCTCCACACCGTTTAGCCCACACATTTGCGTCCAATCTACTTGCAGTAGTTCAGTAGTAAGTTAAGATGTTTTTTCTTTTATATGCAGAAATTTTCATAAGGACTCATTCTATTTATATTTAATTTACTGATTTGATCCACGCAGAACCTGCGCCTGCGGCAGAGCCCAAACGCAGAGCAGATCTACTATTGTTAAACACCAACCACGATTGGCTTTGAACTTCTATCTCGAACTATCTAACTTGTTACTAACAGCCCCTAACAGGCAGCCCTAAGTCTTCCAAAAGTCAGGAAACTGTCGCAGACGCCGTTCAAAAGTTTCATACCACCTGGTCACGGCCGACATTGGCACGTAGGACTCAGCAGCGCCAGGCGGAGTTGTAGCAAAACTGCTCAAATAGTTCACGAGGCTCTCTAGCATACGCTGCGAGAAGGCTACCATAGTTGGCGTGGAGTCGGCCTGAGTGCCCGCTGGCGGAGTCATGCCTGCTACCGTTTGCACCGGCTCTATGGAGATGCCTACCTGCAAATTGATATTGTATTTAATATTATTCAAAAACTGTTACTAATGATACTAGGGGTCTTAGCAAAGGATTATTTCTGCCATTGCTAAATTATATAGTTGTGCGAAATAGTGAGGTTTCAATAGCAAGATCTAAGGCGACTGCAGCTGGTAGACTGCATCATAGCCGCAGCATACCGGCAGACCTGGTCCGGAGGCGCGCCCTGAGACGCAGCTTTCAGAAGACCCAAACAGCGTGTTTTGCTGCTGTTGTCTTTATTGTTGTTGTTTTTATTACTGGTGTTATTGCAGTTGTTGTTGTTGCTGCTATTTGTGATATCGTTGTTCTTTTTATTACTGGTGTTGTTTCTTCTTCTTCTTCGTCTTCAGGGCTCGTCCGGGTCGGGGTTAGCCGAAATGGACGGGGGCATGCGCCCCATGCTACGCAGGAGGCCGAAAAGGGCGGTCGGGGACTCCAACAAGTCCTCGGCCGCGCGGATGCCGTGCAGGGCGCGGTAGCGGTCCCCGCGAGGGCAGGCGAGCAGGATGTGCCTGACTGTGTCGAGTTCGCCGCAGTCAGGGCAGTTGGCTGTCTCGGTGAGGCCCATCTGATGGAGCGAGCTGTTGTTGATGGTGCTGGCTCCGGCTCGCAGCTGATTGAGGAGGACTTGGCGCTGCCGGGTCATGGTGGCGGGTGGCTGCTTAAAGGCGCCCACGACCGCAAGATCGAGGGACCTGCGGCTGCGCCGGGCGGCGGCTTTGGCGGTGCTGAGTGGGAGCTCGACGTGGCGTTGGTCTAGTTGGGCGGCACGGGAAGCCGCCTGATCCGCCGCCTCGTTGCCGGCGATTCCGCAATGTGCGGGGACCCAGGCGAAGGAGGGGGGGCGGCCGTCGGCCTTCAGGCTCATGATCGAGTCCCAGCAAGCTGCTGCGGTCGGATCGGTCTGGTCGATGGGACCGGCGAGCAGGGCGGTGAGGGCGCTGAGGCTGTCGGTGGCGATCCAGTGCGGCTCGGCGGCGCGGTCAGCTTGCAGGTATTTGAGCGCCTCCTGGATGGCAACGAGTTCGGCGGTGTAACTGCTGCAGAGGGCGCCTGCGGCGGCCGGAAGTTCGACGTTGTTGTTCTCGTCGCGCACAATGATAGCGGCCCCGCCACCATTCTTGTAGCCTTCCGTCACGGAACCGTCGGTCCAGATCGTGTTGGACTCGCTGAGAGTCGCGATGATGTCGGTCGCGTGGTGGGCTCTGATGTCTGGCGGCATGTCGCGGTGGGTCCTGAGGCTGGCTCGAAGGTCGAAGATGATGTCGCTGGCGCCGGTGGTTCTCCAGGGCTCAACGCCGAGAGGCGGCGGGGCGCGTGGGAACTGGTCCAGCGCGGCGGCGCACTCAAGCTCGAGGGCGGCGCGGCGCCAGCAGCCACGGTGCGGTCGGAGGGCGTCTTTCTGGCATCCAGGTTGGTTGACGGCGGGCGTGGCATCCGGGCTGTTGCGGGTTTGGCGCTGCAGGGCTTCGTAACTGCGGTTCTTGAGGCGTGGTCGTGTGACACGTTCGGCAGTTTCGCGAGCCGGGGTGCCCTCCGGGAGGCGCAGGAGGCGTTCTCGGAGATTGCACGCGCGTTCGACAGCGACGTAGCTGATAGGTGGGAGTCCGGCGGTAGATAGCAGTTCCTTGGCCTCGGTGGGGCGGATACATCCAGTGATGAGGCGAGCGCAGGCATTTTGTTGGCGTTCGACTGCTAGTCGGGTGCTGGGTGCTGATCCGCACATCCAGATGCCGCTGCCATAGTCAGCGATGGCGCGGATGGTGGCGGTGTACACCGTGCGGAGGATGTCCTGCGTGGCGCCACTTGACCGGTGTGCGATCGCTTGGAGAGGGCGACGTCGGGCCGCCATGCGTCTGCAGACTTCTTTAGCGTGCTTGGTGAAGGTGAGCTGGTCGTCCAGTTTGATGCCGAGGAAGGTCGGGTTAGGGTCGCTTTGCAGAGGTTCGCCTTTGAGAGTCAGCTGGAGCGGGATCTTGCCTCGCGTCTCGCTTGGGCTCAAGGAGAAGGTGGTGTAGCTGCATTTGCTGGTACTGAGCTCCATGTGCCAGTTCTCGCACCAGGTGGCCAGAGCCTCGTTCGCAGGCTGGAGGATGGCTTCGCAGTCCTTCAGACTGGGCGCCGTGGCGAGGATGGCGCTGTCGTCGGCGTAGAGGCTGACTTTGGACTGGTGTTGTTGTTGTTGTTGCTGCTATTTGTGTTATCGTTGTTGTTTTTATTACTGGTGTTGTTGTTGTTGGTTTTGTTGTTGCTGCTATTTGTGATATCGTTGTTGTTTTTATTACTGGTGTTGTTGTTGTTGGTTTTGTTGTTGCTGCTATTTGTGTTATCGTTGTTGTTATTATTACTGGTGCTGTTGTTGCAGTTGTTGCAGTTGTTGTTATTTATGTTGTCATCGTTTTTTTACTGGTGTTGTTGTTGTTACTATCGAGTGGTCACATTCCACTGAGGCGAAGGCGCACAGAGAGTGCACATGCCAAAGAATGAGAAAGTCACAAGGCCGCTGTACACTGTGAGAGCGTGTGCCTACTTGCTTTGCTCAGAGAATAACTGCTGCTTGCCTTCTTGCTGTGGGTCATTTTTGCAAGCTTGAAAGTTCACATTGTTCAAGATGTAGTTCAAGTTGCGAAAATTTGACCTTAAATAAAACTCTTAAACGAAATGATACATAACGAAGATAAGTCCTGTTAATACTGCGATCTATATCAATTGTAGTGCTGCTATTAAAAATATGATTTCTTTCTCCCCAAACAAGCCTGACTCTGCATACACAAAGCGGTCACATAGGGCGGGTGTGGCTGCAATAATGCTAGGGTTAAAACTAGGTACCCAACCTATTTCAGCCCTGGTACTAACCGGCGCCAACTCGGCTTAACTAGAGTCATACCGTAGCTAAGAATACGGCTACGTAAAGTGACGGATACGAAGGTTTTTTAGGCAGAGCCGCAGAGACAGAACATGGTTACGGGAACTCATATTTCCCATATCTACGAGTTCCCTGTATCTAGCGATATTGGCCACTCAAAACTGAGACTATGGGTGAGGGGGTAGAACAGTGTGTTGTGTATTAAAAGGTGACTGGAAACTAGAAAGTCAAACGGCCCTTTTCAGGGCCACCCTAAACTAACTTAGTGATTGAGTCTAAAAATAACTAGGAGCACAAAATATGAGAACTATGGGGAACACGATGATGCGGTCCAGTCTTTTAATGCTAAAATAAAACCTGGAAACGAGTCTCAAAGCTTTTGTAAGGGCAACTCTCAAGTGACTTTCACACTTTCAATGCGAGGGGAACTCTGGGGTCTGGGGTTCAGAGACTCTTTAAAATTCTGCTGAGATACAGTAAAATCATCGATCGGCGATAAGGCGCACCTGCACACAGGTGAGATCAGTCCAACTGCCAGTGGCAAAATGATTAGCTAGAAACGGATGATTTGGATCGTGATCCTGCGGTCTGGTGCGCGCGATTTTAAATATAGCGCTAGGCTTCTCGTTGGTCAGGTGACCGATGAAGCTCCAGACAGGCTCCGGCGGGCTGGGCGGCGGCTGGGGCCAGCCGAGGTACACGGCAGCGGCGGCTCCATCGGGCAGTGGACATTGGCCAGTAAGAAAGAATACCAAGTGGTTGACCTTGTCAGCAGCCGGTATAGTCAGGGTGAACTTGTTAGCGTCCACCTGTTGGAAATCGGTCTGTACGAGGCGGCCGCAAGCGATAACAGCGAACATTTTTTGTATCTAAGGGGTGGAAATGCATCAATGCCATGATGGGAAAACGGCGTGAGTAACTATGACTATATTTCAAGACAAAAATGCCTCGTCAGCTAATTAGTATTATGCAGGCAGTTGTAATGAACTAAAATGGGTAATAGGTACCTATTATTGAAGGCTGTATTGTCAAAGCTGCAATGTCTCAGCAATAGCAAAAGCCTAGCAATCTGGCTCTTTGGCTCTAGGTAACACTAGAGTCCAATAGCACTATCAATTATATACTAAACAAATAGCTATTTACCATAGTCAGATGTATACCATATATGCCACAAACAATTTCCTACATTTTCATGATGCACCATGTACCAAAGAAATATTTTTTTCTTGCACTATACACTGATGTTTGGAGTTATCATAATAGCCCAAAAACAAAATAAAAGACAAACATATTTATATGAATTTGAGCAAAATACAATGAATTCAAACTTTGACTAGTCTTTTATGTTTATAATAAAATTAACAATGGTTTTAAAAGTATTAATATAACACTTTTCCATAAAATACAAACAATGATATATTACAATACATAAACAAATTCTTATATAAAACTATTCAAAAGAATCTATACTAAATATTATATTATACTATTATGCTAAAGTACATAAAGTTGTATGCCTTTATCTCATTTCTCATTTTGCACCATGCACTAAATATGCAAAGTGCATCTAAGAAATGGCCAATTTGTGCCAGAATATTCTATGAAATCTACCACCTTGCTTAAGGTTGTATATAGCTTATTCTATAATATCCTAACCTAATACTAATAGTATTTAGCTATACTAGTTAAGTAGCATGTCTACTTCTTAACTACACCTTTCATAGAGGTGGCACAGGTGAGGTAAAAACTTTTTTTACATGCCTAGAATTGGAAATGAATAAAAAACATAACATGGTATACATTTGGATTATATATTTTTAATTTTAGTTCACTGTTTAGCATGTATTGGAGTGCACAGGCAATAACAAAAATAATTCTAGTATATACATGCCACCTTTACTGTGGCCTACAAGTTGCAAAATTTTCATTAAAATTAGATAACTAGAACTAGAAGTCCTAATCATTATTCAACACTTTTTTCATAGAAATTAATATTTTCATTAAAATTAAATCCATATACTAAAAATGAGCAAAACTAGATACCCTGGTAAAAAGGACCCTATCGTCCCTATATAGCATATTAGCTATGGAATAAAAACTTGATGTATTACAAGCTATTATTATTTCTCTGTTAGTCAGTTAGTGTTAGTGCTAGTGCCAGTGGGCAGTGGTTGCTCCTAAGTCCTAACCTTGAAACTCACAGAAATATTTTGTAAAACTGAGACAAATTGCAGGATTGATTTAAATTTTTACAGAAATCTTAAATTTTAGTCTACATATACTATTCAATATGTAATTTAAAATTAAATTTTTCTTTACAGTGCCTTTGGCTTGAAACTAAGAAGCCTTTGTATTTTATAGCTGATCCAAGAAGAATTTATTTAGCAAGTAGTACGTTCATGGAAAGTCCCTTTAAAATACTCTCCTACTCTTTTTGACTTTTTATTTGTAATATAGCAAAAAAGTATGTTTGCCTTTTTTAATTTTTGTATTCACATTTTAAAACAAAGTAGTAAACTAGAAGGAAAAATTGTTTTGTTAATCCACGATTATAAAATCCGGCTTTATGCGCGTGAACAACCTGCCTACGAGTGTCTTTCGGCACGGGTCACCATCATAAGCTCGAAAAATCGATTCGTCGAAACAGGGCTCCATCACAAGCTCGAAAAGTCACTAGCTGGAAAATTCACATCGTCAAAAACTGATTTAGCATGCCACCATCACAAGCTCGAAAAGTCGCAAGCTCTACGAAACATCACACACACATAGTCGAAAAGTTTAGCAACCACCATCATAAGCTCGAAAGTCCGTCGCATCGTCGAAAACTGATTTTTATGTAGCAGTCACTATCGATTAAAATCCTCAAATGCACAAGCTCTAACCTTAACCCTCAAACTTAACGCTAGATTAAAAATTCGGTGCAAATTCAAAGTCTGACTTTCTACTTATGAACATATACATACATGTAGCAAATCACACAGTGATCGGAAAAATTACATGTACCATGCGTTGTGTATGCAATTGATTCTGCATATGCGCCTGAATTTTAGCAAATGCCACATTCTGAAGAACAAGTTAGAGATGACGAAATGAAATATCGCTAATGCAGTTCAGATAATGTAACAGACGCTAGTAGCTATCTGCAAGTGCAATTATTTATTTCAGTTTTTTCCTTCAACGTGTCTAACGGATAATTCATCGTAGCTATAGTAGCATGCAGTAAGTGATCGAAATGTGAAAAAAGGGAAATTTATCCGGGTTGAAGACATCGCATAATCAGCAACGAATTTCATAGATAGAATTTCACACTATATATGCAAAAGTCAATCAAATTAGCAGATTAATAATTTAAAGTTCTAATTTAAAATAAAATGTACTAAAATAGATTGTACGTTGTAGGAGTACCTGCCGAACGGATTGACTGCAAATGTTTATTAAATCAGCACAGCGGCTTCATAGCAATCATATTCTCAGCGCAGGTGAGGCAGAGATTCACCACGCCAAGCAGGGTGTCGCAGACCGGTTTGAGTAGACCGACACAGGCGGAGAACGGCAGCAACAGAATGTAGACGAAGGCGATGATGTAGGACACTGGCCAGGCGAGGAAAATCAGTGCCAAAAACCAGATTAGCGCCCAAAGCAGGCCTGGGCATAGGTTGGCCATGGTTGAATCACTGGACTATCAAAGTATTCTGCCTAAATATGAGTCAAGGCCAGCTTACTCCCAATTATATCCTGCCTTACTCCCCCTTATCTGGGAATTGGGAAGGCTCGCCAAGCTTATCTACACACTCGTGTACGAATCGGGAAACTTCAAAATATGAATGTACGTAGAAATTCCAGCTAATCTGCTGCATGTTGTTGCATGGCCCCAATAGGCTATTGGGCTGATTAACGTTCTGCAAAAAACCCCAGAAACCTTAGTTAGGATCAATCTCACAAATTGCTGTCATATTTGATATAACTCGTAGTAAATTACACAGATTCATATTTTGTGTGTTTATTGACATGTTTTTTAATTGAGCTTGCCAAAATTTGATAGTGAAAACGGCAAACAAAAGGAATAAAGCGTCCCGACACACAACTGCCCTATGCGCAGTCATTTTATAAGTTCGTACTGAGACACATTTGGATCAACCATTATTTACACCAGTATTTTCTACGAGCGTATTAATTAAAGAACAAGTACGTCAAAATTAGATAATGGCACACATTAAGGCTTAAACCAAGCCAAAGCCTAAGGCCACGCCCAAGCACAAGCCCAAGGCCAAGCCCAAGGCCAAGCCCAATACCTAGGCCAAGGCCAAGCCCAATACCTAGGCCAAGCCCAAGGCCAAGGCCAAGGCTAAGCCCAAGCCCAAGCCCAAGCGCAGAAGCCAAGGCCAAGCCCAAGTGACAGTAAGTAAAGAGTAAGTTTAGTGTCTTAATCACATATTACAATGAAACAAATCCAAATCAAACGCAGAATCAATAGTCGATAAGCGTCCCCCTAGCCTGACGTTTCGCCTGCGCATCCTGATTGCGCTCTTCGACTAATCGCTTCCTGATGACGCCTTTGCGCAGCAGCTGCTTCTCAACTATGCGAGCATTGGCGGCGTACGAGTCGGCGATCTCTCTGGCCTCAACCTCCTCCTGATCGGCTTCAATAGTGGACACGGTCACGGAGGAGAACTTGCCCATATCGCGACGTCGTCTGGTTAGCATCACCTGTAATTAATGACGAATGTTAAATATTCGAATTTTTTGACAGCAAAGTCACAAATTTAACTTTGAAAAATTACGAGCTTGCAAAGTTTTGAACTTGTAAATACTTGTGAAGTTCTGAGCTTTTTATTAGGGGCAGCGAGAGGCCTTACTGCCCATTCCGCAGACTCACCTGAGCAGGCACACAAGCGTGCGGATACGTACGCAGTCATACGCACAGGCACACACTCACACAGGAGTGCACAGCGGCCCTAACTTTATTTATCCTTAGGCATGTACACTTCACTGTGCCTTGGGGGTCGGCTCAGGGCGCTAATTCCAATTTAGCCACAAATTAGTGTGACTGCACTGGTAATCGAGCCTGGGCCGCTGGCAAATCAGAGCCCCGCGCTAGACCACTGGGCCACGGCCCTCCGCCTCAGTTTTGAGATAGTAATAGTAATTATCTTTGTGCAATTATATTTATGCAATTAATAATTGCACAAATAATAATAGTTGTGCAACCAACAGCTCAGCCGCAGCTATTGCGCGGCGCATCTGAAGGCTGCGTACGGCTGTTCAGTCCAAGGACTGGGGGGAGGTCGCCACACACCCTCAATTACTCAGCTAATGCTGGCACCCATTTTACTGCTATGTGAACTGAAGCAATGCAGAGTTAAGTGTCTTGCTCAAGGACAGTAATTGTTCCGAGTGGATCGGGAATCGAACCCCCGACCTTTCAGTCGTGATTCAGACGCTCTAACCACTAGGCTACAGCCCATTTTAGACTAGCCTACAGATTCCCAACCGTTATACACTACTAGAGGGCGGTGGGCAGAGTAACGAGACACACACGCAAGAAACTCACCTTCTTATCCTGATTAAGCCGGCCAACAATGGCTTCGGCGCTGGCAGCCGCGGCTGCTCCCTCCTGGCCGCTATTGCCAGCAGTTTCTCGGACAGCGTCCGGCAATAAGAAGGCCGGCTTGGCCGGGTCCAGTCGGCCAAGTTCGTCCGGATGCTGGTAGAACAGCGGCAAAGCGCAGCGCTTGCATCGGCGACGAATTTGACGCTCAACTGCGGCATCGTCTGGCCAGCGAATGAGAGCCTCCTCCCGGTGCACCTGGGTGACCGAAATACTTTTGCCATTGTGAATTCGTCTATTACAGAATTTGATGCGAAATCAATTAATTGTATCATGTATCTTAATTATGTCTATGGTAGCTCAAATCTGTCTATGGTAGCTCAATTATGTCTATGGTAGCTCAATTATGTCTATGGTAGCTCAATTATGTCTATGGTAGCTCAATTATGTCTATGGTAGCTCAATTATGTCTGGTAGCTCAATTATGTCTATGGTAGCTCAATTATGTCTATGGTAGCTCAATTATGTCTTTAGTAGCTCAATTATGTCTTTAGTAGCTCAATTATGTCTATGGTAGCTCAATTATGTCTTTAGTAGCTCAATTATGTCTATGGTAGCTCAATTATGTCTTTAGTAGCTCAATTATGTCTATAGTAGATCAATTATGTCTATGGTAGCTCAGTTCTATGGTAGCTTAATTCTATTAATGGTAGTTCAATAGTGGATCAGACGACAACATAAAACGATGCGAAATGAGTACAGTCAGCGACCCTTACCGGATCAAAGTGCGCCTTGAAAACCCGACGCCGCCTGTCGAGCACCCGAGAGCTGTCGCGCGGTCGCTGCGGCAGCCGTTCAATCGGGCAGTCAATGATGAGGGCGAGCTGGCCGCACATGCAATAGTAGACGCAGAAGGGCCGGTCTCCAGTGTATTCCTCCTTGTCCTCGACGTCAACTATGGGCGGCAGCGGCTTCTTCTGAGTCTTCTGGTTGGGCTTTGATGGAGGTGGCATCTCTTATAATGCATGCAATGTTTATAATTTTTTTTATAAAACGAAAACTTATGCTTTAAATGTAGACTGTAGGCCAGGCTGCCGTGTCTATAATATTATTAGAGCTTATAGACAGGGCGAGTTGGTAACCATGTCCATACAATATAGAATGCATCTCACACTGGAGATAGCGGCCATGCCAATAATACCTGCACAACGCCAGTAGCAGTGTCATTAATATTGAATGGCAAATGAATTTATTGCTGCAATTTAAAGCAACAGTAGCTACCGTGTGCTTAACATTACGGCCTACAGACATGGCGGATGTGCCTATAAGTACTCCATAAATATTTTGCCCCAAATTTAATAGCCTATATAATAACTAGGAATTTTAGGCATATTCACCAACTGGTACTATTCTAGTCAATCTAGAATCAACTACAAAATGCTTGTATTGGTCCTATCAATAGCGCAATTATACTTATAGTGTACATTCAACTGAACATAAGTTGCTGCTGGTGCTGCAACATTTTGTTTTGGAAAAGTAATGTTTCAGTTAAACAAGTACATTAAAATATAAAATGTAAAATACTTTTAAACAAGTATTTGATTTTCAAGGGCTTTATTTTTAAGGCAAAATTTTATATATTTTATTATTTACGAACTAGCAATAATTTTTTTAACACTTAGTGGCAATTTAGACCACTTTGTTAAAATCACTAGCGAGTTTTTAAAGGCAGTCTAGCTTAGGGTGTTGGTATTTTGTGGATTGGCCTAGCCAGCTATGTCCCAGGTCAGGTGGCAGTTTGATCACAGATCACTTAATATAACAATTACATCACAAAATTTGTAATTGTTATATTACAAATTTTTATATGAGCCAATATAAAAATTTAACCTAGATCAGTTGATAGAAGAGATTTTATATATTTTCACACATTTCTATAAGTTGCTTTTTCAAGAGAAAATCATCTTTTCAAAATGAACTTAGACTTATAGCTACTAAGGCATTGATTTTGACATTGAGCCAACTATATTAAGATTGCTTGCTTCTTGCATGCAGCCTGCCTATGTCCTACCTATATTGTCTAGTATATCTACTTATTTCTTCCCTGTCCTATCATATCTACCTATCACTACCCTGCCCTTCAGCCTACCTTTTTGAAGGCCTAACAATATCAGCTAATAGCCTATATTAATTTAGACAATAAGGCAATCATAGCATAATCATAGCATAAGCATATAGCAAAGCAAGAAATCATGACCATGTGTTTATTTATTTTTGCTTTCTTGAACAGAATGTATAGACCAATAGTTCTTTTGAGTTTAAATTTAATGCTTTCATTACTTAACTAGGCCTATTTACAAAGTATTAGGGCCTATTATAGTGTTAGATTTATTTGTATTTTATTGGCCTATTATTGACTTAAAAATCAAACTAACTAGAATTAGCAAAATGGGTGGCAATGCCTCCTTGCTTTTTCTAGATGCACAGAGCCCCCTGCAGCTAGTCAAGTCAAGGCCTATTATTGACTTTTTTATTTAGGCCCTTAGCCTATGGTATTTAGGCTCTCACCACTTTTATTTAATACTTTGTTATCTTAATTATATATTTAATACTTAAAAAAAAACTTTTTAAATTTATTTATTGTCTATGATTAATAATAAACTTATATTACAAAATTAGGCCTAATAATAAAAACATGAACTCAATATGCTTTTATTATTATATTGTAGCAGTTAAGCCAGTTAGATCTATTTGTTTCCTTGCATTTAATAAAAGTACTTTCTTTTGAGTGCCCACAAGCTAACTTGTCTATGACCCAAAGTCCCACTTTCAGTTTCAGCCCCAAACTTACTATAGGCCTACCTTAATCTTATTAAATAGATACAAACCTAGCCATAGTTAACCTTGCTCTTGCAACTTAATCAGCCAATATTACAATGTTGGCTTACGAGTATTATGTATTGACTAGTCCCAAGATGAAGTCAAAAATATTTTAGAGATCATTCAACTAAAATTGCCTCAAATAAATGCTTAACAACCAATATAATAATGGCTAGATAATCTACCTAGATGAAAAGCTAATTAGTTTGATTATAGCATATAATCTAATTGTATTATTGTGTAGGTCCTAACTTGTCTTAACATAAAGTTATATACATTTCAAGTATATAAGTTATATAAGACACCCTAGCAAGAAAACATGATAATTTCCTTCATGTTTATACTAAAAGATTACATTTTCTAACCCAGTTCATCTTGGCAGCATTCAACCTAGCCCTTAAGGCACCTCTAGTTGCTTTATCCTACTTTAATCTGTCTTCTACTTTATCTTATCACATAAGACATACCGCAGCAAGAAAACATAATAATGTCTTGTTTTCATGTTTCACCTTATTCACAAAAGTAGAGTCATGGAAGTTGATATATGTAGTTCTGTAGGGTTATGTAGAGGGTATATTTTTAGTACATATACATTTTTGTTGTTAAATTACATTATTTGTTGCTTAAAGACAAATTACTTAAAAATGCTTTTCTTTATATATTTATTGCAGGCTTTTGTTAAAGATGCTTTCACTATATTTGATGGTCAAGGCCCCTTGCCATTGTCTTTGTTGAATAAAGAATTTTATGGTTGGTATTCAACTTTAGGCTACAAATATAAAAGAGGCAACTAAATTGCTCAGCTTATGAATGCCTAGTTGTAATGTTTATACTGTCAGTGGTATTGGTTAGAAGTACTTTACCAATGGTGGTTTCAGTATTGCTTTTGGGAATAGTGTTGCTATCATTTGTAAAAAAAGACTTGTAGACCAAGTGTTGTCAGACTATTTTAGTATAGCTCAGAGCTGTCAAAATGGGCCCATTGTGGTTGGAGAGCAATAATTGGAAGTTTTTATCTTATAGTTACCACCCTGCTTTTAAGCCGGGTAGGCAACAGGTAAAGTTACATATAAAGGAGGCCATTTGACATATTGAGATTGCCTGCTCTGTTCCAAAATGCTTATTAAAGAGTGTTTTTACCCAAGTTTAGTACGTGTACTAAATTGAGCAGATAGCTAAAGATGAGCAGATGGCTAAAATTGAGCAGATAGCTAAAGATGAGCAGACAGCTAAAAATAAGCAAACTGCTAAAAATGAGTAGATGGCTGAAAAAAGCAAAAAAGGCTAAAGAGACGGAGAAAGAATTGAAATGATGTAGACTTACTCGTAGGTGTGTTTTAGGTAATTGCTCTAAAGAGCAAGGGCCACTACAAAAACAATAGAAGTGAAAAAGTGCTATAATTACATAAGTGTTTAACCTCTTTTAATATTTAACATTTAACATCATTTTGTGTCATTGAATTGAAGCTAACTAAGGGCCTTTTCATATTGCTTGCTCTGGTTCCAGAACCAGAACCAATTTGTGAAGTATAACTTTTTGTCTCTATAACTAGAGGGAGATACGTGCTATAAAGTTTTTATTATTGAATGACAATCGCCAAGAAGAAAGTGAAAAATTGTGCTAAGTTAGGTTGTTAAGGCAGTCAAATATTAACAGAGTTTAATAGTTATACTGCGCTTTTTCTTGGAATTCCGAACCGATTCTGGTTCTGGAATTGGTAATATGAAAAGGCCCTAACTAGTTAACTATTCCGGTACATGTAAATTTATTTTCTACTTATTAGGTGTGACATTTTTAAAGTGCTTCTTTTTTCTGGATAATAATAGTAAGTTTTTATAGGCTTAAAAGTTTTTATTTGCTCTAAGTTTAGAAGATAAAAAGTAAATTGTACTAAGAGCTCTATCAAATATTTTGCTATGGTAAAAAAACAATTTTTGACCTTAGTTATAAATATTCTGCTTTTTCTTTTGCTTAAAATTGGCTTCTTTATTTTAGAAATATGTGAATTCTATATAGAAAGTAGACAAAGGTTTTGACCTTTGTTTTTCAAATTATAAAGTGTAAAAATGAAAGCAAGAGCAAGAACACATACTAGCTAGATACACTTTAAAATGGTAATAGACTACAATTTTGAAGAAAATTATATAATATTAGGAGAAACACTTTGCACTATTAAATGGTTAACAGCAGGTAAACCAACTTAAACAAATACACATTAGATTATTCATTGTCATTATAGCTTATAATTGGAATTGTATATAACCAAATATAGAGAAGTAAAAATAGGTACAATTAGCTTGTTTCTCTAGTGCTGAAAATTAGATTTATTTATTCTATATTTTTACATATTGGGGCTTGGATTTTTATCTTTTGCCATAATAGATACACAAAACGAAATTCTACAAATTCTATGAATTTTCTATATCAACTTAAATATTGAATTTTTCATCCTTCCTATATATACTAATATACTTCCTTCCTAATAGGCCTATACTAAATCTCAAAGGTTTGTATGCTTGCTTGCTTCACATATACTAATATACACTAAAAATTGAAATGTTTCTATCTAGCCATGTGATTGATTTTAAGAAAAAATGGCTTAACCAATTTTAATGAAACTTGCACTATTCAATTAAATTAGAATTTTTCTTGTGACTTGTGATAATGCATGTGTCCTAGCTAAGAAATTGCTCAATGCTAAGGGAATTAAATATTCAAAAAACAAGTCTTTACGACTTTATAATGCTTTTAATGCCATGGGCAATCATTATAAATAAAAATGACTAAATTCCAATTTTGATAAAGATTGGATCACAACTGGCTTATATTTATCATATATTATCAGTTGACTAGCTTAATTGTGTCACCATAAAACATTATTTCCACTACAAGACTGCATTGAAACTTGGAGTTGATTTGGATTGCATTACCATATTATTGCCTTTTATTTTCTTGCCAACTTTAATAGAGAAGTGATACTGACTGAGAAACTGATTGCATTTTAAGGGATGCAATTGTTTCATCTGCTGTCAAATCGTCTGCCGGCAGACGAAACAACTAATCAGTGGTGGGGATGTTTTTAGATAAATAATAATGTATTTTGATTATAATATTGATAACAATTATCTTGATTATTAATTCATGCATAATTTAGTTGCCAATATTTTAAGCAAAGTGAAATAATTTGTTATAGTTTGTTTACATGTTGCATAACATAATTCACCCGAGTGGCATTGATAAAAACCCCGACTAAAGGTACAAAAACGAGTGCATAAGATCGGGTAAATGCCATGTCATATGCCACGGTGACATGTCTTCTACTCAATTAAAAGCGGGCTTATGTATAAATCCAATGAACTATTTTCCACGCATAATTAAAATTGTCATTTTGCTGTTTTTAATATAGATCGATGGATTAGTTCAAACAGTGGAAAGAAGTTTCAATGTTACAGCAATATTACTAGTTGCATTGCAAAGTGTAGAGTATTTAAATCAGAATGAGAACTGTTTACTGTTATCAGGGAACTGTCTATTTATAATACCTTAAAACATTTAATAAAAGAAGGCCTAACCCTCTATACAGGCCTATTATGTAGGGTATACTGTATATAGATCTTTTTAATTTATAAAGACCTATCTTTGTTCATTTATTTTTAGTCAATGCTAAGCCTCTACTATAATTATATGTTATTAAAATATATCATTATAAAATAGTTGGGCCCTATACTAGCTAGGCTTATACTTATAGCTTGCAAATTTATATCAAATTTATATCCAACATTTTTCTAATCCTAATCTTTTTACAAATCTAGCTTTTCCTTAGCCTTAGTATTTTTAGATTAGATACAATTTTTTAGCCTTAATATTTTTTTTTCAATTTAGTTTCTTTTCTAGCTATAATCCTTATTTGAATTTTTTAGTTTAAATTAATCTTTAAAAGCTACTTTATCCTTAAGCCTAGCCTTAATTTGTCTAACAATGTAGCTTTCCCTTATCTTAATCATAATCCTTTAAAGAATCTAGTAGCTCTATAACCGCAATCCTTTAAGTAATCTATCCTCTCTCTTATCTTAATCATCTAAGAAATTTAGCCACTTTCCTATCTCAATCCTCTAGGAATTTAGCTGCTTTCTTATCTAAATCTTCTAGGGCATCTAGCCACTCCCAATTCCGAATCTTCTAGGGAATTCAGCCACCCTCCCTTCTCAATCCTCTAGGGAATCCAGCTGCTTTCTTATCCAGATCTTCTAAGGAATCCAAACACTCCCCTTTCCCAATCCTCTGAATAATCTAGCTGCTTTCTTATTCAAATCCTTTAGGGAATCCAGCCACTTCTCTTTCCCAATCCTCTGGGGAATCCAGCCACTCTCTTTTCCCAATCCTTTGGGGAATCCAGCCACTCTCTTTTCCCAATCCTCTGGGGAATCCAGCCACTCTCTTTTCCCAATCCTCTGGGGAATCCAGCCACTCTCTTTTCCCAATCCTCTGGGGAATCCAGCCACTCTCTTTTCCCAATCCTCTGGGGAATTTAGGTGCTTTTTAATCCAAATCCTCTAGGGAATCCAGTCAGTCCCCCTTCCCAATCTTCTGTGGAATTTAGCTGCTTCTTTTTCCTAATCCTCTGAGGAATCCATCCACTCTCCCTTCCCAATCTTCTGGGGAATCCAGTCACTCCCCTTTACTAATCCTCTGGGTAAATCCAGCCACTTCTCTTTCCCAATCCTCTGGAAAATCTAGCCACTCTTTTCCAAATCCTCTGGCTAGGGAATTTAGGTGCTTTCTTTTCCTAATCCTTTGAAAAATCTAGCCACTCTCTTTTCCCAATCCTCTGGGGAATTTAGGTGCTTTCTTTTCCCAATCCTCTGGGGAATCCAGCCACTCCCCTTTACAAATCCTCTGGGGAATCCAGCCACTCTCCCTTCCCAATCCGCTGGAAAATCCAGCCACTCCCCTTTCCCAATCTTCTGGGGAATTTAGCTGCTTTCCTGTCCAAATCCTCTAGGGAATCCAGTCAGTCCCCTTTCCCAATCCTTTGAGGAATCGAGCCTCTCTCCCATCCCATTCCTCCAGGGAATTCAGCCACTCTCCTATCGTAATCCTTTGGGAGAATCAAACGTCTAACAATTATATTCCTTATGAGGCAGGCAGTTTATTATAGCAATGCATCTTAATACCTTATTCTTCGTTGCCTTCACGACTAAATTTCTGCCTTTAATATCGTAAAATATGTGAGCTGGTATAATGTTTTCTTTTTCTTAAAAATATAAATGCGCACTTGAATATTAGTAAAAAATTGTTATCTAGTAAAATGTTTGTTTAAAATTGTCCGACATTTTGGCAAAATATACTATATAAGCAAGCGATTGTAACATCAGGAGAGACTTCTTCTTCCTCCTCGTGTGGCCCACTCTCCTTTAAGAGGTTGGCTAATACAAAGGTTGTAATTGGGCACTGCCTGACTCACTGTTCTTTATTTAGGCGTTCAGCCCTTTCCCAAGGCCTGTTTAGCCGAAGCGTACAGCCTCTCCCCTCTTCCCACGAAGGATCTGTCCAGCTATAAGCGTACAGCTTTTCCCCCCCTCCAACCCTGCAGACACACTCAGTGATTACCTCATCCCCTATCCCCCAGTGACCAAGAGCTTCGCCTCTCTTTCCTTCCCTAACCCCCAGACCCCAGAATTCGACTTGGAGTTCAGCCAACTCCCTACCCAGACCTACTGTCGCCCAGTTATATGGCCCAACTCTAACTCCCAACTGACTCGGTATTTCGTTCCCCTACTTTGAAGTTTAACTATTAGAAATCTTAACCCCCCCCCCCTTAACGATTCCATTAAGTGAACTCTTCCCCATGAAATCATTCCTTATTAGCTATTAGAAATTCCCATCGTGCGATAATTCCCCAGGCAACTCTGATCTGCCGCGTAGCCCCCCCTCGGACAGTTTAACCTTTAGACAGTGTCTTGCTGCTCGGACACTCACGCCACCAGGAGCAACCCTTGGCTTACTCCTATTAGTAATAAAATTATACTATCTTTCAGAAATCCCAAGAGTTCATTAAATACCCCCCCTACAACAGTTTTGGTAACAGCAGTGAGATTCTTAAACTGAGAGACAGACCCTTACAACAATTTGGTGGCAGCGGTAAAGGATCAGAATCTGGAGAAACGCGCAACCCTAGCCTAATTTCCCTTTCCAATCCCTGAAGTAGTATGGCCGCAGTTAACGATGCCCTTGCACTCTTAGCTGAAGAGCTCCGCAACCAACTCGAATTAGGCCCCCTCAGACATGTAAAGATCCAGAAGTACCTTCCCAGCCAAGATATTAGAGTCTGGCTTACCGCATTTGACCAGAGATGTGAAAACGAAGGCATAGAAGAAGAAAACCGGAAGCAGGAACTGCTTACCAATTTAGACCTGAGCACTGCATTTGCAGCAGTTCAATGCCTCAACCTCCCAGCTAATCTCCCCTATGAAGAGTTCAAAGAAAGACTAATCGAAAGATTTGGAAAAGTAGGTAGCTCCGCCGAATTTCGCGAAGAGTTTAGGAATTGCTGCCAAGGCAGAAACGAATCCACTAATAGCTTTGCCGATGCCCTAATAGAATTAGCCTCCCACGCATTCCTGAACATGGATGCTGAGTAGAGAGAAGAAGAACTTGTCGAACAATTTATTAAAGGTGTGAGAACCCCTCCCGACACCCGTGAGAAGCTGATCCTTGCCCAACCGGCTAGTCTCCAAGCCGCCCACAGAATGCTGCGCAGAATTGAAGCTGCTTACCAGATGTCCCACAAAGGTGGAATCCAAGTGACTAAAGAAGAGAAAGAGGAGAATAAGGCTAAAACTGATCAATTGATCATCAATCAGCAGAACCAAATTGACCGCCAAGAAAGGCTTATTCAGAACCTGCAGAAACAACTGGCCGAAACAGCGCAATGCGCCCCGTCATCTCAGGTGTTCCCCCAGCAACAGTATAGGCAGCCACCTCCTCAGCAGTACAGACAGCCAAACCCTCAGTTGTATAGACAGCCACCCCAGCAGCAGTACAGACAGCCACCTCAGCAGCAGTACAGGCCGCAACCTCAGCAGCAGTACAGGCCCCAGCTGATGAACCAGCCGCCAAGATGTGAACCCCCAAGAAGGAATGAGCGTCAGCCTCCTAACCCAAGATATGAGCCGCTGAAGTTCCGTAACCCCCGTGACTCCCAGAAGTCGGGAAACTGAGAAGCCAGGGTCGAGTTAAGAGGCCACGCCCCTCAGGCCAAAATATTGCTTACTCTCCTGCCTCCCTATCATTTCGAAATGCCCCCCAGCCGAAATACCGGCAACCTCCCCAGTACAGTTTCCGCTATCCCCGCAAAACCTCCCATGTACAGCCAATGCCTATAAATAATGCGATATTTGTCTCCCCCAATAATTTTTCACTTCTTGCCTTTGATGATGCCGACAATGCCATGCCAAATGCCCCCCATGACCCTCATGTATACAATTCCCCCCATGCAACCGCCTCTCATGTAACCAATGCGACCAAAGCTCATGTACATCATGTGTCCGCACCCCATGTACCCACTGCGCTTGCACCCCATGTATCCCATGCGATTAAAACCAATAATGCTCTATCCAGTGCTGAAACTCGCTCAAGGAAGCGACAAAAGCCAAAACCCAATTCCCCATCCCGAATCGACCTGACTAAGCTAGAAGGTTATGAAGCTGTAATTGTTGGCGATATCCAGAAAGAATCGATTGATTTCTTGCTAGACACAGGCGCCAGAAATAATTTCCTGAGCCGCTCAACCTAGTCTAAGCTATTCCGTGCCGATCAAATCCAAGACACTAGCAAAAGCATCAGTACATTTGACGGTACCCCAGTTCAATTAGAAGGAGAAGTATCCGCCCAAGTGAAATTTGGCGATATCCAAATCAAAGTTGATTTCCTCCTATGCCGACATGATTGTGACAATATTCTAGGTATGGAATTTTTCCTATCCCAATGCGAAAGCATTCAGCTAGCCAAAGGAATGCTAGTGCTTAATGAAGGTACCTGTATACCCATGCAGTATACCCGCCTACCCGTGAAAGTTTGCCGAGTTTATACTCAAGAAAGAGTAATCATCCCAGCTAATAGTGCCCTTCGAATACCCATGAAGTTAGCCAAGAATTGTGAATCGAATTACGGCACTCCTATGACCATTGAAGCCATTGGCAATACTATCTGAACCCGTGATTTCTCATTAGAAATGGTTCCAACCTTAGTAACTATGAAAGAAGGCAAAGGAATTGTCAAAATTATTAACCACCACCTAGTAGATGTGAATCTAACTAAAACTTCCCTAATTGGCTTAGCCAGACCCATGAAAGCTAAAGATCTAACCTATTGGCAAACCCAACCCCCCAGCTCCCAACTCCCTGCGAAAGTCAACCAGACTCAATGTACTGAAGATTCCTGGATTAATGAAGTGAGCCTTGGCCCTGAACTGTCAGATAAACAGCGAAAAGCAGTCATTGACTTAATGAAAGAAAACCGTGAAGCTTTTTCCCAGAATGAATTAGACATGGGCCTGACACACTTAGTAACCCACGAAATCTCTATCAAAGACCCCACTCCCGTTAGAATCCCAGCTAGACGCATCCCTCCCACACTTGCAAAAGCAAGTTGACGCCCAATTAGACGATATGTTAGCCAAAAATCTAATTAGACCCTGCTATTCAACTTACTCCACTCCCCTAGTAATTGTCCCCAAGAAAGACGGTTCTATTAGAATCGTGAGCGATTTCCGCGTGCTCAACTCAAGAGTTAATTACTACCCCTACCCCCTCCCTAATATTCAAGAGACCTTCTCCCACCTAACTGGTAGCCAATACTTTAGCAGCCTTGATTTAAACTCAGGATACTGGCAAGTCCCCATCAAAGAAGAAGATAAGCATCGAACCACCTTCTCCACCCTAACTAGAGGCCAATTTGAATACCAAGTGATGGCCCAAGGACTTTCCAATGCCCCCGGAACCTTCCAACGCCTAATGAATTTGGTATTATTAGGAATCCAACACAAGTTTGCCATGTCCTATATAGATGACATAATAGCCTACTCCCAAACTTTTGCCGAACATTTAGAGCACTTAAGAGAAGTGTTTAAGCGACTAATTGCCGCAGGTCTGAAGTTGAGACCCAAAAAGTGCAATCTTTTCCACCACGAGTTAAAGTACTTAGGACACGTGATTGGCCGACAAGGCATTCAAACAGACAAGACGAAGATTGAAGCTATCCAAACTTGGCCCCGTCCCAAAGACATAAAAGAACTACGCAGTTTTCTTGGCCTATGCAATTATTATTGCCGATTTGTGAAAAATTATGCCGAAGTGGCTCACCCCTATTCCAATTGACTCGAAAAGGAGTTCAGAATTTCCAATCTAAGTGGAGCAAAGTGCATGACGAAGCCTTTGAGTCCCTGAAGCAGCAAATGATGTCTACTGAAGTATTAGCATACCCCAAATATGTCGAAGATGAAAATGTGAAAATGGTGCTCGACACAGATGCCAGTGACGACAGGATTGGCGCATGCCTTGGCCAAATCCAGAGTGATGGCATAGAGCGACCAATAGCCTATTTTAGTAGAGCAATGAAGGAATCAGAGAAGCGTTACCCCATTACTCGGAAAGAATTGTTAGCCCTTGTCAACGCTATGAGGCATTTCAGATTTTATCTGATCGGCAAGAAATTCTTAGCCCGAACTGATCATAAAGCGATAATTTGGCTCATGAGACAGACTGAAGCAACCGGAATCCTAGGTAGATGGATAGAGCGTCTGAACGAATTCAGGTTCGACATTGAACACAGAAGTGGCGCAAAACATTCCAATGCCGACGGATTGTCGCGAAGACCAGCTGAGATAGCTGAAGCCCCTGAAATATCCCCTGAAGCAGCCCCCGAACTTGCTGAAATAGCACCTGAAGTCCCTGACGCAGCCACTGAGTCTGCTGAAGCGATCCCTGAAACCCCTGAAGCATCTGAAGAAAATTTTGAGAGAACTGAGCCAATCCCTGAGAAAGTTGAGAAATTGACCCCTGTTCCCCTGAGAGATGAGAGTGCTCCCGCTGAAACTAAGGACAACCCCATGTCCCAGTCACCTGAAGCTCTGACAGAAAGCGAGACCCAGACTGAATGTCCCGAATCTAGGACAAAGCTAATTGTCTCAGGTAGAGAAGTAGAAGCAGAAAAAGAAGAGACAGGAAAGTGTGAGAAGTTGTTAACTGATTATCTCCCCAGCCCCCTGAAGAAAGAACAGATTGAAGAAGCCCAAGCTGCTGACCCCATTATCAAAGCTCTACTAGAAGCAAAGAAACAGAAACTGAGCCAACTCCCCAAATCACCGGACGTGCCCGAGAAAGTCAGTAAATATTTCAAACTGATGGAGATCGATAACGAACTATTGACAATTGCCGAAGACGGAAAGAACAAAGTAGTTTTGCCCCCATCCCTAGACAAAGCAGTTTTTATTGATCTACACTGCAGCCCCCTTGCAGGACATCTAGGAAGAGATAAAACGCTCCAGAGGATAAGAGAAAGATTTTGGCGACCCAGACTAAGCACTTCAGTCGAGCAATTAATTGCTGAGTGCATCCCCTGCCTTGAGAGCAAGAAAGGACATTTTGTCCAGGCCCCAGTCCAGTCGTTCCCTATTGGTAAAGCATTTAGCCGCCTGCACATAGACATCATCGGCCCAATCTCAAAAGAAAGCAAACGAGGTCATAAATATGTTTTAACAGTTGTTGATAGCACAACTAGATACCCCTTTGCTTTTCCCATTAGAAACCAAAAATCAGACAAAGTCATCAAGATACTACTTGAACGAATAGTAGCAGAATATGGACAGCCCACCTGGATCCACACAGACAATGGAAAAACTTTCGCCAGCAAACAATTTAAAGCTTTTTGCGAACTTTATAATATTTGCCACACCTTCACTACCCCCTACCATGCCCAATCTAATGGACTAGTTGAACGTTTCAATAAGCAAGTCAAGTCAATCATCACCTGCTTGATCAATAAGGATCACGGTGATTGGGATTTATTAATTCCCGCAGCCTTAGTAGCAGTCCGCACCAGCCCCAATTCAACCACAGGTTTTTCCCCTCACTTCCTATTATTTGGCAGAGAAGCCACCTTACCTCTAGACACTCAGATCAGAAGTACAGCAGAACACGCTGATTATCCCGCCTACATCACTAAGCATGCCGAAAGATTAGAGGAAGCTCATAAGATAGTCAAGAAGAAGTTGGAAAAAGTAGTAGAGAAAAGACAAGTCGCTGCTGAAACTAACAAGCTACCCCCTAGAATCCCTATAGGTTGCCTTGCACTGATTAATAACCCCCAGCTAGATAGCGAAGAATCCCACAAGTTCCACCAAAAGAAGAGATCCGCCTTTAGAGTTTTAGCCCAACTATCAGAAGTGGTTTTCAAAGTCCAGAAAGAAGAAGAAGGAGAATTAGTAGGAAAAGAAATGCTTGTGCATCAAGACAATCTAACCCCAGTCCCAAATTCTACTGCAGAGCGAATCACTAAGGAAGGCCAGCGAGATGCCCTTGATTCCGCCTCTAATCCCGCTCCCGTTCCCACTCCCGCTCCAATTCCCACCTCTACTAAACCTAAGAGACAACCTGTAATTAAGGAAGGCCAACCCCGCCGAAATTCCCAAAAATTAATCCTGCCCAAACCAGTTGAATCTGAAGAAGAATCCGATGAGGAAGAAATTAATTGGAGATGCCAAATTAGAGAAGCAGAGAACGAAGAGTTAGGAGACGAAGACAATGAAATCCAGCCAGAAGAATGGAGTGAAGCCCAGACAGAGTAAGAGAATGAAATGACCGATGACTCAGAGATTGAGGCCCCGAACGAAAAGATTTCTCAGCCCCAACCCCCCTCTCCTGCCCCTCAGCTCCAACCCCCCTTTCCTGCCCCCCAGCTCTAACCCCCCTCTTCTGCCCCGCGAGATCCCGAACCCCCACACCGTCATCCCTACAATTTAAGACACCCCTCCCAAAATAAACACCGTTGCAACTGTCATCTAGACCGCCTACTATTAGCAGTAAGATTCTTGCGCAATCTAGAATATTAAGCCCGTCTACGCCTTTCTACCCCTCCCTCGCCGTCCCCTTCGCCCGGCAAACCCCAAATTTTGAACACAAGAAGCCCTCGCCCAGACCCTAGCTATGCACAAAGAACCCCTCAAATTATCGATCCAGAGAAGAATGAGAGCACAAAGAACACAGAAATTGAGGTGGGTCATGAAAACAAAGAAGTATCAAATAACAGACTTAAGAGGATAGTAAATACAAAAGCTTTTGGTTGCACAACACTAACTGTCAACTCGACTTTTATCTTCCCGCTATCAATCTGAATTATACCTTGCAATCCGTCATGAATCCCGAAGAACTCAAACGTCTACAAGACGAATTTTCCCTAAGTGATAGCGACGATAGTGAGTTCAACGATGAGAATGAACTGCCAGCGCCAATTAGGCAAGCCACTAGGCCCAACTTACCGTGCCACAAGTCAAAAGTAGCTTCAGTTGTCACTAAACCGCCCCCTGCAGCTACGCCCAAGAAGCGTGCCCAGCTTTTGCAAAAGCAAGCTGACGCCCCAGTTCTCTCGACCCTGAGGCCGTGCAACGTCAGCCCCCCGGTAGCAATCGATCAAAAGTGATTTCCCTGAAGGAGGCGCCGCACATAGTGAAGTCCGGTCATCTTGGCCCACAAACTGGCCCACCGTCACCCACTAGCGACTCCCAAGCCGCCGCCGTTTCCTCGACTGCCGACCCAGAGAACACTCTCATTCGCCGATCGTAAAGCCGCCTGAAGATTACAGTATGCAGTCGCAGCATCAGCCACGGTACAGATCTTTGACCGACCCGATTGTCAAGAGCGAATCGTCTAAGGCTGAGATTCCGCCTCTGATGGCCGAACCAGCTCAGCGAGCCCAGCCTCAGCCGCCTCAAAACCTCGGCGAGTATTACAACAATGTAGTGGCCAACTTGCCCGACTACCAACGAGCCAAATTCCGTCATCACGTCACCACGCTGAAATTGTATCTAATTCGGGTGGCTCGCGATTTCCCTCAGTGCAAGGACGTTTGGCCCACTCTGCGCATGTTGCGCCAAATGCCGCTGAATCAGGCCCTCGCTGCCTGGCAACGCACCACTGTGTACGCGTTGAGCGATTTAAATCGAGAACATCGTGAGTACAACATTGAGAACGTCGTCAAAGAAGTTTAGTGGCTTGGTTATAAGTGCCGATGGCCACACCCGGACTGGCTACCTGAAGAATTTCGCTTCATTTGAGTGAACTGTGTGAACTGAACAATTATTTTTCTGCAATAGTACATTTATCTGTTTGCAATAATACATTTACCTGTTTAATAAATTTTCGCACTCGCATATCTTGTTTTAAAAATTTATTGTAGGAAGGCCAGTTGAGGCAGGCAGTTTATTATAGCAATGCATCTTAATACCTTATTCTTTGTTGCCTTCACGACTAAATTTCTGCCTTTAATATCGTAAAATATGTGAGCTTGTATAATGTTTTCTTTTTCTTAAAAATATAAATGCGCACTTGAATATTAGTAAAAAATTGTTATCTAGTAAAATGTTTGTTTAAAATTGTCTGACATTTTGTTAAAATATACTATATAAGCGAGCGATTGTAACGTCAGGAGAGACTTCTTCTTCCTCCTCGTGTGGCCCACTCTCCTTTAAGAGGTTGGCTAATACAAAGGTTGTAATTGGGCACTGCCTGACTCACTGTTCTTTATTTAGGCGTTCAGCCCTTTCCCAAGGCCTGTTTAGCCGAAGCGTACAGCCTCTCCCCTCTCCCCACGAAGGATCTGTCCAGCTATAAGCGTACAGCTTTCCCCCCCCTCCAACCCTGCAGACACGCTCAGTGATTACCTCATCCCCTATCCCCCAGTGACCAAGAGCTTTGCCTCTCTTTCCTTCCCTAACCCCAGACCCCAGAATTCGACCTGGAGTTCAGCCAACTCCCTACCCAGACCTACTGTCACCCAGTTATCTGGCCCAACTCTAACTCCCAACTGACTCGGTATTTCGTTCCCCTACTTTGAAGTTTAACTATTAGAAATCTTAGCCTCCCCTTAACGATTCCATTAAGTGAACTCTTCCCCATGAAATCATTCCTTATTAGCTATTAGAAATTCCCATCGTGCGATAATTCCCCAGGCAACTCTGATCTGCCGCGTAGCCCCCCCTCGGAGAGTTTAACCTTTAGACAGTGTCTTGCTGCTCGGACACTCACGCCACCAGGAGCAACCCTTGGCTTACTCCTATTAGTAATAAAATTATACTATCTTTCAGAAATCCCAAGAGTTCCATAAATACCCCCCCTACAACAGTTTTGGTAATAGCAGTGAGATTCTTAAACTGAGAGACAGACCCCTACAACACTTATCTCCATCCTTTTATATTTCCATTTTCCTTTTTTTTCATTTAAGGAAATCATGTTTTATAATAATTGTTTGGTTTATTTGTCTTCAATTCAATTTTCAGCTATTTTTAAGCATGAAAAAGTGCCCGAAGTTGGCGTTTATGCCCAAGAAAGACCAGTGCCTAGTCCATGTTTTTGAAGACTATGGGAACAAGTAAGATTTTGTTTGGCTTTTTTGCTTTGAACTTCAGTGTTGTTTCTTTTTTGTAAGTTCTACTTTTTTTGTTTTAAATGGAGTAATGATCTACAATTATTTCAGATAACTTTTCCAAGAAACGCATGGCTTTTTTAAGTGACAAATTTAAAAGTCTAACTGCTGAAGAAAAATCTGTACAAACGTGCTGCACAAGGAAAAAGTTCAGCAAACTCCCTTGGTGCATACATTGGAGGATTTGGTAACTATATTGAATTGCATTACTATGCACCACAAGTTAAATTTTAAATTTTGTACTTGTCCAGACTAACAGACTGTGTGGTAGTACCACCTGTGCGTAAATGAATAAATTTGCTTAATCACTTGCAGGCACATCTAATGTTTGCTGACTATCATATCATTATTATCA
>NIVC01001198.1:0-49239 GCA_002269645.1 Macrostomum lignano | reverse complement strand
AAAAGAAAGCAAACGAGGTCATAAATATGTTTTAACAGTGTTGATAGCACAACTAGATACCCCTTCGCTTTTCCCATTAGAAACCAAAAATCGGACACAGTCATCAAGATACTACTTGAACGAATAGTAGCAGAATATGGACAGCCCACCTGGATCCACACAGACAATGGAAAAACTTTCGCCAGCAAACAATTTAAAGCTTTTTGCGAACTTTATAATATTTGCCACACCTTCACTACCCCTACCATGCCCAATCTAATGGACTAGTTGAACGTTTCAATAAGCAAGTCAAGTCAATCATCACCTGCTTGATCAATAAGGATCACGGTGATTGGGATTTATTAATTCCCGCAGCCTTAGTAGCAGTCCGCACCAGCCCCAATTCAACCACAGGTTTTTCCCCTCACTTCCTATTATTTGGCAGAGAAGCCACCTTACCTCAAGACACTCAGATCAGAAGTATAGCAGAACACGCTGATTATCCCGCCTACATCACTAAGCATGCCGAAAGATTAGAGGAAGCTCATAAGATAGTCAAGAAGAAGTTGGAAAAAGTAGTAGAGAAAAGACAAGTCGCTGCTGAAACTAACAAGCTACCCCCTAGAATCCCTATAGGTTGCCTTGCACTGATTAATAACCCCCAGCTAGATAGCGAAGAATCCCACAAGTTCCACCGAAAGAAGAGATCCGCCTTTAGAGTTTTAGCCCAACTATCAGAAGTGGTTTTCAAAGTCCAGAAAGAAGAAGAAGGAGAATTAGTAGGAAAAGAAATGCTCGTGCATCAAGACAATCTAACCCCAGTCCCAAATTCTACTGCAGAGCGAATCACTAAGGAAGGCCAGCGAGATGCCCTTGATTCCGCCTCTAATCCCGCTCCCGTTCCCACTCCCGCTCCAATTCCCACCTCTACTAAACCTAAGAGACAACCTGTAATTAAGGAAGGCCAACCCCGCCAAAATTCCCAAAAATTAATCCTGCCCGAACCAGTTGAATCTGAAGAAGAATCTGATGAGGAAGAAATTAATTGGAGATGCCAAATTAGAGAAGCAGAGAACAAAGAGTTAGGAGACGAAGACAATGAAATCCAGCCAGAAGAATGGAGTGAAGCCCAGACAGAGGAAGAGAATGAAATGACCAATGACTCAGAGATTGAGGCCCCGAACGAAGAGCTTTCTCAGCCACAACCCCCCTCTTCTGCCCCTCAGCTCCAACCCCCCTTTCCTGCCCCCCAGCTCCAACCCCCCTCTTCTGCCCCGCGAGATCCCGAACCCCCACACCGTCATCCCTACAATTTAAGACACCCCTCCCAAAATAAACACCGTTGCAACTGTCATCTAGACCGCCTACTATTAGCAGTAAGATTCTTGCGCAATCTAGAATATTAAGCCCGTCTACGCTTTTCTACCCCTCTCTCGCCGTCCCCCTTCGCCTGGCAAACCCCAAATTTTGAACACAAGAAGCCCTCGCCCAGACCCTAGCTATGCACAAAGAACCCCTCAAATTATCGATCCAGAGAAGAATGAGAGCACAAAGAACACAGAAATTGAGGTGGGTCATGAAAACAAAGAAGTATCAAATAACAGACTTAAGAGGATAGTAAATACAAAAGCTTTTGGTTGCACAACACTAACTGTCAACTCGACTTTTATCTTCCCGCTATCAATCCGAATTATACCTTGCAATCCGTCATGAATCCCGAAGAACTCAAACGTCTACAAGACGAATTATCCCTAAGTGATAGCGACGATAGTGAGTTCAACGATGAGAATGAACTGCCAGCGCCAATTAGGCAAGCCACTAGGCCCAACTTACCGTGCCACAAGTCAAAAGTAGCTTCAGTCGTCACTAAACCGCCCCCTGCAGCTACGCCCAAGAAGCGTGCCCAGCTTTTGCAAAAGCAAGCTGACGCCCCAGTTCCCCTCGACCCTAAGGCCGTGCAACGTCAGCCCCCCGGTAGCAATCGATCAAAAGTGATTTCCCTGAAGGAGGCGCCGCACATAGTGAAGTCCGGTCGTCTTGGCCCACAAACTGGCCCACCGTCACCCACTAGCCGATCGCCGATCGCTAAAGCCGCCTGAAGATTACAGTATGCAGTCGCAGCATCAGCCACGGTACAGATCTTTGACCGACCCGATTGTCAAGAGCGAATTGTCTAAGGCTGAGATTCCGCCTCTGATGGCCGAACCAGCTCAGCGAGCCCAGCCTCAGCCGCCTTAAAACCTCGGCGAGTATTACAACAATGTAGTGGCCAACTTGCCCGACTACCAACGAGCCAAATTCCGTCATCACGTCACCACGCTGAAATTGTATCTAATTCGGGTGGCTCGCTTTCGACCTGACGGGCGCGATTTCCCTCAGCGCGAGGACATTCGGCCCGCTCTGCGCATGTTGCGCCAAATGCCGCTGAATCAGGCCCTTTGCTGCCTGGCGACGCACCACTGTGTACGCGTTGAGCGATTTAAATCGAGAACATCGTGAGTACAACATTGAGAACGTCGTCAAAGAAGTTTAGTGGCTTGGTTATAAGTGCCGATGGCCATACCCGGACCGGCTACCTGAAGAATTTCGCTTCATTTGAGTGAACTGTGTGAACTGAACAATTATTTTTCTGCAATAGTACATTTATCTGTTTGCAATAATACATTTACCTGTTTAATAAATTTTCGCACTCGCGTATCTTGTTTTAAAAATTTATTGTAGGAAGGCCAGTTGAGGCAGGCAGTTTATTATAGCAATGCATCTTAATACCTTATTCTTCGTTGCCTTCACGACTAAATTTCTGCCTTCAATATCATAAAATATGTGAGCTTGTATAATGTTTTCTTTTTCTTAAAAATATAAATGCGCACTTGAATATTAGTAAAAAAATGTTATTTAGTAAAATGTTTGTTTAAAATTGTCTGACATTTTGTTAAAATATACTATATAAGCGAGCGATTGTAACATCAGGAGAGACTTCTTCTTCCTCCTCGAGTGGCCCACTCTCCTTTAAGAGGTTGGCTAATACAAAGGTTGTAATTGGGCACTGCCTGACTCACTGTTCTTTATTTAGGTGTTCAGCCCTTTCCCAAGGCCTGTTTAGCCGAAGCGTACAGCCTCTCCCCTCTCCTCACGAAGGATCTGTCCAGCTATAAGCATACAGCTTTTCCCCCCCTCCAACCCTGCAGACACGCTCAGTGATTACCTCATCCCCTATCCCCTAGTGACCAAGAGCTTCACCTCTCTTTCCTTCCCTAACCCCCAGACCCCAGAATTCGACCTGGAGTTCAGCCAACTCCCTACCCAGACCTACTGTCGCCCAGTTATCTGGCCCAACTCTAACTCCCAACTGACTTGGTATTTCGTTCCCCTACTTTGAAGTTTAACTATTAGAAATCTTAGCCCCCCCCCTTAACGATTCCATTAAGTGAACTCTTCCCCATGAAATCATTCCTTATTAGCTATTAGAAATTCCCATCGTGCGATAATTCCCCAGGCAACTCTGATCCGCCGCGTAGCCCCCCCCTCGGACAGTTTAACCTTTAGACAGTGTCTTGCCGCTCGGACACTCACGCCACCAGGAGCAACCCTTGGCTTACTCCTATTAGTAATAAAATTATACTATCTTTCAGAAATCCCAAGAGTTCCATAAATACCCCCCTACAACAGTTTTGGTAACAGCGGTGAGATTCTTAAACTGAGAGACAGACCCCTACAACACTTATCTCCATCCTTTTATATTTCCATTTTCCTTTTTTTCATTTAAGGAAATCATGTCTTATAATAATTGTTTGGTTTATTTGTCTTCAATTCAATTTTCAGCTATTTTTAAGCATGAAAAAGTGTCGAAGTTGGCATTCATGCCCAAGAAAGACCAGTGCCTGGTCCATGTTTTTTGAAGACTATGGGAACAAGTAAGATTTTGTTTGGCTTTTTTGCTTTGAACTTCAGTGTTGTTTCTTTTTTGTAAGTTCTACTTTTTTTGTTTTAAATGGAGTAATGATCTACAATTATTTCAGATAACTTTTCCAAGAAACGCATGGCTTTTTTAAGTGACAAATTTAAAAGTCTAACTGCTGAAGAAAAATCTGTGTACAAACGTGCTGCACAAGAAAAAGTTCAGCAAACTCCCTTGGTGCATACATTGGAGGATTTGGTAACTATATTGAATTGCATACTATGCACCAAAGTTAAATTTTAAATTTTGTACTTGTCCAGACTAACAGACTGTGTGGTAGTACCGCCTGTGCGTAAATGAATAAATTCTTGCAGGCACATCTAATGTTTGCTGACTATCATATCATTATTATCATGAAGTGTCGCAGCGGCTCCAATATTCGCATGTGTGCTTCTCCTGAAGTCGCAGGAATTTTAAATGACAATCTTGGAGTTCTTCAAGTAAGCTAATGTTTCTTTTCATGCAATTGTTTTGATGCAATTACATACAATTACATATTTGAGATAATAGGCCTTAAAGCTTAATAGATGTAATGACTAATGTAATGTAATAGTATTTGTTCTCTACCATTGCAGACATTTGAATTACTTTCCACTAGACTGGCACAGTGGTCAAAACCAAAAACCTTCCTAAAGGATTGGGAAAGGAGAGTGGCTAGATTCCCCAGAGGATTAGGAAAGGGGAGTGGCTGGATTCCCTAGAGGATTTGTAAAAGGGAATGACTGGATTCCTCAGAGGATTGGGAAAAAGAAGCAGCTAAATTCCGCAGAAGATTAGGAAGGGGGACTGACTGGATTCCCCAGAGGATTAGGTAGTGATAGATCGAAATTTGATTTCGATTTCGATATTCCAAATTTCGAAACTAATTTTGCATCAAAATAATTTTGATTTTGATTTCGAATTTTGACACCATTTATTGAAAATCATTTCCAAATTTTGGCTATATTTTAACAATTTAGACATTAATGATCATGCTACACAAGAAAGAAAATCTATAGGAAGTGAAAAGAAGTGTGGTTCAAAGACTCAGTGGGGAGATGAGAATTGCCTTTTCTACAAGAAAGATTGTGCGGGGCACACACTGTTCCAGGCCTTGTGCTGCACCCACCTCAACCTCCACAAGCCCACTGGCTGAACTTATCGGCATGGATTTAAATTGGCTAAAGACTTAAAGCCTTAATGAAATGGATAAAGGCTACTTGTATCTAGATCTTCAGCTTAAACAGCAGTGAAGTATAATACAACTTCTACTATATTTCGATGTATGAGTGTATAATACATAATACACCAGCATTTTCTATTTTGTATTTCTAAAGTAAGTTAAATCTTAAGTATTCTAGTTTAAACATATCAAAGCTACTTTTTATAAAACATGTAAGCTCATACATGCAGAGGCAAGGTGTTAACCTTTTTGCATGATTAGCGAAAAAGTAAAAATTTGTTAAGCTAAAAAATTTCAATTTTGATTTTGATTTCAATTTTGATTCTAAGGAACCGAAAATTGTGATTTTGATTTCGATTTGAAAAATAATTTCAATCTATCACTAGGATTAGGAAAGGGGAATGGCTAGATTCCCCAGAGGATTGGGAAAGGGGAGTGGCTAGATTCCATAGAGGATTGGGAATGGGGAGTGGCTGGATTCCCTAGAGGATTTGTAAAGGGGAGTGGCTAGATTCCCTAGAGGATTAGGAAAGGGGGTGGCTGGATTCTCCAAAGGATTAGGAAAGGGGATTGGCTAGATTCCGCAGAGGGTTTGTAAAGAGGAGGGACTATATTCCCTAGAGGATTAGGAAAGGGGAGTGGCTAGATTCTCTAGAGGATTTGGATAAGAAAGCAGCTAAATTTCCTAGAGGATTGGGAAAGTGGAGTGGCTGGATTTTCCAGAGGATTGGGAAAAAGAAGTGGCTAGATTCCCTAAAGGATTTGGATAAGAAAGCAGCTAGATTATTTAGAGAATTGGGAATTGGGAGTGGCTAGATCCCCTAGAAGATTTAGATAAGAAAGCAGCTAAATTCCTAGAGGATTGAGATAAGAAAGTGGCTAAATTTCTTAGATGATTAAGATAAGAGAGAGGATAGATTACTTAAAGGATTAGGGTTATAGAGCTATTAGATTCTTTAAAGGATTATGATTAAGATAAGGGAAAGCTACATTGTTAGACAAATTAAGGCTAGGCTTAAGGATAAAGTAGCTTTTAAAGATTAATTTAAACTAAAAAATTCAAATAAGGATTATAGCTAGAAAAGAAACTAAATTGAAAAAAAATATTAAGGCCAAAAAATTGTATCTATTCTAAAAATACTAAGGCTAAGGAAAAGCTAGATTTGTAAAAAGATTAGGATTAGAAAAATGTTGGATATAAATTTGATATAAATTTGCAAGCTATAAGTATAAGCCTAGCTAGTATAGGGCCCAACTATTTTATAGGCCTAATGATCTATTTCAATAACATATAATTATAGTAGAGGCTTAGCATTGATTAAAAATAAATGAACAAAGATAGGTCTTTATAAATTAAAAAGATCTATATACAGTATACCCTACATAATAGGCCTGTATTAGCTGTATAGATGGTTAGGCCTTCTTTTATTAAATGTTTAAAGGTATTATAAATAGACAGTTCCCTGATAACAATAAACAGTTCTCATTCTGATTTAAATATTCTACACTTTGCAATGCAACTAGTAATATTGCAGTAACATTGAAACTTCTTTCCACTGTTTGAACTAATCCATCGATCTATATTAAAAACAGCAAAATAACGATTTTAATTATGCGCGGAAAGTAGTTCATTGGATTTATACATAAGCCCGCTTTTAATTGAGTAGAAGACATGTCACCGTGGCATATATGACATGGCATTTACCCGATCTTATGCACTCGTTTTTGTACCTTTAGTCCGGGTTTTTATCGATGGCACTCGGGTGCAATAATTTGAAGAGATGATGCTGTGTAATTTTAACTTGAATTAAATTAAGTTTTAACTATGTCTATGATTTCTGAATGTTTTAACATTTGTGATATTTTTACATTTTTTAATATTATATCTTTACATCTATTAGATTTTATTACACCGCTGCCAACATAACGATAGACCATCCTCAGCCAGCGCCGTGCAGCTGCATTGCAGGAAGCTTGGTAGTCATATGCAAGGGGCAAGCTGACTGCGTCAGGTCTACTGCAGCATTGTGGTAGCTTCGTAGCGAGACAGCTCCTAAATGAGGCCTAAAGTCCGAGCTGAATAGGCTGAAATGCTAATGTAGCAACCTGTTTTAATGTTTTTATTTTTAGTTCCCTAATATTTCTTTCAAGCTAAAATTGCCTTTAAAAATTCAAACAACAACCAAGCTTGAATTAATAAAAGCTAACAATATAATAACTTTTTTTTAATGCAAAAAACACTCTTGAAAACTCAAGGACTTCTAGACTTTGGGCTTATGAAATGAAGTAAAAACAACATGAAAATGAAAACTTCAATACACAGCTATATGAAAATATAATAGAGTAACATGTTGTGCATGTTAAATTAAAATAATGGTAGTCTTCACTGCCCCAGATCAAATACAATCCCTGCTTTTGTGACAAAAAACTGATTTTTCCTATCTCCGCAGTGTATTTTTTCCAGGAAATCGTGGCCTCTAAAAAATTGCACGATCTTTGAGTTTTGCGTCCTGTTAGTCTAGAAGTCCTTGTGAAAACTATAGGCCTGTATAGCATTCTTAAAAAATTGCACACTTCGTCCACGTGAGGCACCAGACCGCCGAGTAGGTGAACCGCTGGTAGCGTTCGCGCGAGCGTGGTCATCCGCCCGTCTGCGAGGCGACATGTCAGGTCCGCTGGGAAGTCGGCCGGCTCAGTCAGCACCTCGGTCTTCAGCGTGTTGACAACCAGTCCGACGCTCAATGCCACCTTGACCAACCTGTCGATCTGGCGCTGGGCGCCTTAAACGGACGAGCCAAGCAAATAATAATAAGGCACTTTTCGCCGTGGCGTCGACCGATGCGTCTGCGCAGTGCAGGAAGCCGTCGTTAGTCGAGGAGACTGCGGTCCGAAGCACCCAGTGGCAGCAGCACGAAGAGAAACGGCGCCAAAGTGTCGCCCTGCAGAACTCCTGATGAAGTGTCGAACTGATGATGATTTACATGTATGTAATCGCCCTACTAGTGAACCGTCTTCTCATGGGGGAAGGATCAGATCGTACGATGACGTCAGCAGCCCCTCATATGATAGTGCACACAATATGCAAAAAAATAGGGATAGCTGCCAGCCGTCTATGACCAGACTATGACCGACAGATCGCTTTCAGGTTGTCCCGCCCATGCATTATTGATAACTTTTTGGTAGTGCTATATTAGAGACGGGGTAAAGGATCCCCAAATGTGCCCCATCGATAGCTAAGGTGCAAATATTGATCATCGGGTTATTGCATGACCCACTGGCTGCCACCACTCTGTGACCTGGCGAACCTGGATCTACGGTATGACCAGACCTGGCGAGGCCGGAGCCCCGCCTGGGATGAGTATCAAGGGTTGGAGCTAGCGGGGAGCAGCATTCAGCCGAATAGCCAATAGGAATCTGCTTGGGCACAAATCGGGAACTTCGGGATCATACTGACGGATTTTTATCAGGGGATCCTTTTAAGGCTGTGATGACATATGGTTCAGATAGCTATGTAGTGTATAGAGAACACGTAGAACAGCTATACATGTACATCTAGTTTGGATTGATCAATGGGTTCGGGCCTGGCCCCTCATATGAAAGGTTTTCCTCTCTCCACATGGAGCACCAGACTGCTGGTGTGATGAACCACTGCTGGCAGCGCGCGTCTACGCCGTGGCATGTCAGGTCCGCGCTGATACGTCAGCAGACACAGTCAGCATCTCGGTCTTCAATATGCTGACAACGCTCGAATCCACCTCTTTCTGTGCTTTCAACAGACGAGAAAAAGAGGCTGAGGTCGCCAGAGTTGCCAAACAAGCCCAGGTGTTTTTTGCCGCTGTGGCGAACGATGCGTCTCCACAACAGATAAAAAAGCACGAAGAAATCTCTCCATTTGAGCATTCGGGGTGTGCTATGAAGCTCACAAATTTTCAATTGAAAAGATATTTGGTGTAAGGTCTACTCAGATGTTATGTTGCAAAAATGCTTTTAGTTTAATTTTAAAAATATTTTCCTTGCTGTAGTATGCATTTGATTTTTTTGTATAGTGCCATCTACGTCGTAAACGTTAAAGAAAATGCACTCCATTTCAGCATTCGAGTTACATCGTCTCGTATTTAGACTAAAAAATCAACGCGCGTCGCCATAGATTTTATGGTTGTAGAAGAGGCAAGCCAGGAATTCTACATTTACATTGACTAAATTCTTACATGTACACTATTTTGAGAATCGGTGTTGCATGTTAGCACTCATTTTGGAGCCAAATGCGCTACATTTTGGCGCCCTGAAGCAAAACTATCGATTTTACAACGGGTCACAAAGGTGGGTGCAAGGACCACTAGCAGGATATACTGCTAGGTGGTCCTTGGTGGGGTGGGGGGGGACAATGCATTGGCATTCCCCCCCCCCCTATAGCTTTTACTGGGGGACATGTACCTGTCCCACCAGTGGAGACGCCCCTGAGAGAGAGAGACGAAGTTGAAGTCAACCATGAAATAGAAATCGACAAAAAGCTGACGCAATCGTTGAAACATGGTAAAATTAATTTTCAATTTAATTGCTTATAAATAAATTTCTTAATCAATTTTATTTTTGATGGATTATTTGTATGGCAGTTATAATAAAGCAATTTGATCTTACTGAAGTTTGTGCAGCGATCTATTTTTAGAAATGAACACGTAGTTTACGAGTATACGTACATGCATCCATATACAGTGCATAGTGCATAGCCAAAAGAGCCGAAGTAGCTCAGTATAACACCAAAAAGCTACATGTAAATGGGCAACCGATTATTAGCTTAAGAGTTTGGTTAAAACAAAAGGCGAGAATAAGCAGCTTTGTATTGAATATATTACTACACATAGTAGTCTGTAAAAAAACACAAGTGGATGCTGCAAGTAGGAATAAAAAATCTGCCTTTTCGAAGCAATCATTACAAAAGAAGTTAAATAGACAAATTGCGCTAGTTTAAAAGCAAAAATCATAATTATGCGAGTATTGACGGATTTTAATTACGCATACATGCTTTCATCAAATTAACTACAATTATATTGAAAATATTTTTGCGAGCTATTGTTGTTATGTATTGCTGACTTGCTTATTTGGCACCTCGTGACAATTTACGAAAATATATTTACTTTCGTCTGAAAAAGCAATTAACCTTTAGCAGTAGCTGTATAGCACATGCACAAAAACGGGTTCGTTGCAATTTTCTCAAGTAGATCATCAGAACTTTATGGTAACCAATATGACAAACTATACTCTACTCTGTCCTGACGCTACAGAACACACAAAGCAACTCAAAGAGCCACCTGCAATCGAGTGGATTACGAACTGGTAGAACCCACAGTATATGCGCATTGTGTTTATTAGATGGTTTTGCAAAGGAATAACAACACGATCTCGATGCATGCTTAAAACAGTAGTATATAAAAATGAATAAAAATATAGTGTTCAACAAATTGATTCAATCTATTAGGTATTAAACATGTTTTGCACAATTCTGTTTGCAAGTTTCAATCTAGATTCGAATTAGGGGATAAAAAATGAATCAAAGATTCGACTGATACAAAAGCACCTTAATTGCATGTTCATGTATGGCTAATTCGTCATCATTTTGTGTTTTAATCATCCTCTACTAAATATCCAGGAAATAAAATAATAGATGACGAAAAAGCCAGCACCCATGAACAAATATGCTTTCGAGTGCTTTAGTTGTGCATTTAGACAGGACCCCTGTGTAATGTGAGGAATTATTTCAGCTAACTTTTGCCCAGCCAAAGGCCGTGCGGATTGTCCTGCCGTTGCTCCGATTTCAGCCGAACAAATTCGGCCGCAATCTCGTCGTTAGGCCGTTGCGACAGAATTCGAAGGATTGTCCAGCCGGTCTCATCGAGCTGCAGCTTTCGGCCCAGGGCACCAGCAGGCGCAGCTGCCTTGCTCGATGATATCCTTGATCTGTAGCACTGTGACGCCGATCAGGTGGTCATCTCGAGCGAAGCAATAATCTTTGCAGCTAATCTGCAGCTCGAATGCTTCGGGATCCTCAATAGTGCCCAGAATGCTGAGGGAATGAATTCTATTGAAATAAGGTTCCAATAGCGAATAGCAAAGCTCCCGAAGATCCAGTAGGTCCTGATGGTTTCTAGAGGTCTTGAACATCGCGAAGGTCCCTACGTTTCCGAAGGTCCCTACGTTTCCGAAGGTCCCTACGTTTCCGAAGGTCCCTACGTTTCCGAAGGTCCCTACGTTTCCGAAGGTCCCTAAGTTTCCGAAGGTCCCTACGTTTCCGAAGGTCCCTACGTTTCCGAAGGTCCCTACGTTTCCGAAGGTCCCTACGTTTCCAAAGGTCCCTACGTTTCCAAAGGTCCCTACGTTTCCGAAGGTCCCTACGTTTCCAAAGGTCCGTTTATAAACTATCAAAACAGAAAAATTTGCACAGAAAAAACTTTTCTTACAAACTGAACGATTCGTTGTACTTTGGCGATGTCGAATTATTCTTGGACTTCGTGGTAAACTTGCGCTTCTTATTGCTCAGATGCGGCCCAATCAAGTTAACCTCAACAAACGGTCGAAACATTGAGCTGGTGTCCCATTGAAGCTTATTAGCTGCAACGACTTTAACAGTGACCTTGACCTCGCCCGAGCCAGGATGCCTGAAAAGATCCGCCTGGATTGACACCTCGCCGACAGGTTCGTCTACCGCCGGCCGGTCCTGGCCAGCCTGTGTTGCTACAAACGTTTTCACAAGCGAATCGGTCGTCTGAGAGTAAAGCGACAAGGCGTAGCGCAACGACTGCAACTCGGCGCTCTTCTCCAGGTAAGCCAGCTTTAGACCGTTGCCGCCAGCGTGGAAATATTGCCGGACAGTTTCTAGGGCTACCTGGATCGCTGCGCACTGCCTGGGAGACATAGTCTTCTCTAGATCCTTTGATAGAGTGTCCTGTTGATTGGAGAGGATATTTAAAAAGGTTAAAAGTGCAAGCTATTGTCGCTGACATGTAGCTGGAATGCAAGAATGGATGAATATTGTAGTGTCAAACGAAACTCCTACAAACGGTGAAATATAGTGCAATAATAAAGATTAACTCATGAGAAAGACACCGTAAATAGAAAAATAACGGCACATTTTGCGCATTTGCGGCAACGAAAAAATAGAAATGGCACTATACTCATATTAAGGGTCTGGGTTGGATGCTAGACAGCATAAGCAAGCAAAGGGATTTGCTTGAAATACAAGCTGCTGGACGAAAGTTTAACTGAAAGCAATAGGAGATTAAAGGCGACAGACAAATCAAATGACTAAAGACACAACATTCATGTAGATAAGATCGCCGATTGGCAAAGATTTGTGTATATCTCTCGATGCTACTGTTAGTAAATAAATAGCCAGAGATCTATGGAAATTTGCGATCTCCATAAGTGCAAAACAACATGGATCAAGTGAGCAAGACTAGGTGCGACGTTCGGCAACGCTATTTTCTGTAATCCCGCGCCTCTTAGCTTTACCTGCAACAGGTTAGACACGTTGCTAATATTTGGCACGGATGTTACATTGGACACCTGGGTTGATATGCTGGAGATGTTGCTTAGCAGGCCTTGGCTAACGCCGGCCACTTTGGCCTTAGCTGGGATGCTCAGATTGAGGAATAGCTGAAATTTGATTATGGAAGACTAGTAGCCGTGGCTCTGAGGCTGCGTCCTAAACATAAAATCATGATTGGCTGAAAACTCAATCAAGTGGCAAACGTTATGCTGCTCAAGTAAAATTAGTTTGCTCTGTAAACTTGGTGTAAAACTTTAAATTAAAAAAGGGGACATTGCCTCTTTGTTTATATAAAGTTTGCTCGGTAACTAAGCGCTTCTAAAAACTGCTCACCTGTCTAGGATCGCTGATTGGTGGCAGCACAACTTCCTTCTCCAGAGCCGCCACGGTGACACGCCACATCTCCTTCAAGAGTCGCCTGAGAATTGCCTTCTCGCATTCGACAGCCAGCATGCCCAGAGACGAGTCCAAAAGCTCCATCAGTGGCCGCAGTATCATATCAGCCTCCGCCTGCGGATCTGTGCTTCCTGACCCACCGCCACTGCTGCCGGCTCCACCGCGCACGTGTTTGTGCAGCAGGCAGCCGACCTCACGGACTGCAGCGACAATTTCGCTAGATTTTGTAGCAACGAATCTCGCCGCCAGATCGTCCAGTACGGTATTCAGTCGATCTTGCAGCTCCTGCAGAGGTTGTAGGGGTCTCGAGGGTTTTCACTAAAGACTTTGCTTTTTGTCTTCTAATGAAAAAGGGCTTAAGCGCCGGAGTGGAGCCGAGAAGTAAAGCTTCGAGTTAAACCCACTGCGATCGATAACTTGTCGGACCAGTTGACTAAGAAATGGACGGTTTGATCTGAAGTATTACTCCCGTCCGGTCTCCATTTTTGGTGCCGATATCTACTAGTTCTTGTTGTATGTTGTACTTGTAGTCATTTTTTTCTTTTAGCATTAAAGCTTTTTATTATTTGAAATGTCCTAATTATCACGTAATCACGAAAGAAGCTACAATTAAGCAAACACAAAATTTGCAATTGAAAAATTTATTACCTGTAGCTTGTCCTTGGTCTCAGCTTCCATGGCCTGGCCGCCCATGGCTTCGTAGAGTTTCTCCAGTTGCACTCGAACCTGCTGCACATTGTTCATAAGCACGCAGGCTTTGCCAGACTGGCTAGTAAAGTTGCCATAGTCTTTAGCGATGATGTTGGCGTACGCGAATAGAACTTTGACAACTGTGCCGCTGAATCGACTCATGAAAGCGGCTTCAACTGCTGGATCTGGACATTCCAGCTTCTTCACTACATCTAGGCACTGGTTGAGCTGAGTAAATACGTCAACAACAGACGTGCTGAACAGTGCGTGGTCTGAGCTCTTTTGAAAGCTGTCTTTCCGGTCTCTGTTGATTGCGAAAAAAACAATATTACATAAACAAATTCGCGACTTTTACTTAAAAGTTGTCATTTTGGGTCTTATTAGAAGTGAGTCGCTACAAACAATGAGTTTCGTTATTTCAAATGTTCATTTTGAATGATACACTTGTGCAAATTGAGGCTTCAATAGTAAAATCAAAGATAAGTCTATAATCGGGGAGGGGGGGGGAGAGTGGCACAGCTATATACTCGTAGTACCCAGATTCGATTGCATGCAAGTACATAGCTCGTAAATAGATTTGGGGAGGTGCAACGAATATTGACCAGGGCTGGTGCGATTGAGGACTACCCCAAGGCTCGGAGAGTGTACATGCGAGACGACGAGAAAGTCAGGGCCTGTCTACGCATATCAGCGTGGGCGAGCTCAAGAATCGGCGTGACTGGCACCTTGTGAGCCGAGGGTCGACATTCGTCTTGGTGGGTTATCTACGAGTAATACCGCTGCTGTTCATTCTGTGCGCTGCAACCTCTCAAATGATCTAGTGAGAAGTTGAAATAACTGAAACTGACTTGCAAACTATATAGTTCAAAACCTTACCTAGCATAGGCGCTGTGCAGATACTCCATGGAGACTTCATCATTCTCGCTTAGCCACTGCAGTACGAACGGCTGGAACCAGAGTGGATAGCCAGGTACGGAGCCTTTGTGCGGCGGAGCGTCTGCCACGTATTTGTTGTAGAGCCACTTCACCTGTAGTGAAATTTTTACATTATCATTTAAGGCCTTATGACAAAGCATAACGAGATTTCATAAAAATAATAAATACGTAACTCAGGCTGGCACAACAAAACGGCTTGATTCACTATGGATCAAAGATGGTCCAGTTTCGAGACGAGACCACCGATCTGTCATATTTGGCCATAGACAGAAGCTCCGAACCAATGAAAAATTTATGCGAACCCAAAACAGACGCCAAATTGAAAATAGGATAGTAACAAATCTAGTTCTGTGCTCAAAGGTCACACTTACAGTGCGCAGAAATCATTAAGGAAAAATCTAAATCCACAGAAGCCCACCTTAAACAGCAGGTTCATGTACTCGGACGTTTTGCACGGCCTCTTCTCTTCGTGTTCCTGCAGAGCGTACATCAAATCCTGACTAAAGTGATCCCACATTGCGGAGGCGCTCAGCTGGCCAATGTGGACCTCCTGAGGGAACTGGTTTAGCACCGGGGCGTAGCTGTTTCGATCCTCCTCGATCACCGACACCACCAGCTCGATCAGTCGGTGCCAAAAGTCCAGAGAGTCCGGCGAAGGGCCCGACTTAGCCGACTCCGACGCCCCCTCTGTTGCTGCGGCCGCAGCTGCTGCTGGGAACTCCCGCTGGTGCAATTCGTTGCAGTTTTCAAACAGAAACTGATACGTGGTTTTCAAGCAGTTGAGTGCGCACTCCTTCAGTACGCTGCCCGCTCGAGGCACGCTGCCTACGTCTTGAACCTGCGAATTGGGAGAAAGTGAATTGCTATTTTCTCGTTTCTAGTTAATTAATTAAAAGACCCCTTCAATTTAATCGTAGTGACCGGAGAAGAACAAAAGTCTGTCGAGACTTATTTTATATACGAGTATGACTACAAAAAGATCTGTTTCGAAATTCACATCAACTTGTTTACGCCTAAAATTGAGGCAATTCTATTTTTCCTAACGGACACTTCGATTTTTTTGCATTTGTGGCCGCTAGACACCTCAATCTGAATTCTACGAGTATGTATACATTGATTACAAGTCAAATCAGAAACTTAAGGACGTTTCCCCGTCTTTGAGGCCCTATAGCTAAAAACCTTGATAATACTTGAAAATAAAACAAAAATCAAAAATCAAATCAAATCAAAACGCATCTCACCTTGAGCCGGAAGAAAGTAATACTGGTGAGCAGATCCACTGTTGATTTCAGATCCAACAGTTTCTCAGGTTGAGAGGCGGGGAAAGAGTTTCGGTACACTGATAAACTGATTCGTAGCGAGTTGTGCAGCTGATCCAATAGTTTCACAAACTTCTCTTTGCCAAAGTTGGACGCCGCGAAACGGTCGTTAGCGCTGACGGAATTCCCGGTGGCGCTGTGCGCATAGAATGCGTTGATGTTAGCAAGCAGATTGGACATCACGGCTGGCACGCCGGTGCACAACGATTTTGTTGTCAGACAGGAGAAATGCCTGAAAGATGGAGAGTTGAACGGCAACGGGGACGAGGTTGAATGCGACGGTGATTCGGTCTCGGAAGATGCGACGCTAGGCACAGCTATGCTGCGCCGTCTAGGTTCAACTGGATTAATCTGCAACTGCTGCTGCTGCTGCTGCTGTGCATGTTGCAGCTCGCAGGCAGACAGTCTCCTACGCTCGCCAAGACAGACTGGCACGGTGAGGCTCAGATTGGTCATTTTTCGTAAACAAATTGGACTGCCAAACAATTGGCTGACTCTTGTTGGTCAGCGAATATAAATCAACCTTTAGCCAATTAGAGCCCGCGCTGAGGCTGGGAGAGAGGGTACACAAAACTGGGGGTAGAAATAGTTAGACGGCAGCGTACATTGAATGTACACCCGGCAACATATTAAAGTTTGTGACCACCCCGAAACCAGTGGTCAACTGTTCTCAGATTTCAGCTCCAAGTTGACGCAATTCACACTACACGCGCGCGGTTTTCGTCTCGACTGCGGGTGATGAACTTTGCGTAACAAGACCTAGCTTAGGCTGGTGAGGAGAGACTAGAAAGTTTATGCTCGTTCACACCACTATCATATAAGGCCCTTTTTGTGTGATCACACAACTTAACATCAAATTTGATTTCTTTGTGCATTGGTCGTGTGATTTGCTTGCTCATCAGTCAGATGGGCAGTGTGAATGAGCTTTTATGGCTAAGTTGAATTAAAGCTGCTACTTGTTGACCAACAGATCTTGGGGTGGAAACTTTAACATGTTGCTGAGTGTACATCAGCATGCGCTATTTGCTCCAGTGACGCCACCGTTACACATAACACATTTAGTATTGCTGACATTGAGTATTACGGGGGGAGTTGCTGAGATGTCAAGGCTTACGGGAGAATTGCTGAGAAGTCACAGCTTATGGGGTGTCATGCCGCAGCCCTGCACTCAATTGTTGTTGTTAAACGGGGTGCCTAGCAGTGCGGAGTGCTCACTCACTGTACTCTTTTACTGTACTCTGCACGGCTTACCTCTCCTCTTTTATGCCTTTTATCCCAACGTTGCCACACATGATTGGCTGAGGCCTGAGGGCCCAAATATATATAGGCACTCTCACCCTTCTTGGAGGGCCAAGCGTTTTCGCACTGCAAAATCAATACTGACTCCCGAGTCATTACAGGGGGAATTGCTGAGATGTCAAGGCTTACGGGGGGAATTGCTGAGATGTCAAAGCTGAGTAGTCAGAAGCTACATGTAGCTTATTTAAAAATAAACGCTGGACTTTGAAAAGTATCCTCTTTTTCTCTCCGATCGCAACTGCAAGTTACGCAACTTGCATCCCGAGCGGGTAACGATATTATTTAATTGCGCACTATATCGAAGGAATAATAGTGTGCAATAATACACTACTGAACAGTAGTAGTGGATCTCTTCAATGTCCACCAGTGTATTTCATTTTTTGTTAGCTCTCCAAAATCTTTGTCCCTGATAAATTTTCTCGAACAATGTGATTTACGAAACTGAAGAATGAATGCTTTTAAGAAAATTTGTCTTTGTCTCTTAAAAGGATTCACGTAAATAATTTTCGTCCCTTGATCATTGGCCGCCCCAAAAGGGGCACTAGATTGCTAGTAGTTCTACTGAAAATTTTACTCCAACCCGATTGAAGTTCAATGCATACAAGATAATTGGGTTGCAAAAACTACACAGAATCGTCATCTTTGTTAACGATTTCTCTGCAGCCTTTGTCTAGCGCCTGGCAGTGGGTTCAGTATAGATGAATTGAACTGAACGTAAAACACGTTGAATGTGTTTGACATTCGGTTTTTTCTGCAGTATTGCATTTCTAGTGCGAAACCCGAATCAACCAATGGATCGGCTATAGAAGAGGTACTGAAGTGGCTCCGATGGGGAGAGAGACAGAGTGCAAGAGATTTCTGAGAGGCCTGACGATAGGCCAAGAATAAATGATAAAACGAGGCTGCAGCTGCTTGCGGGGCATCACAGAGGGAGAAGCGCGGTGAGAGGAGAAAGAATGAACAGAAAAAAGGGGATGCTGTAGCGGTCAGGAGAGAACAGGAACTGTTATGGGCGCGGTTGAGCAGAGGAGAAATTTGACCAGGAAATTCTTTCCGCGCCTTGGCTCCCCCTTCTCTCTCTCCTCCTCCCTCTCCCTGGATTCTGTCTTATAATAACGGATCGATCAATAGACGCATCGCCCAGAATGAAAGTGGCAGCGGATAGAAATATTTGTACAGAATACAAAGCATTCATATACACAGCAAGTGTTCTCAGAACTCATGCAGGATAAGGATAAGAAAGAGGGAGAGAGGAATTAACGAGAGGGCAGGAACATCCAGATTACACTGTAGTACTCAATGTCAATCTTGCATATTTTTCGTATAACGATTGTGAACTTCCTTAGCTTATTAAATTGATTGCTTCTCCTGAAAACGATGCACTTTTGTTTCTAAGATATTGGAAGAAATTTTTTTCACCAAAGGATCACTGCCTAAATTCGTTTTAAGATGCACCCTTACAAGCCCAACATGTCATGTACACGGGAAATCTGGCGTGCAAGTAAGAAGGCAAGGTAGATAGATGTACTTGATCGGTGGCATTCAAGTGGTCAACAGTCAAATGGCGTGGCTACCAAACGTACTATCGAAAGTTTAGACAAGATGAAATAGCTTCGCAAAACAGGGAAATAATTGTACGAAGCATTTTAACAAAGCATACATGTAGAGCATCACGGTCAGACAGTGTATTCAACCAACTTAATTAGCAAATCACTGCGATTAAATAAACAAATGAGCATTTTTCACTCACGTCATCGCTCTATAGATGCTCTCAATGCCGTATCGAATCGCAAACTCGTCCACGATTTCTTGCATCTCAGCTTCGAAGTAGATTTTCCACGCATTCTCGCCTCGTCCGATGGCTTGTCTGGGCAGTCGGACTTCCTGTTTACCATCCTGTTTCGATGTCTCGCACATGTAGTGGAATAAGTTCTGTAAGTTTGGTTCGTGAATAGTGTACGCTCGTAGTGTGTAGTGTCATGCCTGGAGACTCTTGTTTTAAGGTTTTAAGACATCTATATTTTAATTAAATATAAATACGAGCTAGACATATCTAGCAACAGGCATTTACTTTGCATATCACGAAATGGACTTTTAAGAGATCTTATTTCAACAGGCAATAAAATAACGACTTAAGAACGTTCTTAAATTGTTCTTGAGACGATAGGGAGAGATATTTATCTGGCAATCCGTTTTGAGAAAATATACCAGACAAATTTGAAGAACTCAGTTTGTCGATCTCCCTTAGCTAATGGTATCATTTTAACTTTTAATCCATTTTTAAACGAGTGAAAAGAAATTGTTTGAACGAGTAAAATATGCAAATATCGAGCCTCACCTCATGCAAGCAGGTGTACTGCACATGATACGGCGCGACCTTCTCTTCGCCTTTGATTTCCACGCTGATGTGCAATCGCACAGCGCCCGACACCAGCGACTTGTCCGTTCGCTTCTCTGAAGTGAATAGTTACGAGCGTATTGCAAAAAATAAAACGCAACTGTTTTCTGTACAGGTATGGACCATTGGGAGCAAAGAGAAGTTTTTCAGATTTTCTAGAGGCTTAATTACGTTTCAAAATGCACAGGTAATACGGGGCATGTCCGAACATCAGTTGTAATGCGTTTGATCGGAGTTTGATTCCCAAGTTTAGCAACTTTACAATTGGGAAAAATACTACGAGGTTTATTCAAAAAGTTCTTTTCGGTCCTTTGGCATTTATTTTTAGAAAGCGTTGTAAACTGAATTTTAGCGATTTTACCAAGTTATGTCTATGGCCTAAACGTTCCTAGGGTTTTAAGTCTCAGTTTGCAACTATGTTAGAGCAGCGAACATTTCTATCAGCTGCCACTCAATTTCTTGGCCATGGCTGAATCATTTTCAAAGCATGACGTTCGAAGCTTGATGAAGTTTCAGTTTCTGCAAGGAAAAAAGCCACCGGATATGTTTAGGGAGCTTCAGCAAGTGCTTGGCAACTGTGCACCAACTGAGCAGACAGTTCGAAAATGGTACCGGCTGTTCGCTGAGGGAAGAGAGAGCGTTGAGGACAATGGCCGCTCTGGAAGGCCGATGACTGCAACCAAAGAGACTGTTGTGAAGAAAGTGCAAGAGCTCTTGGATGATGATCGGCGACGGACTTGCGAAGAGTTGGCAGAAGACGTTGGTGTGTCAGTAGGAAGCGTCCACACTATTCTGACTGAGCGTCTTCTCCTACAGAAAAAGTTCTGCAAGTGGGTGCCACACCTGCTGACAGGTGAGCAAAAGATGCAGCGAACTCTGGCTTCAAGCAGCCACCTGCGTCGGTTCCATCGAGAAGGGGAGGATTTTCTATCAAGAATTGTTGCTGGAGACGAGACGTGGGTTTACAGCTGGGATCCTGAGACAAAGGCCCAGTCTGCCGAATGGCTTCCAGCACATTCTCCAAGACCTCAGAAGGGCATCAGGAAGCAGGGCGCGATAAAGATCATGCACGTCATGTTTTTTGATTCCCAAGGAATCCTGCTGAACTGGGCAGTCCCACAAGGAACCACCGTCAATGGGGACTACTACAACTGGATTCTGCAGGAGAAGCTGCGCCCAGCAATACGAAAGAAGCGCCCTGGTCTGCTGGAATCTGGCGTGATCCTGCTGCACAAAAAAAACCGGTAGAAAACGAAATAATATTGCACTGATTCTAAGCAAGTTCCGAAGTTTTGTATCAAGCAATAAAATATTTTATAACATTTATAATGTAACAGGATGTGTAGAAAGTTATAAGTAAGTTTTTATAAAATCACGCTTGCTAATTAGTCTCCAATGTAGTACATGTATTTCTCAGGCTTTTCGAGATAAAATACTAGCCTGACACAAATTTCCATAAAATAGATGTCATTCATATCCTTACCAGTCGTCTTGTTGCAAAACAACTGCCTAGCGTAGCTACATGCATATTTGACAATGTATAAAAATGTAAGAAATATTTACAACATTAAATGACAGAACAAATATAGTAAATAGGCTTTAAGGAAGCATCAAAGTGTTTAATAGTTTGTATTGTTAACTAAAACTTCTGCCTAACCATAATGCCTAAACTTCGATAGTTGGTTCTTAGCAACACAGCCGATTCAAGCTGGGTCCACTTGCAACCTACCGAGAGTGTACCAGACGTCCATTTCGCCGGACAATTTGCTCACATCGATCATTGTCTGACCGAGAAAGTCGTCCGACTCGGACGTTAACTTTGAACGGATTCGAGCCCTCAGGTCGTTGTCCTCATCCCTGATTATTGAATAGGCGACAGAGTGCGTATTTGACTACGAGTAGCTACCTTTTTAAAGGTCTGTCAGTCTTTCTAGCTTAATTTGGAATCAAAAAGAAATATTTTTAATTGTTGTTTTTAAGTCCACGCTATCGCTATAGGTACGAGTATCACAGGAAGTATGAAACACGATAAAAAACTCTTCTAAAACGTACTGAATACAAATTAGCAACTGAAATTGGCTACTGAAATTGCTAGAAAAATAAAATGGTTACAGCAGTCTATCATTCGATATGTTTATCATTTCAATTTCCTTTGCCTTTCGGGATTCGGTTTTTTCAGCTACAGATGCAAAACCCGAAAAGCAAGGTGCAACCTCAAAAATCTAAAACAACATAGGAGTACCGTGTGTCCTGAGAATAAGCCAGAATAGCCGTAAATAAGGTTTTCTTACCATCGAATTTAAATTGCATTTAAACTGATTAATTTTTCAAAAGGTATGAATGATGCGAAAGGAGATTAGTTCCTATTTTACTTTTTCTAGCCTCAGTCTTTTTCTGGACTTACTATAGGACGGGGCATGGAATTAAGAACCCTTCAGCGGTCTACCCCAAACAGTGTTGTCACACACTAGACACTGTCTTCTCAAGTTGACTTGCATTCTTTAGCCTGGGCGTGTGAGTTGGGTGGATGTCATATCGATTTTTTGTCGGTCCCGTTAAACCCCTTTACCCCAAACCTTTTATCCACGATGGGCAGGCGCGCTTTGCTACAATAGTTTTTGCCGCTGTTCATTTAGCCTGGGCGTGTTAAGTTATCGATTTTCTGGTCGGCGCGTTGACCCCCCACCCCACTTAGCCCCGATCTTTCCAATCCACTTTATACCAGCGTAGCTTTTGACTGGGCCAACCCCCCGAATTGTAAACTTGATGGTGTACCGTTATCGATTTTCTGGTCGGCCCGTTAGCCTCCACCCCATTAACCCCAAATCATTGAACTTCACTTCGGCCACACGTAATATCTTGCGTCAGACAATTAACACTCGAACACTGTGTCAAAGTTGCCCGTCTTATTAGACACACGATATTAGAGAAGTGCAAAGACGTAACTACAGTGTACACATAAAGACAGACATTTTTCGGTTTGACTTGGCAGGTAGACTAGCAGTAGCGAGAAGAGATTTCGAGAACTGGGTTTTAACTCACGTGTAGAGTTAGTTAACACAGTTATTAGCAACCGGGTGAGTTAGTGGAGAGACAATCGGGTTAGGGGAGTGGCCAACCTACCCAGGTTGTACCAGACGTCCATCTCGCCCGATAGAGTGCGAACTTCGATCAGAGTCTGACCGAGAAAATCATCGGACTCTCTGGTGAGTCGTTGACGAATTCTTGACTTCAGATCGTTGTCTTCGTCCCTTTTTTATCATAGCAATTTTTTGGGTGTTATTGGGCACTTTTCTTTTTAGGAGCTAATCTGACAGACCTCAGTAACTTGTCTTTCAAATAGTAATCGTACGCAATTGCGAATACGAACTAATGAAAGCCAAAAATGAATTACTACTTGTACTTTCCTTTTAAGCAAACAAAGCGTGTCTTTAAATTTAATGAAATCAAAATTGAACTTCCTGGAAAATATTAGGCGCAGACAAAAATTAGTCTACAAAAAGTATCCATCATCAACTTTTAATACCAAATATCTTACAGACACACTCAGCTACAGACACAAATTTCAGCTACAGACATGCCAATCTCAGCTACAGACACATCAATCTCAGCTACAGACACACCTATCACAGCTATAGACACACCAATCTCTGCGGCTACAGACACACCAATATCAGCTACAGACACACCAATCTCAGCTGCAGACACACCAATATCAGCTACAGACACACCAATATCAGCTGCAGACACACCAATCTCAACTAAAGACACCAATATCACCTGCAGACACACCAATCTCAGCTACAGACACACCAATCTCAGTTAAAGACACAAATCTCAGCTTGTAACACACTGCTTTCTGCTCCAAGCTCCTGATAATCAACATTTAGTCAGCTCGTACATTTAATAAAATGGAATCGACTTACCAAACTCGAACTTTGATTCGGTCGGAAAAGTTGTGACACTCGCTGTAATCAAGTGATGAAAAAAGTAGCTTAATTTAGTACGTTCTTCTATTCTATATAGTCGAAAAGTACTTTTCACTCACAAGTAGAATTTCTCATTCCAGGTTGGGTTCAATTCTTGCGGAACAGTCTTTGTTCGACGCTTCAGCCTGCCCACCTGCACAGTGACGTAGGGGTCGGAGGTGCCAGTTTTATCTTTGCCTATCAAACCCTGCGCGCAAATCACAGTGATGGCAATCTTGGCGCTCCAGTTGCTGCTGCCCTCTAGAATGGAGAGTTGTACCGCGCGCAGCTGCTCCCGATGGCTCGCTTCGTCGACACCGAATACTCGACGGACGAGCTCGAATACTTCTGGTCGAGCTTGCTCTCTAGATTGCATTCTCTCCTGCAAGATGCAAAATATGTTATTTTTTCGCATTTTTCAGATAATTTTTAGGATTCTAAAATGAAATTCTAGGGTTATTAGTGTATACTGAAGGACAGTGGGTAGTGACCAGACCTACTGAAGGACAGTGGGTAGTGACCAGACCTACTGAAGGACAGTGGGTAGTGACCAGACCTACTGAAGGACAGTGGGTAGTGACCAGACCTACTGAAGGACAGTGGGTAGTGACCAGACCTACTGAAGGACAGTGGGTAGTGACCAGACCTACTGAAGGACAGTGGGTAGTGACCAGACCTACTGAAGGACAGTGGGTAGTGACCAGACCTACTGAAGGACAGTGGGTAGTGACCAGACCTACTGAAGGACAGTGGGTAGTGACCAGACCTACTGAAGGACAGTGGGTAGTGACCAGACTTACTGAAGGACAGTGGGTAGTGACCAGACCTACTGAAGGACAGTGGGTAGCGACCAGACCTACTGAAGGACAGTGGGTAGTGACCAGACCTACTGAAGGACAGTGGGTAGTGACCAGACCTACTGAAGGACAGTGGGTAGTGACCAGACCTACTGAAGGACAGTGGGTAGTGACCAGACCTACTGAAGGACAGTGGGTAGTGACCAGACCTACTGAAGGACAGTGGGTAGTGACCAGACCTACTGAAGGACAGTGGGTAGTGACCAGACCTACTGAAGGACAGTGGGTAGTGACCAGACCTACTGAAGGACAGTGGGTAGTGACCAGATTTACTTAAAGACAGTGGATAGTGGCAGTACCCACTGCAGAAAAAGAGTTGTTTATTAGCTTCCCAATATCGGATATCAGAAAGGAACCAGATAGATTCCACTCTTAGTCAGTCCTGCTTCATTACTTCCGCCCCATTAGGCCCTCAAGCCTGCATTCCTCCAATATTATCAAATTACGAATGACCATCTCACCTGCATCGCTTGCCGAATCGCGGCCGACTTGTCTTCGGCTCCGTGTCTGGAGGATTTCTCAGCCGCCTGTTGCAGACAGTCGGCATTCAGCAGGTCTTTACATTTCTCGTGCGTCTTAACCCCGCACTGGCTGCAGCGGACGCCTTGACGGGCGATGCCCCACAGCAGGCCTTCGCACTCGTGACAGTAGGTGGGACTGGTGGCCGACCAAACTTGAAAGCTGTGCGGCACTGTACAGCTGATTGGGTAGCAGACTGCCTGCAGAGTTTTCTTGTACACGTGCGACTTCTGTTGGGTGAGAATGCGAATATTTCTTAACGTCTATTCGTACGCTCGTACTTATGGGGTTTTTCTTTCACAACAGAGGGGTTTCCTCTTTTATGGCGGATAGGATTCCCCCTAATGACGTATAGGATTCCCCCCTCATGGCGGATAGGATTCCCCTCTCATGGCGGATAGGATTCCTCTCTCATGGCGGATAGGATTCCCCTCTCATGGCGGATAGGATTCCTCTCTTATGGCGGATAGGATTCCCCTCTCATGGCGGATAGGATTCCCCTCTTATGGCGGATAGAATTCCCCTCTTATGGCGGATAGGATTCCCCCCTCATGGCGGATAGGATTCCCCCCTCATGGCGGATAGGATTTCCCTCTCACAGCGGATAGGATTCCCCTCTCATAGAGGATAGACGGGATAGGATTCCCCTCTCATAGAGGATAGACGGGATAGGATTCCCCTCTCATAGAGGATAGACGGGATAGGATTCCCCTCTCATAGAGGATAGACGGGATAGGATTCCCCTCTCATAGAGGATAGACGGGATAGGATTCCCCTCTCATAGCGGATAGGATTCTGGTTGATGGGGCTTCCCATCAAGGCAGTCTAGAGATTTCTCAATAATGGCATTTGGGATTCCCTATCAAAGGGGTCGTTCTTCATGGAGGTTGGAATTCCCTATCAAAACGATATAGGGATTTTCCAAAGGTCATAAATGGGATTCTCTAATGATGGCCACATAGGGATTCCTTAATAATAATGATCGAATTGGATTCAATAAATTCTGACAATAAATCATATCAATGGGAATTCCCCAATCATGGTGGAATTCTCCCAGTTAAGCACTGACTCACCAGCTCTTCGTCGTTGAGACTCTGCCTGGCGGCCAAGGCCAGAGACGCGCCAAGTTGATTTCTTTTCTGAGCGGCCATCGTCTGCGTGCGGCGACGGTTTTATTTTTATACTTTTGAAAGTGCAATATGTTATTTTAGTGCAGCTATATACTGGTATGTCAGGTGCGCAAAATTAAATTATAAAAAAAGTTTTAAGCGAAAGTGATAATAGCAAATTGGACTCATTTAAAGCACAAGAATTACTCTTAATATCCAGCGAATAGTATGTAGAAAGTTAAAGTTTAACTTTTTAATATTGCTTTAAGCTGAATAAAATTAATCAAATTGATTGACTCACAGGTGCGATTTGATAGGTGGGAATAAAATGTGTTAGTAGACTTTGTGCAAATATATTATTATTATTATTTCGAATCCAAGCAGAACAGAAAATTTATGGATGTGATGCATATGCATAACGTTAACAAATCATATTTAGCTCGTATTTGAAAAAAAATTACGGTGTTGAGTGAATCGAATTGTTGGTGCCATTTTTGAGATCTGATAGATGCCATTTTGTGGATCTGATGGGTGCCATTTTGGGGATCTGATGGGTGCCATTTTGAGGATCTGATGGGTGCCATTTTGAGGATCTGATGGGTGCCATTCTAAGGATCTGATGGGTGCCATTTTGAGGATCTGATGGGTGCCATTTTGAGGATCTGATGGGTGCCATTCTAAGGATCTGATGGGTGCCATTTTGAGGATCTGATGGGTGCCATTTTGAGGATCTGATGGTGCCATTCTAAGGATCTCATGAGTGCCATTTTAGGGATCTCATGAGTGCCATTTTGAGGAACTGATTAGTGCCATTTTGGGGATCTGATTAGTGCCATTTTGAAGATCTGATGGGTGCCATTTTGGGGATCTGTTGGGTGCAATTTTGGGGATCTATTGGGTGCCATTTTTGAGATCTGATAGATGCCATTTTGTGGATCTGATGGGTGCCATTTTGGAGATCTGATGGGTGCCATTTTGAGGATCTGATGGGTGCCATTTTGAGGATCTGATGGGTGCCATTCTAAGGATCTCATGAGTGCCATTTTAGGGATCTCATGAGTGCCATTTTGGGGAACTGATTAGTGCCATTTTGGGGATCTGATTAGTGCCATTTTGAAGATCTGATGGGTGCCATTTTGGGGATCTGTTGGGTGCCATTTTGGGGATCTATTGGGTGCCATTTTGGGGATCTGTTAGGTGCCATTTTGGGGATCTGTTGGATGCCATTTTGGGGATCTGTTGGGTGCCATTTTGGGGATCTCATGAGTGTCATTTTTGGGGCCTGATGCGTGCTACTTTGGGGACCTGATGTGTGCCATTTAACAATTGCAAGTGCTTCAGCAAGGCTGGAGTAATAAACCGTTAAAATAGGAAAGCGCTGCGCATGCGATACGCAAGGCATCGCAGGACTAAATTTGAGGAAAAATTACAAAAAAAGATTCAGTATAGAAAAGTTTCCATCGTTTACCTTCATCACCTAAAAATTAAAGAAATAACAAAGAGTTTAAATCAGCTTATTGTAGACATCAGATATGACATCGAGGATCAAATGAGTTGCCGACCAAACCAGATAACAATCTACGAGTATTAGCAAAAATCTTTGTCAGGCAACTATTGGATTAAGCTAGAATTCTCTCCTGGCATCGGCTCAACAAATTTGTTTAGCCTGGAAAAGTTCACAGCAACTGACATCCTCACTGGTTGGGCCAACTCCATCCTGCACTACTCATCGATCATATACACAAAATGCGAGTGAATTTCCATAGTACGAGGGTAAACCAATGCAACCAGAACTTAGAGCTATTCAGTATGCGACCAGACTTTCAAACTGCTAATTCTTTTGTTGACTTTGAATACATGGAAAAGCAGCCGAGCTATGCTACCCTGGTAGGTCATATATATCGGATGCAAAACTTCGCATTCATGTGTGCTGGGGCGTAAGTTCATGTATGATCAAGTGAACTGTATGGGCCTCTATAGGAGTGCAAACAGTCATGGTTGGAGAGAGAGAGAGAGAGAGAGAGAGAGAGAGAGAGAGAGAGAGAGAGAGAGAGAGAGAGAGAGAGAGAGAGAGAGAGAGAGAGAGAGAGAGAGAGAGAGAGAGAGAGAGAGAGAGAGAGAAGCGGGAGACAAAAAGGGTAAAATGAGTATGTGGCTGGGAGACGGTGTATGATAAAGTGCTACAGGGAAGGGAGAGTGCTACAGGGAAGGGAGAGTGCTACAGGGAAGGGAGAGTGCTACAGGGAAGGGAGAGTGCTACAGGGAAGGGAGAGTGCTACAGGGAAGGGAGAGTGCTACAGGGAAGGGAGAGTGCTACAGGGAAGGGAGAGTGCTACAGGGAAGGGAGAGTGCTACAGGGAAGGGAGAGTGAGGCAGGGAAGGGAGAGTGCTACAGGGAAGGGAGAGGGAGACAGGGAAGGGAGAGTACTACATGGAAGGGAGAGTGCTACAGGGAAGGGAGAGTGCTACAGGGAAGGGAGAGTGCTACAGGGAAGGGAGAGTGCTACAGGGAAGGGAGAGTGCTACAGGGAAGGGAGAGGGAGACAGGGAAGAGAGAGAGTGATGTATTTTAACAGTATTCAATGTACTATTATTTAATTGTACAGAGTGGCACTCCAATTCCATCAGATGCATCTAATATTTCCTCTGCACCAGGTCACCTGAGCAGCATCAGGAGGGAATAAAAGAAGGCACAGGATACTGCTAGCTATATAGATTAGTGCTCGGCCCTGAGAGGCTATCGAGGCTGATCAGCCATCGCGTGAGAACTTCGCGCGGCGATTCAATGCTAAATAGTTAGGGAGAGGGCAGGGGCTGCATAGAGGCAGATTCGGCCGGTAGAGCCATTCCATCTTTCTCGCTTCCTCATCACCTCCCCTCCCTGCCTCCGACACACACACTCTCATCAAACACATCAAATCAATGAAATTGGCGTGTATGCTCTAGATATTCATGCATATATCTCGTAGACAAATACTTCTCCCATACTTTTTTTATGCTCAGCCTTTTTTGCGATGTGATCAGCCTAGCTGGGTCGTGAAGTATATAATAAATCATGGGTATCTCATGAGTACCGAGCATTCTCATGAGCATCGAGTCAGAGATTCCCAGTATTTAGAGCCAGGAATTTTCAGTATTTAGAGCCAGGAATTCCCAGCAGTTAGAGTTAGGGATTCCCTGTAGTTTAGAGCCAGGGATTCCCAGTAGTTAGAGCCAGGGATTCCCAGGATTTAGAGCCAGGGATTCCCAGTATTTAGAGCCAGGGATTCCCAGTAGTTAGAGCCAGGGATTCCCAGTAGTTAGAGCCAGGGATTCCCAGTATTTAGAGCCAGGGATTCCCAGTATTTAGAGCCAGGGATTCCCAGTAGTTAGAGCTAGGGATTCCCAGGATTTAGAGCCAGGGATTACCAGTAGTTAGAGCTAGGGATTCCCAGTATTTAGAGTCAGGGATTCCTAGTAGTTAGAGCCAGGGATTCCCAGTAGTTAGAGCCAGGGATTCCCAGTAGTTAAGAGTCAAGGGATTCCCAGTAGTTTAGAGCCAGGGATTCCCAGTAGTTAGAGCCAGGGATTCCCAGTAGTTAGAGCCAGGGATTCCCAGTAGTTAGAGCAAGGATTCCCATTATTTAGAGCCAGGGATTCCCAGTATTTAGAGCCAGGGATTACCAGTAGTTAGAGCTAGGGATTCCCAGTATTTAGAGTCAGGGATTCCTAGTAGTTAGAGCCAGGGATTCCCAGTAGTTAGAGCAGGGATTCCCAGTAGTTAGAGCCAGGGATTCCAGTAGTTAGAGCTAGGGATTCCCAATATTTAGAGTCAGGGATTCCTAGTAGTTAGAGCCAGGGATTCCCAGTAGTTAGAGCTAGGGATTCCCAGTAGTTAGAGCCAAGGATTCCCATTATTTAGAGCCAGGGATTCCCAGTATTTAGAGCCAGGAATTCCCAGTATTTAGAGCCAGGGATTACCAGTAGTTAGAGCTAGGGATTCCCAGTATTTAGAGTCAGGGATTCCTAGTAGTTAGAGCCAGGGATTCCCATTATTTAGAGCCAGGGATTCCCAGTAGTTAAGAGTCAAGGGATTCCCAGTAGTTTAGAGCCAGGGATTCCCAGTAGTTAGAGCCAGGGATTCCCAGTAGTTAGAGCCAAGGATTCCCATTATTTAGAGCCAGGGATTCCCAGTATTTAGAGCCAGGAATTTCCAGTATTTAAGCCAGGGATTACCAGTAGTTAGAGCTAGGGATTCCCAGTATTTAGAGTCAGGGATTCCTAGTAGTTAGAGCCAGGGATTCCCAGTAGTTAGAGCCAGGGTTCCCAGTAGTTAAGAGTCAAGGGATTCCCAGTAGTTTAGAGCCAGGGATTCCCAGTAGTTAGAGCCAGGGATTCCCAGTAGTTAGAGCCAGGGATTCCCAGTAGTTAGAGCCAAGGATTCCCATTATTTAGAGCCAGGGATTCCAGTATTTAGAGCCAGGGATTACCAGTAGTTAGAGCTAGGGATTCCCAGTATTTAGAGTCAGGGATTCCTAGTAGTTAGAGCCAGGGATTCCCAGTAGTTAGAGCCAGGGGTTCCCAGTAGTTAAGAGTCAAGGGATTCCCAGTAGTTTAGAGCCAGGGATTCCCAGTAGTTAGAGCCAGGGATTCCCAGTAGTTAGAGCCAGGGATTCCCAGTAGTTAGAGCCAGGGATTCCCAGTAGTTAGAGCCAAGGATTCCCATTATTTAGAGCCAGGGATTCCCAGTATTTAGAGCCAGGGATTACCAGTAGTTAGAGCTAGGGATTCCCAGTATTTAGAGTCAGGGATTCCTAGTAGTTAGAGCCAGGGATTCCCAGTAGTTAGAGCCAGGGGTTCCCAGTAGTTAAGAGTCAAGGGATTCCCAGTAGTTTAGAGCCAGGGATTCCCAGTAGTTAGAGCCAGGGATTCCCAGTAGTTAGAGCCAGGGATTCCCAGTAGTTAGAGCCAAGGATTCCCATTATTTAGAGCCAGGGATTCCCAGTATTTAGAGCCAGGGATTACCAGTAGTTAGAGCTAGGGATTCCCAGTATTTAGAGTCAGGGATTCCTAGTAGTTAGAGCCAGGGATTCCCAGTAGTTAGAGCATGGGATTCCCAGTAGTTAGAGCCAGGGATTACCAGTAGTTAGAGCTAGGGATTCCCAATATTTAGTGTCAGGGATTCCTAGTAGTTAGAGCCAGGGATTCCCAGTAGTTAGAGCATGGGATTCCCAGTAGTTAGAGCCAGGGATTACCAGTAGTTAGAGCTAGGGATTCCCAATATTTAGAGTCAGGGATTCCTAGTAGTTAGAGCCAGGGATTCCCAGTAGTTAGAGCCAGGGATTCCCAGTAGTTAGAGCCAGGGATTCCCAGTAGTTAAAGCCAAGGGATTCTGTAATTGAAGTTGCAGCTTGAAGTAATTAGAACTGGGAATTCAGTAGGGCAGTCAGTGGGGATTAAATTTTACAAGCTGAACAACTCGGAACCAAACTTCCCTAATCCCATTCCAATCCCAACGGGGAGTTGCAGGAAATTCGCTAGAGGGAGAAGGGCATACATAATTGCTGTCTGCCCGGGCCAGTTTTGCATAGTGCTGCTAAGCTAGGAAAGGGGATCTGATCTGGGTAGAGAAGAATCGGGTTAGGAGTTTCTCCCACTGCTCATCCAAAAAGCCAGGCTTCCGGGCCTGTGGAGTTAAGTTTTGGCTATCGAAGCTTTATTAGAGCGAATGTTCGAGAGCAACAGCTCAGGGCGAGATGGATTAAACGAACTTGGGATAAAAATTTTTGGGGGCATCCATCAAATTTTGTGGGAGGCTGAGAGAGGCCACAGTGCAACTGCATAGCCAGATGGTTGAGTCTACAATCCATAAGCATCTAGTATGTACATATATACAGTGCTGGATCTTCTACCATCGGTTAAATTGGTATTTTCGCTCCATCTGAGTCATGGAGATTTTCTAACCAAGATCTGGAGAATGCAGCTATATCACAAACCCGAAATATCACAAACCCGAAATATCACAAACCCGAAATATCACAAACCCGAAATATCACAAACCTGGAATATCACAAACCCGAAATATCACAAACCCGAAACATCACAAACCTGGAATATCACAACCCGAAATATCATAACTCGAAAACGTGAATAGCGTTGGGCACTGCTAGCACTTTCGCTTGTACTAGTACTTGCTAGAGCCAGCTAGAGCTATTTGCTAGTACTTGATAGTGAAATTTTCTCTTCCTTTTCAGTTTATCGCGCGCACCTCATATGCTATATGATATTTCGGTTTTGTGATCCCTTCGATTAGACTCTACCAAAAGCAAGGTTCTTCATCTTTCTCTTCTCGTACTCAGCCTTCATGTGCAGGAGAGTCAGAGTTTAATGAAAGAGTTTCTGCACTCCAGTCTCCAGCGCCAGGTCTCCTTGATGATCAGAGTGTGAGCCACTAAAATGAGCTGTTTGAGTCAAGCGAAGAAAGGAGGGAGTGCCCCCCCCCCAGACATTCCCCCTTTTCTGTCTTCCTCTTTCTGGCCCTCTCCCCTGTGTATTGAGTATTCGGAATTCATCCATCAAAGTCAAAGCCGACTACGCACAACTTCAGCTCGCCAATCAAGCCAATGATGAATTGCCAGAGGTCCGGAAAATACAAAGTATATAATTAACATAAATTAAACGTTTTATGACGCTTTACCATGGCTTTAAACGTGTACTTTTTGAATTCTTTAACTCCTACTAAAATAGAAACAGGAATTCCTTCAAGGTCATTATAAGATTCAAAAATTTCATCTAAGGGAGAAGCCTAAAAAGCTTTTCAACTCGCTAGTTTCTAAAAATAGAAGTGGAATTCCCTCAAGGTCATTTTCCCTAGGTACAGCCTCGCCTGATGATACAGATTATTCCGCAACTGAAAGCGGAAAGCTCTTTTGAGACTACAAAACTTTATACGTGCTATATCTGCAGGTGACTCTTAAAAGCTTTTCTATTCTCTTATTTAAAAAGTAACATTTTCCTTCCGGAATTTCCAGAGCCCTAGATACTGTACAAGGTCACAAGATTCATTGAAATAAAAATATTTGTTCATTCTTTAATCTTAACGGCTTTTCTGCCCGCTAGTTTCTAAAAATAGAAACGGAATTCCCTCAAGGTCACTTTTTCGCTATAAATCATTGGATACAGCCAAAAATGACTCACCAAATCGCTGACCAATGGCATCGCTCGCCTCTTTGCGCGCACTCCGGCATTATGTCAATGCTGTCGAAGAACGAACTGCTCTTATCGCTGCTGCAGTGTTTCGGATTATCGAAGGGTTTAACAATTCATTAGATTTTGAATAGGTGGTACCTTGTACTAGCTTGAGATTTAAATACTTGTCAAATTTTATTCTTAGCTTCGTCTCTGCCACATCCCCTGCCACAGTCTCATCCTTAGCTTATATCCCCAGCCTCATTGATATAATGATTCCTTGCTTCATCCCTAGCTTCATCCCCAGCTTCATCCCTAGCTTCATCCCCAGCTTCATCCCTAGCTTCACCCCTAGCTTCACCCCTAGCTTCATCCCTAGTGATCCTCACCCTACGTTCCAGCCTCAACTCTAGCATCATCTCTAGCTTCATCTCGATAGCTTCATCTCTAGCTTCATCGTGATAGCTTCATCCCCAGCTTCATCCCCAGCTTCATCCCCAGCTTCATCCCCAGCTTCATCTCTAGCTTCATCCCAGCTTCATCTCTAGCTTCATCCCCAGCTTCATTCCTAGCTTCATCCCTAGCTTCATACTCAGCTTCATCTCATCCTATTTCTAGCCTCATCGCAGCTTACCGCCTTGAGTCCGTAGTGCAGGCAGCGTCAAAGTTGCTGCCATCGTCAGCGCAGGACACGGACTGAAATGCCAGGTCAGAAAATTTTCATTGTCACTGGGAAGTATTGCATAAATCTCCCCCCAGCGCCTCCATCAGAGAATTGCAGCGAACGGCAGAGAGCTCTCGCAAAAACAAGGAAAAAAGAACAAGTAGGTAGGCAGGCTAATTATGCAAGGTAGCTAGGGGGGGGGGAGAGAAACATTTTAGGCCCAGAATGCTGCGCACGCTACCTTAGTAAGCTAATGCTAAGCTGCTTTGAGTTGAAGCACGGAAACGGTCCACCAGCTGCACTCTACTCCTCCCACTGCGGCCCCCTCTGGCCTTCCCCCTCCCCCCTCTCTCTCACCCGAGTCCATTTTGCTTAGCTGATTGTGCTTCTTAGAACGAGAGAAGAATTCAAGCCTAACCCTGCACTGAGAGTTTAGCATTATTAATTATGTATTCACTCTTCATCATTCGCTCCTGAGTCTGCAGCTTTCTTTTCAATTTCAGACATTTGAGATTCCGGACGTGAGAGACCAGCTCAGACAAGAGATTGCAAGATGTCGAAAATAGTTCAGACAGATAAGTGCGACTCGCTATTCTTTGAAAGTACAGTATGTACATCCCCTAGGAACCTAGCAACTAACTAACTAACTAACTAACTAACTAACTAACTAACTAACTAACTAACTAACTAACTAACTAACTAACTAACTAACTAACTAACTAACTAACTAACTAACTAACTAACTAACTAACTAACTAACTAACTAACTAACTAACTAACTAACTAACTAACTAACTAACTAACTAACTAACTAACTAACTAACTAACTAACTAACTAACTAACTAACTAACTAACTAACTAACTAACTAACTAACTAACTAACTAACTAACTAACTAACTAACTAACTAACTAACTAACTAACTAACTAACTAACTAACTAACTAACTAACTAACTAACTAACTAACTAACTAACTAACTAACTAACTAACTAACTAACTAACTAACTAACTAACTAACTAACTAACCAACTAACTAACTAACTAACTAACTAACTAACTAACTAACTAACTAACTAACTAACTAACTAACTAACTAACTAACTAACTAACTAACTAACTAACTAACTAACTAACTAACTAACTAACTAACTAACTAACTAACTAACTAACTAACTAACTAACTAACTAACCAACTAACTAACTAACTAACTAACTAACTAACTAACTAACTAACTAACTAACTAACTAACTAACTAACTAACTAACTAACTAACTAAACTAACTAACTAACTAACTAACTAACTAACTAACTAACTAACTAACTAACTAACTAACTAACTAACTAACTAACTAACTAACTAACTAACTAACTAACTAACTAACTAACTAACTGACTGATTAACTAACTAACTGACTAACTAACTAACTAACTAACTAGCTAAAAATAGTATACAGCACGAGACCTCCGAGTGCAAATAGATTTTGGTTTAGTTAGTTTTCCTTTGCCATCAGCCAGCACTGTGGTGAGACAGAGGCGGCAGCGGCGGCTTCAGCTCTCAGAAACAATGTGAGCAAGTGAGACGCACCAGCGGCAGGGCAGCTGCAATGAATAATTCAATCAGAGCCCTCGCGAAGCCGCCCACCCACTCAAATAAATTGGTGTCTTTTCCGTGTCCAATATTTCGGCTCAAACGTTTTTGAGGATTTGTCCCAGATGTTTGAGCTCGCATTTTGCCATTTATTTTACTACGAGTACGTATAATACTAGTAAGTAAAAAACTTTCTGGGTGATTCTTGCGTACGCATCCGACTGTGCAACAGAATATGGTAGACTGAAAAACAAGATTTACTGTTTTTAATGTAGTCTTGATGGACTTGCCAGAACCGGCGTAACAAGAGCCTAGGTCCTTCATTAGCTCCTACCGGTCCTTCATTAGCTCCTACTAGTCCTCCATTAGCTCCTACTAGTCCTTCATTAGCTCCTACTAGTCCTTCATTAGCTCCTACTAGTCCATCATTAGCTCCTCCCAGTCCTCCATTAGCTCCTACTAGTCCTTCATTAGCTCCTACTAGTCCTTCATTAGCTCCTACTAGTCCTTCATTAGCTCCTCCCAGTCCTTCATTAGCTCCTCCCAGTCCTTCATTAGCTCCTCCCAGTCCTTCATTAGCTCCTACTAGTCCATCATTAGCTCCTACTAGTCCATCATTAGCTCCTACTAGTCCATCATTAGTTCCTACTAGTCCACCATTAGCTCCCACTAGTCCTTCATTAGCTCCTACCGGTCCTTCATTAGCTCCTACTAGTCCTTCATTAGCTCCTACTAGTCCTTCATTAGCTCCTACTAGTCCTTCATTAGCTCCTACTAGTCCTTCATTAGCTCCTACTAGTCCTTCATTAGCTCCTACTAGTCCTCCATTAGCTCCTACTAGTCCTTCATTAGCTCCTCCCAGTCCTTCATTAGCTCCTACTAGTCCTTCATTAGCTCCTACTAGTCCTTCATTAGCTCCTACTAGTCCATCATTAGCTCCTACTAGTCCATCATTAGTTCCTACTAGTCCACCATTAGCTCCCACTAGTCCTTCTTTAGCTCCTACCGGTCCTTCATTAGCTCCTACTAGTCCTTCATTAGCTCCTACTAGTCCTTCATTAGCTCCTACTAGTCCTTTATTAGCTCCTACTAGTCCTTCATTAGCTCCTACTAGTCCTTCATTAGCTCCTACTAGTCCTCCATTAGCTCCTACTAGTCCTTCATTAGCTCCTACTAGTCCTTCATTAGCTCCTACTAGTCCTCCATTAGCTCCTACTAGTCCTTCATTAGCTCCTACTAGTCCTTCATTAACTCCTACTAGTCCTTCATTAGTTCCTACTAGTCCACCATTAGCTCCTACTAGTCCACCATTAGCTCCTACTAGTCCATCATTAGCTCCTCCCAGTCCTCCATTAGCTCCTACTAGTCCTTCGTTACCTCTGTATCTACTAACCCTTATCCTGTCTCATCCTAGCTTTATTACTTTACATGCAGTTGATTTTGAAATCAAATAATCGATCTTTCGAATAGTAGCACATAGTTCTTAAGTTACATTTTCTCGAATAGTGCAGTAGGTAGCGACTTAATTAGGCTAATGAGCTTTTCTAGCAAGTTTCCTTTCTTTGCCGTACGAGCTAGATTAAGTTAAATCCGGAAGACGTGTCTATTTTACGAGCTATTTAAAACAAAAACCTTGCGTGACATGAACTTTTCAATGCATCAATGAAAGCAGCACGCACTTATCCTACACTGTCTGTCCCCGACTTATTGAATATTCATTGAATAATTCCTAAAAAATATTCAATGGAAAAATATTAATCAAATTTGCAATTGCCTGCTGACTGATAAAATATTTTTCTGTTAAATGCGAAATTGGCAGTGACTTTTCATTGAATATGCAACAGTAAAACTGAAATTGAATCCCTAAGTGTCAGCATCTTAATTTAGGTTTCAGCTGCTTAAGTGTCAGCATCTTAAAGTGTCAGCATCCTAAAGTGTCAGCATCCTAAGTGTCAGCATCCTAAAGTGTCAGAATCCTAAGTGTCAGCATCCTAAAGTGTCAGAATCCTAAGTGTCAGCATCCTCAAGTGTCAGCATTCTCAAGTGTCAGCTGCTCAAGTGACAGTATCCTCAAGTGACAGCATCCTGAAGTGTCAGCATCCTCAAGTGTCTGCTGCTTAAGTTTCAGCATCTTAAAGTGTCAGCATCCTAAAGTGTCAGCATCCTAAGTGTCAGCATCCTAAAGTGTCAGCATCCTGAAGTTTCAGCATCCTCAAGTGTCAGCTGCTTAAGTGTCAGCATCTTAAAGTGTCAGCATCCTAAAGTGTCAGCATCCTAAGTGACAGCATCCTCAAGTGACAGCATCCTCAAGTGACAGCATCCTCAAGTGACAGCATCCTCAAGTGACAGCATCCTCAAGTGTCAGCATCCTCAAGTGACAGCATCCTCAAGTGTCTGCTGCTTAAGTTTCAGCATCTTCAAGTGTCAGCATCCTAAAGTGTCAGCTGCTTTAGTGTCAGTGTCAGCTGCCATCAAAGTCATCTGCATCAGTAACACGGAAGCACAAGTCCTAAAAGGACACAGAGTCCTTTAAGTGCCTTGATGACTTCAGTCAGTCAGGATAACCCCACATCCCACCCACATACTAGCGGATTAAGAATTGCAGTTGTGGCTAATCCTTTGAAAAAGTCACTCAACTTTTAAGTCGTCGCTCTTATGCGACCGATGAGGCGGTTCTTCAACAATACAAAAGAACTTTTTCTTTCAGCCTCAGTGAATCACACCGATATTGGGTCAGGCCTCCAAGCCTTGCATCGCGGAATTCACAGTAATTGACAGATATGCTGACAACTCCAACTGGAATGCGTAAAATATTCAATTTATATTTATAATAAGAGTTTTCAATTTTATAGGAATAGATGGGTTCAATATAATAAGGGCTCAAATCTTTCCCAGGGATTATGAGGGTTTTTTCCTCATTGCTGTTTAGCCTCATCGCTTTCGCATCTCTACAATAATCTGCTTTTAGTCTGCTTCCGCAGCTACAACGAAGGGCCATCTGATCCCACTAATCCTGGGATTAAAAAATGACGGAGAAAATTGGGATTAAAAAGAGCAGAGCGCTTGGAGAGTTCCTCTGATCCAGCCTGATTTATATTGAAAGATCTTAGCGGTCTCTCACTCCCTCTCACCCGTACCCTTCCCTCTGCCCCTGACTGCCTTCTTTCTGCTTCTGTTCCTCCCATCCCTCTCCTCTCTTCCTCCCTTTTCCTCTCCCTCTCCTCTCTCCCTCTCTCCTCCCCTCTCTCCTCTCCCTCACCTTCTCTCCCGCACCTTCTCTCCCGCACCTTCTCTCCCTCTCCTCCTCTCCCTCTCCTTCCCTACCTCTCCATCTCTCCCTCTCCTCCTCTTCCTCAACTCTCCCTCAAGTCTCCCTCAGCTTCTCTCCTTCCGCTTCTCTCCTTCTCCTCTCACCTTCTCTACCTCTCCTTCTCTCCCTCTCCTCCTGTCCCTCTTACATTCTCTCCCTCTCACCTTCTCTCCCTCTCTTCCTCTCCGTCTCCTCCTCTCCTCCTCTCCGTCACCTTCTCTCTCTCTCCTCTCCATCTTCTCTCCCTCTCTTCTCCCCCTCCTCTCCCTCTCCTCTCCCTCTCACCTTCTCTCCCTCGCCTTCTCTCCCTCACCTTCTCTCCCTCTCCTTCTCTCCCTCTCCTCTCCCTCTCACCTTCTCTCCCTCTCCTTCTCTCCCTCTCCTCCTCTCCCTCTCACCTTCTCTCCCTCTCCTCCTCTCCCTCTCACCTACTCTCCCTCTCCTCCTCTCCCTCTCGCCTTGTCTCCCTCTCCTCTTCCTCTCTCCCTTTCCTTCTCTTTGTCACGTTTCTTCTTTGCAAGCAGTTCTTTGCAAGAAGTTTTCATAGAAATTTCTTTAAATTTTCATTAGGAAGCTCCTCCACCAATAGAGAGGTGGCGGTTTCTGTGACTAACAACAACTTCAGCTTTTTTCTTCTTTTTTTGCTGCAACCCACAGCTTCCTTGAAGGCAAATGGAGGATGAACTGGAAGGACGGCTGGGAAAAATCCCTCCCAGAAACATGAGAAGGGGAGGCACAACTGCAAAGAGAGATGCTGCAATATTGATGTAGCAGAATAACAACCCACTGAAAGCCATTTAGATTATTTGCAAATGCACAAGCAACACGAGGCTGGCTGCAAGTTTTTCTGAAACAACCAAAAAAGCCAAGATGACTGAAAAAATCTAGAGTAATAAAAAAACTAAATATACCGGGCTTTGATGTTTTTGTTTTTATGGATTTTGGCGCGTAGTAGGCCAAATCGGCGAAAAACCCTCACAGACACACCGGGCCTTAATTAGCTCCTACCGGTCCTTAATTAGCTCCTACCGGTCCTTAATTAGCTCCTACCGGTCCTTAATTAGCTCCTACCGGTCCTTCATTAGCTCCTACCGGTCCTTAATTAGCTCCTACCGGTCCTTCATTAGCTCCTACCGGTCTTTAATTAGCTCCTACCGGTCTTTAGTTAGTTCCTACCGGGCCTCAAATAGCTCCTACCGGTCCTTAATTAGCTCCTACCGGTCCTTAATTATCATTAGCTCAAACCAGTCCTTCATTAGCTCCTACTAGTCCTTCATTAGCTCCTACCAGTCATTTATCAGCCCCTCACCGGCAGACAACATTGTCGGCCTAGCAGTCATGAACTTCCCTCAATGCCAATTTAAGAACAAAGTCGATAAAAGGATACTTAAATCGTCTTTGTGTCAATTTCCAAAACTAAGTCGCATACTGTTTTTCCCTCCCACGCATTTTGTTTAAATCCCTAAAATCCTTTTTCCCTTACCATATATGCAAGCAACTTTCATCAGAGAGGATTAGCGAGATTCTTATTTTATGACAAGTTGACTGTAAATCGGGCCTCACTAACTTTAGAATCAGGTGTGCAGACGTGACAGCAGACATAAGCGAAGGAATTTGTGATAAAGTTCCCATAAATCCGATCTTAATATAGCGAAATCTTAGTGAGTTATCTCTGTCCTGCACTGCCACTCACCTGGGCACGAGGCAAGAGGAGTGCAAGAAGAGAAAAAGATTGCAATATTGGTAACTGTAGATTAAAGATTTCCTCCCCCAGCTTCTATATTAACTAATACCAACTGCTTTTTTAGGCCTGTTTTACTTATTTTCTGTGTGTCTGTTCAATGTTATTTGAGTACACTTAACAGTCAGCATAAGCCAACAATCAATATGACTTGTACCTATCCAACAGCGAGTCAGTCTATCCAACATTGAGTCTACCCGAAATTGAGTCCATCCAACTTGAGTCTACCAATAATGAGTCTATCCAATAATGAGTCTACCAATGATGAGTCTATCCAACTAAGAGTCTATCCAACTATGAGTCTATCCAACTATGAGTCTATCCAACTATGAGTCTATCCAACTATGAGTCTATCCAACTATGAGTCTATCCAACTATGAGTCTATCCAACTATGAGTCTATCCAACTATGAGTCTATCCAACTATGAGTCTATCCAACTATGAGTCTATCCAACTATGAGTCTATCCAATAATGAGTCTACCAATAATGAGTCTATCCAACTATGAGTCTATCCAACTATGAGTCTATCCAACTATGAGTCTATCCAACTATGAGTCTATCCAACTATGAGTCTATCCAACTATGAGTCTATCCAACTATGAGTCTATCCAACTATGAGTCTATCCAACTATGAGTCTATCCAACTATGAGTCTATCCAACTATGAGTCTATCCAACTATGAGTCTATCCAACTATGAGTCTATCCAACTATGAGTCTATCCAACTATGAGTCTATCCAACTATGAGTCTATCCAACTATGAGTCTATCCAACTATGAGTCTATCCAACTATGAGTCTATCCAACTATGAGTCTATCCAACTATGAGTCTATCCAACTATGAGTCTATCCAACTATGAGTCTATCCAACTATGAGTCTATCCAACTATGAGTCTATCCAACTATGAGTCTATCCAACTATGAGTCTATCCAACTATGAGTCTATCCAACTATGAGTCTATCCAACTATGAGTCTATCCAACTATGAGTCTATCCAACTATGAGTCTATCCAACTATGAGTCTATCCAACTATGAGTCTATCCAACTATGAGTCTATCCAACTATGAGTCTATCCAACTATGAGTCTATCCAACTATGAGTCTATCCAACTATGAGTCTATCCAACTATGAGTCTATCCAACTATGAGTCTATCCAACTATGAGTCTATCCAACTATGAGTCTATCCAACTATGAGTCTATCCAACTATGAGTCTATCCAACTATGAGTCTATCCAACTATGAGTCTATCCAACTATGAGTCTATCCAACTATGAGTCTACCCAACAATGAGACTACCCAACTATGAATCTATCCAACATTGAGTCTACCCGACATTGAGTCTACTCAAAAATGAGTCTACCCAACAATGAGTCTACCCAACAATATGAGTCTACCCAACAATGAGTCTACCCAACAATGAGTCTACCCAACAATGAGTCTACCCAACAATGAGTCTACCCAACAATGAGTCTACCCAATAATGAGTCTACCAATAATGAGTCTACCAATAATGAGTCTACCAATATTGAGTCTACCAATATTGAGTCTACCAATAATGAGTCTACCAATAATGAGTCTACCAATAATGAGTCTACCAATAATGAGTCTACCAATAATGAGTCTACCAATATTGAGTCTACCAATATTGAGTCTACCAATAATGAGTCTACCAATAATGAGTCTACCAATAATGAGTCTACCAATAATGAGTCTACCAATAATGAGTCTACCAATAATGAGTCTACCAATATTGAGTCTACCAATATTGAGTCTACCAATAATGAGTCTACCCAACAATGAGTCTATCCAACAATGAGCCTACCCAATAATGAGTCTACCCAACAATGAGTCTATCCAACAATGAGGCTACCCAACAATGAGTCTATCCAACAATGAGGCTACCCAACAATGAGTCTATCCAACAATGAGGCTACCCAACAATGAGCCTACCCAACAATGAGACTACTCAACAATGAGACTACCCAGCAGTGAGTCTATCCAACAATGACCCCACACAAAAACATACTGGTACTTTTCTCCCAGTCTTTCTGAAGCTCTCTCTGCACTATTCAACTCTTAGCTAGTAAGGGTTATTCGGGGTGAAGAAGCACACCCTTTGCCGACGCCTAGGCCACCCAGGACTCTCAGTCTGATGGACACGCTGGGAGCCAGCCTAAAATTCATACGAGACACTCAACTCCTCAACTCCCGTTCTCTCCCCTATCCCCATCGGGGCTTTTCCAATTCCTTCGCTGTCTCAGCCGGCCTAATCTAGCCATTATACACGCTCAAATAAGCCCTGTTTGTGTCTGGCGCTATGCTTCTATTATCGCTGAAATTGGGAATTGAAGGACGAGTCGGGGGTCGGGGGAGAGAAGCCGAAAAAGGAAGAAGAGCCAGCTCAATGGTAGTGGTGCTGCTGCTGGTGCGAACTGGACGCGGCACTTGACGAAGGCGTGGGCGAGACAGTGCGAGAGTGAGCTCAGCGTGTTGGATGATAAATTGACGAGGCGCCATCAGAGTGGGCGATCGACTGTTCAAAGCTCGGCGGTGGGGGTTGACCAGGGAAGGCTAACTAGAAGCCCCCTAGCTGGAAACTGAAAACCTCGCCTCCCTGTTTCGGCCTAACTGGCCAAGCGAGCGCACTTCTCTCCCCCGACCCTCTCCGCGACTCGGTCCCGTCCCGGCCAACTCCCTAGGGCTGTTTGCGCTGCCTCGGGAGCTCCCCACGGTAGACCAGCAGCGGGCCTTGAGGCAATTTCTTTATCGAGGGGGAAGAAGGGGCGGCGCGAGGAGAATTAGCGAGGCTTACGCGTCCAGAGGACTCAGACGAGGCGGCGTTCCTGAGCAGCTGGCGCCGAAAGCCCGCACCTGCGCCTAGCGCGGCTCCGGGAGCGTCCGACGCCGCGGAATTGGCCGCCGCTGCCGCCGTTGGCGCCGCGCCCGCGCCGTCCTCCGATTCGAACGACATCAATTTGACGAAATGCGAGCGAACGAAGCCGGCGAATTTGTTGCCACTCTGGCCGGCGGCGTTTGCGGCTGCGGCGGCTGCTTGACTGTCCGCGTCCTCCGCGAGCTCCGTCGAGGCCTCGGGACCCTCTGACGGTCGGCGCTGCTGCTGCTGATGGTCCATTCGGTCCACCAGGCGCTCGCTGGAGCGGCTCTCGTAGGACGCGTAGCCCGACGATGCGCCGCACTCGAGGCTGTCCTTCTTGCCGGCTGCAGTAGCCGGCTCGCCGCTTGCCGGACCGACCGGCGAGGCGTCGGTTTGCTGCGAGTTCGACAGATGCGGCGCTCGTCCCTGAGACCGCGGCGGCTGCATTGGCTGGTTAGATTCAGCGGCTGATGACGGAGTTAGTAGAGGCTGCGGCTGCGGCTGCGCTTGCTGCCTGTTTGGAGTCGCCCGCTGTGGTGGAGGTGGACGCGGCGGTGGAGGCTTCGATGGTGTTGGGGGCTGCGCTGGTGGCACTGTTTCCGCTGGCTGTGTTGCCATCGGAGACGGTGCTGGCTGTGTTGCCATTGGAGACGCCGCTGGCTGTGTTGCCATTGGAGACGCCGCTGGCTGTAATGCCATCGGAGACGGTGCTGGCTGTGTTGCCGTTGGAGATGGTGCTGGCTGTGTTGCCATCGGAGACGCCGCTGGCTGTGTTGCCATTGAAGACGCCGCTGGCTGTGTTGCCATTGGAGACGGTGCTGGCTGTGTTGCCATCGAAGATGAAACTGGCAACGCCGCTGAAAAACCTGCCGTTGCCGATGTCGAAACCGCAGGCTGGGTCGTAGCGTCCGGCGGCCGACGATGCACGGTGGCGGCCACGGAGATCGCTCCGGTCGGCGGCAGCCTCGACTTGCTGCTGAATTTGGCGAGTTCTCCGTGACGAGAATCCGCCGCCGCAGCCTGTTGACTGTTGATCACGCTGGGCACGGAGTCTGGAGAGGACACCAGTTCCTCATCCTCCTCGCGGATGATATTATCCAGATTGTCGTACGGTGAAAGTCGATCGTTTGGGCATTCGGTAACAGACACTTCCAGACCTTGGCTGCGCCGCTCCTCGGCCCCGGCGCCGTAGGTCCCTGGCGGCGCGCCGCTTCCGTTTGGCGCTTCGCTCAGTTTAGCAGTCGTCGAGTCGACGTCATGTGGCACAGCAGATGCCAGGATCTCGCAGGTGATGCAGTCCTGCGAATGCGAGGATTTGATCGAGCGCACGTCGATGTCGTCCAGTTTAGTGACGTCCTCGACGCTTCTATCCCGATCGGAGGCGCCGCGCATGGTAAACGGGGCGCCGACGCGCAAGTAGGCGGAGCTGCTCCTGCCCAGCAGAGTTGTCGGTGAGGACGAAGCCGACGAAGTCGCTGTCGACGAAGACGACCAGGTGTTGCGCTCGTCCTTGTCGTCCAGGTGAACCGGATAGCGACGCTGGAAATCGGCCAGGGCCGCCAAGTTGCTACTAGAATCGGCGTCCGGTAAGTCGATACCGGCGCCGCTGCAGCCGACGCCGCCGAGGATGTCGGTCTCCCTGGCGGACTCCCAGTTCGGGTCGAAGAAGACCCGAACAGTCGGGGGCCGAAGCGCGGCCGCCATCGCCATTGCGTCCTCCTCGCCGGCGTTGCCGTCCGATTCGTCAAAGTCGCTGTTGATGCGGGCGGCTGCTGGACCGGCGTAGCGCGGGTGCGGGCATACGCAGTCGGCGAACTGGCCGAAGGGGTCCATGGGATCGGTGGGGCCGCCGTGCCGGGGGCAGTGTTGCCTCTGCTGAGCTCCGCGGTGATGCTGAAGCAACTCAGCCTCGATAGATTCGGCATCGTCTCCGGACTCGAAGGAGGTGGCCGACTCCATCGGCATCAGCTGAAAGCTGCTATTATTGTCGATGGCGGCATTCGAGTTCGAATAGTAGCCAGAAGAGTAGCCGGCATTGGCGAATTTGTCCCGCTTGACGGAGGCCTCGGGCTGGTGGAACAGCGGATGAGGCGGCTGGTGCCGCGTGTCGACAGTCAGCGGGCCGTGCAGGTCGGAGTTGGCAGCGGCGGTCAGGTAGCGAGACCTGGCCAGGTAGGGGTTGGTGCTGCTGCCGCCGGGATTCGAGCTGGCTGTCCAGGAGAGACCGGCGGCAGGCGCAGGCAGCGGCGGTGTGTAGCCGGGCATGAGGTCCGGGCTGGGGGAGCGCGACGGCCGCGGGCTGAGCGGGTGATTGCGCAGGTGAATGGACGACATTTGACTATCAGCGCAGCAGTTGCTGATAATTAGCCTAGCTGATAGTTTTGGTTGCTGGACGATTTCGTTTGATAACAGCTGCGGCGGCGACGGCGGTGGCGGCGGCTGCCACCAGCGGAGGCTGTCCGCTTCATTCTGATGTTGCACCGCGCGTTGTCGATTTAGCGGCCTCAGCCTGGCACTGTTGCTGGCTGCGGTCATCCGGGCTCGGCTGCTTGTATAGGTTTGAGAATCGCCGGCGGCGTTGGGGCGGCCGACTGCTGGGGTGGCGGCCGAGAAGTCGGCAGCTGGATCACTATTGGCTGAGCAGTTTGAGCTGCTGCTGCTGCTGCTGCTGCTGCTGCCTGGGCGGCCTGGCCTCAGGGCGAAGGTTAAGCTCGATTGGGGCGGCGCTGACGGATGCAACGGTGGGCACAGTGAGCTGGGGCCGATTCCCATGCGGCCTTCTGGCTGCCGCTGCTGCTATCTCTGCCTCTCTCTCTCTTTGTTTGGCGCGCGAGAAAAAGTCCCTCTCCACCAGTAGGGCGCGCGCGTGTGTGTGTGAGGACGAGGCACGGGGCTGGGGGGAGGGTGCCGCACTAATTCCCTCCCGAGTGTGCGAGAGCGCTGGTTGGCGAGAAAACGGAGACAGAAGGAGAGCCTTGGGGAGTATAGGGAGGCGGAATAGAAAAGTATAGGAAGCTCAGCGAGGTCGGATGACTTGGGAAGAAAACTTTTAGGCCGGCCTTGAGAAAGAGACAGGGAGAAAGGTCTTCAACCGGTGTTCCTCCACTCTGTCCCTCAGCCTCCTTCCTTGGCTTTTCTCTGTCTCAGTTTTTAGCGGTGAGTCTTCCAAAGTCGTCTCAACCAGCAGGCGGTAGAGGACAAAGGAAACTATAGTCCACAGCTTAGTGCTGAAGCAGTTTTACTCTCAGCAGTTGCCGATAATTCAGAGGGACGGTTTGTCTTGAGGCTGGCGAAAGAGACAGGGAGAGAGAGATGATAACTGCTGCCACCAGTGCCGTGTGCTGGCGTGGTTTTATAGTGACAGAGGCCTGGGCGGTCTGGAGCAGCCATGCCCCTCCCCCTCTCCTAGTGGCCATCTCTCATAGCCCTTCTTTCTGGCCGAGGGCGAGGCTGGGGCGAGGCGCGAGCAAGAAGCCGATGACAGGAAGGAACAGGGATGCACTGGCAGCTCCCCATAGGATGGCAAGAAGTGGCATCTTGAGCTGATAGCTGTCGCGCGCACATCCCTTCGCAGCTGCCTGCGCTTCTTCATCTGATCCACTAAATGCGAGCAATCAGCCTGTGGGATTAGGCTGCTAGATGCAGCTTGGAAGCATTTTCGGTAGAGATAAATAGAAAATTGGAATCTGCAATATGGCTCCAATTTTGAGGGGGGGGGGGCTAACTTTTAGGCTTTTTGGGAGCAAGCGATGCAGTAAGTTTATTCCCGTCGTCATTCGTCATCACTTCTATCTCAATCATGCTCTTTTCGTAAGGTGAATGGTCAAACCACTTTATCCCCCCCCCTGTGTCCTGTGTACTTTTAACAGCGATGGTGAGGCAGGAGGGATGGGGAGAGCGGGGTAGCGGGGAGCAGAGTAGCCAGGGCACACCCTGCCGCATTCGATGGCGCACAAACTCTCTGTCAATGACGCTGCCGCCGATTGCCAAAGCGGAAGACGGCGAAGCCAGTGAGAATGAAATGGCAAAGGCTTAGGGGGGGGGGAGAGACGCCTTTGCAGTGTGGCTTTCTCTTTTTTTATGCGCTCTCAAACCCATGAACTTCTGAGCTATTTATTGATCAGAGCGGGGTCACGGGGGGCTGGAGAGGCAGCGAAGCATGTTGATAGGATAGGTTGAGGAAAGCTGAGTGTACGATCTAGGGGGGGGGGAGTGTCAAGACTCGGGGAGTTTTTCCTTACTTAACGCATGTTGACAAAGCTATATTATCCCTATTGGTTGGCACCCAAGCGAAGACGACGGTAGATGAATGATTGATCCAGGGAATGACAAGCGGTGGAGCTGTAACGCGTGAGATCCTCGTAACAGGCATCATAGCTTCGAGTCCGCGGTGTCACCTCATGAATGCTGGGTTTCACGCTGAAAGCTTCTGCTATGCTATACTCATGCTTGTTAGGGCCAACTCTGTGGACATTGCCTGACGATGAGGGGGTTGTAGCCTAGTGGCTAGAGCGTCGGACTCACGACTGAAAGGTCGGGGGTTCGATTCTCGACCCACTCGGAACAGTTTGTGTCCTTGAGCAAGACACTTAACTCTGCATTGCTTCAGTTCACCCAGCTGTAAAATGGGTGCCAGCATTAGCTGGGATAATTAAGGGTGTCCCCAAATCCTTAGACTGAACAGTCGTACGCAGCCTTCAAATGCGCCGCGCAATAGCTCGAAGGTTGCACATCTAGCCCAGTTGATGCAGCTGCAATCAATTAATTATTTATTTTTGACGATGAAGAAGTGCTCGTGAGTGTGCGCTTGCGTACGTAATTTGCGTTGCGTACTCAGTCAGCGGTCTTGCTCAGGCAGCCTATCAGGAAAGTTAAGACGTGCCGTGAATTGCGTCACAAGAGGTACAACGGCCCTGGCTTTCTAATCATCAGGCATGTACACTCTGTGCCTTGGGGGTTGGCGATTCATTGCTGTGAATCGCCAACCCCCTGCACACAAGCCATAAATGAATGCGGCCGAACGGGGGGGTCGTGACGCGAGAGTCAAGACGCTGAGCTGCCCTGTCCACTGCTTTGGATTTTAGTAGTCACAGACAATTTTCTGGCGCCAGTAGGGACCTCTGGTGCGGTAATTTCAGATTATTCAGACTGTAAATATACACTACACAGCATTTGTACTAGCTTATATTATTGGGCGATTCGGTCGATACGTAATTACGAAGAGTGCAGTGCAGTTCAGTCGTTACGCCTCAACGAGTCGCGCTCGATTTAGCAGCCAGGCAGTCAGTATTATCCAGTACAGTCATCAGCCCCGCTATAGTCTCTGTCTGGCCATGGACACTGCAGACTAGAAATCTGGACTTTAGAGAACTGTTTAGCCATGAATTTATTGAGAACATTGCCAAGGGATTTTGTGTGCAAATAGGCAAAGTTCCATTTTCAGATTCTGTTCTCTCTCTCTCTCTCTCATCTCTCTCTCTCTCTCTCTCTCCTTCTCTCTCTCTCCTCCTCTCTCTCTCTCTCTCTCTCTCTCTCTCTCTCTCTCTCTCTCTCTCTCTCTCTCTCTCTCTCTCTCCTCTCTCTCTCTCCTTCTCTCTCTTGGTACTCCTTGGACTGGCCTTTCAAGTTTGAACTAGCAAATTGCTTTCTCTCCGTCTGTCTGGCAGTCTGCTCTTCTCTCTCTCTCTCTCTCTCTCTCATTTCCAAGCGAGATGAAGTGCCATCAGTTGACTGGACCAAGGCAGGGGAGCCAGTACT
>NIVC01001197.1:0-183268 GCA_002269645.1 Macrostomum lignano | reverse complement strand
TAACCCTCTCTCTTCTTCTCTTTCTTTCCTCTTGCTCTCATTTCTCATATCTCATATACGCTCTCACACTCCACTTACTTGTCTCCAATCTTTCTTTCCTCCTTTCCACTTTTCCCTGTCTCTTCTCTTCTCTCTTTTTCTATCCTCTCCATTCTCTCTTTTCTCCTCCCTTGCTCCTTTTATCTTCTCCCTCTCTTCTCTAATCTCTTCTCTCTTCTCTCTTATGTTCTCACTCATCTCTTATCATGCATCTCTCATCTCCTCTCCTCACTACTTTCCTCTCTTAACTCTCTTATCTATTTCATCTCTCTCCTCTCTCCTCTTTCTCTTCTCCTCTCGCTTCTTCTCTCGCTTCTCTCTCTATCTCTCCTCTCATCTCTACTACCGTATTTATATCTTCTAACTGGTCCTTCGTCTTACTGTCTCCTTTCTCCTTTCTCCCTCTTTTCTCCTTTCTTGTCTCTCCTGTCTCCCCTCTCTCATCCCTCATCCCTCATCTCACTCTTTCTTTCTCCTCTACTCTCCCCTCTCTTTATTTTCTCTGTACGCTCTTATCCCTAATCTATTTTCTCTCTCTCTCCTCTTTTCTCTCTCTCCTCTTCGTTCCGCGCTAAATCCCCTCTTCTCTCCAATCTGTCATGTCTAATATCTCCACTTTTTCTACTCTGTTTTCTATCATCTCATCTCTCTTCTGCTTTCATTCTTCTCTTTACTCTTTTCTCTGACTGATTGAAGATGCCAAATCCATCAAGATCCTCTCCGCGAAGCAGAAATCCTGTCCGTGCAACTGAAAACCATCAAAATCCTCTCCGTGAAACTGGACTCCTTCGAAATCCTTTCCGTGAAACTGAAAACCATCGAAATTCTCTCTTTTAAACTGGACTCAATCGAAATTTTCTCCGTCAAAAAAAATAAATATCAGGATTCATTTGGTTAGGGTTATTGTTAGGGTTAGGGTTAGGGTTAAGCTACACACAGCTGCAGTGCGTGTTCAAATAAAAAATTGAACCAATTGAATCAATTGATTGCGCAACCGATTTCTCAGTCAGTCAGTATCAGTCTCAGTTAAGTTAAGAAAAACATTGCGCAATCTAAATCAACCCTCCAATACACAGCAGCAGTGAGAAGTTGAACTCTCCCCCAACTTTATATATTACGTCTCGCAAAAACTGAGTACAATTTTTGCAGAAAGTTAAAAGTATGGAAATAGTTTTTTCAATGCTGTGCTTTTTCTTTTCATATTTAAAGCAAACAATTTATATCCCTGAAATCAGCTTTGCAAGTTCTTTCGAGCAATATTAATTTTTTTCTCTCAAAGTTAAAAACTCGAGCAACAGTTTGCGTTTGAAACTTTCTGATTTAAAGCATTGAAATATCAATTGTACGTCTGCCTGCCTGCTAAAGAGGCCCGCAAGTTTATTAGCATTGAATTTCAAGGTTCAACAAAACACAGGGCTGCCTATTGAAAATTGAGAACACAAATCTTTGCGCAATTGTCTATAAAGTCAGCGGTGAGCCAGGGTCCGATTGTACACATGCAGCCATTTAGAACGCCCCATCCCCCATGGAGAGAAAATACACTGCAAGGTAGCAAAATTTTATGGCGCAATCACTTAAAATTCATGCAAATTTTCAGCTCCGAGCAGAAAGAGGGGACAAATTAAATTATCAAAGATCAAGATTCGCCGTTTTCTGCTTTTTTGAGGATCTTAGAAATTAAAATTTCAGAATTAAAATAGCTATAGCCGACTCGGATAATTTCCAATCTTCCCATATAAGTTTCAACGCTGAGTTGCCACTATTCAAGGAGGAGTTGTCGAAATGACACACACACACACAGACAGACAAACAACACGTCAACTTTAGTATATACGAGTGGAACTCCTCTTCGGAGGAGAAAGGGGAAGAACTCCCATCACGGAATTCTATTCCTGAAATATCCATCAACTGAAATTCCATGTCTTTAACCCTATCTTCCAAATCGTCTCCAAATTCCTCTCTCTCATCTCATCTCTACCCCTGCTCCCTTATTTATCTTTCTCCCTCGTCTTTCGTCTGTACCTTCTCCTGTCTTCTGTCTCCTCTCTTCACTCTTATCTCTCCCTCTTCTCTCCTCTCTCATATGTCATCTCTACTCACTTATCTATCGTCTCTCTTAACCCTCTCTCTCTCTTCTCTTTTCTCTTCTCTCTGCTCTCATTTCTCATATTTCATATACGCTCTGACACTACTTTCTTGTCTCCCATCTTTCTTCCTCCTTTTCACTATCCCCTGTCTCTTCTCTTCTCTCTTTTCTATTCTCTCCATTCTCTCTTTTCTCCTTTCCTTGCTCCTTTCATCTCTCTCCTCTCTCCTCACTCTCTTCTCCTTTCGCTTCTCTCTCCTCTCTCTCCTCTCATCTTTACTACCTTATTTATATCTTCTCCCTAGTCTTTCGTCTGTACTCTCCTGTCTCCTCTCTCCCTCCTCTCTCATCCCTCATCTCCTCATCTCACTCTTTCTTTCTCCTCTACTCTCCCCTCTCTTCTATTGCCTCTGTACGCTCTTATCCCTCATCTATTCTCTCTCCTATCATCTCCAATCTGTCATGTCTAATCTCTCCACTCAATTATACTCTGTTTTCTATCATCTCTTCTCTCTTCTCTTTTCAGTCTTCTCTTTACTCTCTTCTCTGACTGATTGAAGATGCCAAATCCATCAAGATCCTCTCCGCGAAGCAAAAATCCTGTCTGTGCAACTAAAAACCATCGAAATCCTCTCAGTGAAACTGGACTCCTTCGAAATCCTCTCCTTGAAACTGAATCCATCAAAATTGTTTCCATAAACAGAAATCAATCATAAATTATCTCCGCGAAACAGAAATCCTCTCCGTGAAGCTGAACATGATCGAAATCCTCTCCGTGAAACTGAACACCATGGAAATCCTTTCGTGAAACTGAACATCATCGAAATCCTCTCCACGAAACAGAAATTCTTCTCCGTCAGAATTTAAACATTGAAATCGTCTCCGCTAAACTTGACTTAATCGAATTGTTTCCGTCAAACAACTCAACTCGCCAGATTCATTAGGGTTAGGGTTAGGGTTAGGGTTAGGGTTAGAACTACGCACAGCTTCGTGTTAAAAGGCACAGATAAAAATATTGAACTAATTGAATCAATTCATTGCGCAACCGATTTCACAGTCAGTCAGTATCAGCCTCAGGTAAAGTTAACAAAAACATTGCGCAATCTAAATCAACCCTCCAATACACAGCAGCAGTGAGAAGTTGAACCCTCCCCCCAACTTTATCTATTACGTCTTGCAAAACTGAGTACAATATTTGCAAAGTTAAAAGTATGGAAATAGTTTTTCAAATGCTGTGCTTTTTCTTTTCATATTTAAAGCAAACAACTTATATCCCCGAACTCAGCGTTGCAAGATCTTGCCAGCAATATAAGTTTCTCCTCTCAAAGTTTAAAACTCGAGGAACAGTTAGCGTTTGAAACTGTCTGATTTATAGCATTGAAGTATCGAGTGTACGTTCACTGCCTGCTTGCAAGTTGATGCATTGAATTTCAATGTCCAACAAATACACAGGACTGCCCATTGAAAGGCAGGAAAACTTATCAGTAGCCATATCATTGCGCAATTATCTTTACAGTCAGCCAGTGAGCCAGGGTCCAAGTGTACACACGCAGCCACTGAGAACGCTCCCACCCCCCACTGGAGAGAAAATACAGTACAGAGATAGGGAAAAGTTGTGGCGCAATCACAAAAAATTCATGCATTTTTCAGCTCCAAGCAGAAAGAGGGGGACAATTAAGATTATCAAAGGTCAAGATTCAAGTTTTCTGCTTTTTTGAGGATCTTAGAAATTAAAATTTCAGAATTAAAATAGCCTATAGCCGACCTCGGATAATTTCCAATCTTCCCATATAAGTTTCAACGCTGAGTTGGCACTATTCAAGGGGGAGTTGTCGAAATGACACACACACACACACACAGACAGACAAACAACACGTCAACTTTAGTATATAGAGTGGAACTCCTCCTTCGGAGGAGAAAGGGGAAGAACTCCCATCACCGGAATTCTATTCCCTGAAATATCCATCAACTGAAATTCCATGTCTTGAACCCTATCTTCCAAATCGTCTCCAAATTCTTTAGAAAACCTTTCAAAGACCATAGCTCAAAGACTCTCACGTCTCTCATATCTACTCTCTCCACTCTGTGCTATTATCGTGACTCTCTTCTCTCTCCTCTCTCTCATCTCATCTCTACCCGTACTCCCTTATTTATGTTTTCTCCCTCGTCTTTCGTCTGTACCCTCTCCTGTCTCTTGTCTCCTCTCTTCTCTCATATCTCTCCTCTTCACTTCTGTCTCCTGTCTTCTCTCTTCTCTCTTATCTCTCCCTCTTCTCTCCTCTTTTATATGTCATCCCTATTCACTTATCTATCGTCTCTCTTAACCCTCTCTCTCTTCTCTTTTCTTTCCTTTCTGCTCTCATTTCTCATATCTCATATACGCTCTCACACTCCACTTACTTGTCTCCAATCTTTCTTTCCTCCTTTCCACTTTTCCCTGTCTCTTCTCTTCTCTCTTTTCTATCCTCTCCATTCTCTCTTTTCTCCTCCCCTTGCTCCTTTTATCTTCTCCCCTCTCTTCTCTAATCTCTTCTCTCTTCTCTCTTATGTTCTCACTCATCTCTTATCATCGCATCTCTCATCTCTCCTCTCCTCACTACTTTCCTCTCTTAACTCTCTTATCTATTTCATCTCTCTCCTCTCTCCTCTTTCTCTTCTCCTCTCGCTTCTTCTCTCGCTTCTCTCTCCTATCTCTCCTCTCATCTCTACTACCGTATTTATATCTTCTAACTGGTCCTTCGTCTCTACTCTCTCCTTTCTCCTTTCTCCCCTCTTTTCTCCTTTCTTGTCTCTCCTGTCTCCCCTCCTCTCTCATCCCTCATCCCCTCATCTCACTCTTTCTTTCTCCTCTACTCTCCCCTCTCTTCTATTTTCTCTGTACGCTCTTATCCCTAATCTATTTTCTCTCCTCTCTCCTCTTTTCTTCTCTCTCCCTCTTCGTTCCCGCCTAAATCCCCTCTTCTCTCCAATCTGTCATGTCTAATATCTCCACTTATTTCTACTCTGTTTTCTATCATCTCATCTCTCTTCTGCTTTCATTCTTCTCTTTACTCTTTTCTCTGACTGATTGAAGATGCCAAATCCATCAAGATCCTCTCCGCGAAGCAGAAATCCTGTCCGTGCAACTGAAAACCATCGAAATCCTCTCCGTGAAACTGGACTCCTTCGAAATCCTTTCCGTGAAACTGAAAACCATCGAAATTCTCTCTTTTAAACTGGACTCAATCGAAATTTTCTCCGTCAAAAAAAATAAATATCAGGATTCATTGGTTAGGGTTATTGTTAGGGTTAGGGTTAGGGTTAAAGCTACACACAGCTGCGTGTTCAAATAAAAATTGAACCAATTGAATCAATTGATTGCGCAACCGATTTCTCAGTCAGTCAGTATCAGTCTCAGTTAAAGTTAACAAAAAGATTGCGCAATCTAAATCAACCCTCCAGTACACAGAGACCGACCTCTTTTCAATACGCAGTAGCAGTTAGAAATTGAACGCCGAACTGTTGGGGGCATTGAACCAAAAAATGAGTACAATCTTTGCATAAAGCTAAAAGTATGGAAATAGTTTTTTTGATGCTGCTCTTTTAGTCTTTATATTTATAGCAAACAATTTATATCCTCGAACTCAGCGTTGCAAGATCTTTTCAGCAGTATAAGTATCTTCTCTTAAAGTTTAGAACTCGAAGAGCAGTTAGCGTTTGAAAGTTCCCGTTTTAAGGCATTGAAATATCGCGTGTACGTTCACTGCCTGCCAAAGAGGCTCGCAAATTTATTCATTCATTACACAGGCTGGCTATTACACAGGGCAGCCTATTGAAAGGCACAGATAATAAAACAAATTGATGGCGCAACCGATTTCACAGTCAGTCAGTATCAGTCTCAGTTAAAGTTAACAAAAACATTGCGCAATCTAAATCAACCCTCCAATACACAGCAGCAGTAAGAAGTTGAACCCTCCCCCAAACTTTATCTATTACGTCTCGCAAAACTGAGTACAATTTTTGCAGAAAGTTAAAAGTATGGAAATAGTTTTTTCAATGCTGTGCTTTTTCTTTTCATATTTAAAGCAAACAATTTATATCCCTGAAATCAGCTTTGCAAGTTCTTTCCAGCAATATTAATTTTTTCTCTCAAAGTTAAAAACTCGAGCAACAGTTAGCGTTTGAAACTTTCTGATTTAAAGCATTGAAATATCAATTGTACGTTCACTGCCTGCTAAAGAGGCCCGCAAGTTTATGCATTGAATTTCAAGGTTCAACAAAATCACAGGGCTGCCTATTGAAAATTAGAACACAAAAATCTTTGCGCAATTGTCTATAAAGTCAGCCGGTGAGCCAGGGTCCGATTGTACACATGCAGCCATTTAGAACGCCCCATCCCCCCACTGGAGAGAAAATACACTGCCAAGGTAGCAAAATTTTATGGCGCAATCACTTAAAATTCATGCAAATTTTCAGCTCCGAGCAGAAAGAGGGGACAATTAAGATTATCAAAGGTCAAGACCGCCGTTTTCTGCTTTTTTGAGGATCTTAGAAATTAAAATTTCAGAATTAAAATAGCCTATAGCCGACCTCGGATAATTTCCAATCTTCCCATATAAGTTTCAACGCTGAGTTGGCACTATTCAAGGAGGAGTTGTCGAAATGACAGACACACAGACAGACAGACAGACAGACAAACAACACGTCAACTTTAGTATATAAGTGGAACTCCTCCTTCGGAGGAGAAAGGGGAAGAACTTCCATCACCGGAATTCCATTCCCTGAAATATCCATCAACTGAAATTCCATGTCTTGAACCCTATCTTCCAAATCGTCTCCAAATTCTTTAGAAAAACTTTCAAAGACCATAGCTCAAAGACTCTCACGTCTCTTATATCTACTCTCTCCACTCTGTGCTATTATCGTGACTCTCTTCTCTCTCCTCTCTCTCATCTCATCTCTACCCGTACTCCCTTATTTATGTTTTCTCCCTCGTCTTTCGTCTGTACCCTCTCCTGTCTCTTGTCTCATCTCTTCTCTCATATCTCTCCTCTTCACTTCTGTCTCCTGTCTTCTCTCTTCTCTCTTATCTCTCCCTCTTCTCTCCTCTTTTATATGTCATCCCTATTCACTTATCTAACGTCTCTCTTAACCCTCTCTCTCTTCTCTTTTCTTTCCTCTCTGCTCTTATTTCTCATATCTCATATACGCTCTCACACTCCACTTACTTGTCTCCAATCTTTCTTTCCTCCTTTCCACTTTTCCCTGTCTCTTCTCTTCTCTCTTTTCTATCCTCTCCATTCTCTCTTTTCTCCTCCCCTTGCTCCTTTTATCTTCTCCCCTCTCTTCTCTAATCTCTTCTCTCTTATGTTCTCACTCATCTCTTATCATCGCATCTCTCATCTCTCCTCTCCTCACTACTTTCCTCTCTTAACTCTCTTATCTATTTCATCTCTCTCCTCTCTCCTCTTTCTCTTCTCCTCTCGCTTCTTCTCTCGCTTCTCTCTCCTATCTCTCCTCTCATCTCTACTACCGTATTTATATCTTCTAACTGGTCCTTCGTCTCTACTCTCTCCTTTCTCCTTTCTCCCCTCTTTTCTCCTTTCTTGTCTCTCCTGTCTCCCCTCCTCTCTCATCCCTCATCCCCTCATCTCACTCTTTCTTTCTTCTCTACTCTCCCCTCTCTTCTATTTTCTCTGTACGCTCTTATCCCTAATCTATTTTCTCTCCTCTCTCCTCTTTTCTTCTCTCTCCCTCTTCGTTCCCGCCTAAATCCCCTCTTCTCTCCAATCTGTCATGTCTAATATCTCCACTTATTTCTACTCTGTTTTCTATCATCTCATCTCTCTTCTGCTTTCATTCTTCTCTTTACTCTTTTCTCTGACTGATTGAAGATGCCAAATCCATCAAGATCCTCTCCGCGAAGCAGAAATCCTGTCCGTGCAACTGAAAACCATCGAAATCCTCTCCGTGAAACTGGACTCCTTCGAAATCCTTTCCGTGAAACTGAAAACCATCGAAATTCTCTCTTTTAAACTGGACTCAATCGAAATTTTCTCCGTCAAAAAAAATAAATATCAGGATTCATTGGTTAGGGTTTTTGTTAGGGTTAGGGTTAGGGTTAAAGCTACACACAGCTGCGTGTTCAAATAAAAATTGAACCAATTGAATCAATTGATTGCGCAACCGATTTCTTAGTCAGTCAGTATCAGTCTCAGTTAAAGTTTACAAAAAGATTGCGCAATCTAAATCAACCCTCCAGTACACAGAGACCGACCTCTTTTCAATACGCAGTAGCAGTTAGAAATTGAACGCCGAACTGTTGGGGGCATTGAACCAAAAAATGAGTACAATCTTTGCATAAAGCTAAAAGTATGGAAATAGTTTTTTTGATGCTGCTCTTTTAGTCTTTATATTTATAGCAAACAATTTATATCCTCGAACTCAGCGTTGCAAGATCTTTTCAGCAGGATAAGTATCTTCTCTTAAAGTTTAGAACTCGAAGAGCAGTTAGCGTTTGAAAGTTCCCGTTTTAAGGCATTGAAATATCGAGTGTACGTTCACTGCCTGCCAAAGAGGCTCGCAAATTTATTCATTCATTACACAGGCTGGCTATTACACAGGGCAGCCTATTGAAAGGCACAGATAATAAAACAAATTGATGGCGCAACCGATTTCACAGTCAGTCAGTATCAGTCTCAGTTAAAGTTAACAAAAACATTGCGCAATCTAAATCAACCCTCCAATACACAGCAGCAGTAAGAAGTTGAACCCTCCCCCAAACTTTATCTATTACGTCTCGCAAAACTGAGTACAATTTTTGCAGAAAGTTAAAAGTATGGAAATAGTTTTTTCAATGCTGTGCTTTTTCTTTTCATATTTAAAGCAAACAATTTATATCCCTGAAATCAGCTTTGCAAGTTCTTTCCAGCAATATTAATTTTTTCTCTCAAAGTTAAAAACTCGAGCAACAGTTAGCGTTTGAAACTTTCTGATTTAAAGCATTGAAATATCGATTGTACGTTCACTGCCTGCTAAAGAGGCCCGCAAGTTTATGCATTGAATTTCAAGGTTCAACAAAATCACAGGGCTGCCTATTGAAAATTAGAACACAAATCTTTGCGCAATTGTCTATAAAGTCAGCCGGTGAGCCAGGGTCCGATTGTACACATGCAGCCATTTAGAACGCCCCATCCCCCACTGGAGAGAAAATACACTGCCAAGGTAGCAAAATTTTATGGCGCAATCACTTAAAATTCATGCAAATTTTCAGCTCCGAGCAGAAAGAGGGGACAATTAAGATTATCAAAGGTCAAGATTCAAGTTTTCTGCTTTTTTGAGGATCTTAGAAATTAAAATTTCAGAATTAAAATAGCCTATAGCCGACCTCGGATAATTTCCAATCTTCCCATATAAGTTTCAACGCTGAGTTGCCACTATTCAAGGAGGAGTTGTCGAAATGACAGACAGACAGACAAACAACGCGTCAACTTTAGTATATATAGATAGAAGTGGAACTCCTCCTTCGGAGGAGAAAGGGGAAGAACTCCCATCACCGGAATTCTATTCCCTGAAATATCCATCAACTGAAATTCCATGTCTTTAACCCTATCTTCCAAATCGTCTCCAAATTCTTTACAAAATCTTTCAAAGACCATAGCTCAAAGACTCTCAAGTCTCTCATATCTCCTCTCTCCTCTCTCTCATCTCATCTCTACCCATGCTCCCTTATTTATCTCTTCTCCCTCGTCTTTCGTCTGTACCTTCTCCTGTCTTCTGTCTCCTCTCTTCACTCTTATCTCTCCCTCTTCTCTCCTCTCTCATATGTCATCTCTACTCACTTATCTATCGTCTCTCTTAACCCTCTCTCTCTCTTCTCTTTTCTCTTCTCTCTGCTCTCATTTCTCATATTTCATATACGCTCTGACACTACTTTCTTGTCTCCCATCTTTCTTCCTCCTTTTCACTATCCCTGTCTCTTCTCTTCTCTCTTTTCTATTCTCTCCATTCTCTCTTTTCTCCTTTCCTTGCTCCTTTCATCTCTCTCCTCTCTCCTCACTCTCTTCTCCTTTCGCTTCTCTCTCCTCTCTCTCCTCTCATCTTTACTACCTTATTTATATCTTCTCCCTAGTCTTTCGTCTGTACTCTCTCCTGTCTCCTCTCTCCCCTCCTCTCTCATCCCTCATCTCCTCATCTCACTCTTTCTTTCTCCTCTACTCTCCCCTCTCTTATATTGCCTCTGTACGCTCTTATCCCTCATCTATTCTCTCTCCTATCATCTCCAATCTGTCATGTCTAATCTCTCCACTCAATTATACTCTGTTTTCTATCATCTCTTCTCTCTTCTCTTTTCAGTCTTCTCTTTACTCTCTTCTCTGACTGATTGAAGATGCCAAATCCATCAAGATCCTCTCCGCGAAGCAAAAATCCTGTCTGTGCAACTAAAAACCATCGAAATCCTCTCAGTGAAACTGGACTCCTTCGAAATCCTCTCCTTGAAACTTAAATCCATCAAAATTGTTTCCATAAAACAGAAATCAATCATAAATTATCTCCGCGAAACAGAAAGCCTCTCCGTGAAGCTGAACATGATCGAAATCCTCTCCGTGAAACTGAACACCATGGAAATCCTTTCGTGAAACTGAACATCATCGAAATCCTCTCCACGAAACAGAAATCTTCTCCGTCAGAATTTAAACATTGAAATCGTCTCCGCTAAACTTGACTTAATCGAATTTTTTCCGTCAAACAACTCAACTCGCCAGATTCATTAGGGTTAGGGTTAGGGTTAGGGTTAGGGTTAGAACTACGCACAGCTTCGTGTTAAAAGGCACAGATAAAAATATTGAACTAATTGAATCAATTCATTGCGCAACCGATTTCACAGTCAGTCAGTATCAGCCTCAGGTAAAGTTAACAAAAACATTGCGCAATCTAAATCGACCCTCCAATACACAGCAGCAGTGAGAAGTTGAACCCTCCCCCCAACAATCTTTGCAGATTAAAGTACAATCTTTGCAGAAAGTTAAAGCTGTGCTTTTTCTTTTCATATTTAAAGCAAACAACTTATATCCCCGAACTCAGCGTTGCAAGATCTTGCCAGCAATATAAGTTTCTCCTCTCAAAGTTGAAAACTCGAGGAACAGATAGCGTTTGAAACTGTCTGATTTATAGCATTGAAGTATCGAGTGTACGTTCACTGCCTGCTTGAAAGTTGATGCATTGAATTTCAATGTCCAACAAATACACAGGACTGCCCATTGAAAGGCAGGAAAACTTATCAGTAGCCATATCATTGCGCAATTATCTATAAAGTCAGCCAGTGAGCCAGGGTCCAAGTGTACACACGCAGCCACTGAGAACGCTCCCACCCCCCACTGGAAAGAAAATACACTACAGAGATAGGGAAAAGTTGTGGCGCAATGACTAAAAATTCATGCATTTTTCAGCTCCAAGCAGAAAGAGGGGACAATTAAGATTATTAAAGGTCAAGACCGCCGTTTTCTGCTTTTTTGAGGATCTTAGAAATTAAAATTTCAGAATTAAAATAGCCTATAGCCGACCTCGGATAATTTCCAATCTTCCCATATAAGTTTCAACGCTGAGTTGCCACTATTCAAGGAGGAGTTGTCGAAATGACACACACACACACAGACAGACAAACAACACGTCAAATTTAGTATATATAGATAGATAGATAGATAGATAGATAGATAGATAGATAGATAGATAGAGAAGATAGATAGAGATAGATAGATAGAGATGGCACCACTTTTAGTATTAAGATTGATCAGCACCTCGGCCCCCATGTACGCCACCCCCGTCGTCCATCCATCGGTTACCTTCCCCTTAAATGTACGTTCAACCCCCCCCCCCTTCTCTTAACTATGCAAATCAATGAAATCGGCTTATCAGCTATTTGGGCTCGCGCACGGGCACTCTAGCTCCATCCCTCTCTCGGTAACTACAAACTTCAATTAAGCGTTTTCAACTCTACTTTATTTGCACTAAAAGTCACAACAGTACGAGTATCTGGTTTGCAAATCTTACTTGTAACAGGGTGCGCTTTACTTCTGGATTGAACATACTTTTCGGTTAAGTATCATTTGAAGCTTTGAAAAAGTATTAATGGAGAGAGCTAGGCAAAGCTCAGCATATAAATTTCCCAATGTTTTGTCTTTTTGCTACGCTAAAAAGGTTTTCGACAAAATGTAGAGGAATTCGGTTCAGAAAATTAAAAAAATTACAGCCAGGAAACTTAGGAACAGTTTTGCCTGCTTGCCGGTCTCCAGCATTTCAGTAAAAGTAGATAAGTCAACTTTAATAAAATTCTTCAAAAAGCATATTCTTCCTTTTTTGCAACTAAAAGACCGGGACGGTAGAATTATTTAACTATTCGGATATTCGTCCTAAAAAACTGAAAACTTGCTGCCTCGCATTTTGAGTCTTTACCAGCGTAGCGGCTTGATTTAAACTTACATAACTGGGTAAAGTTGTAATGAAGCCGAAATCCGAGACCTGTGTACATGTCGTCTGTAGTAAATGTTATGCTGATAGCACGTGTTGTGGATATATACCTCGAGAGCGAAGGCAAGTGGTCCCTATGGAGGCGTGCAATTGTGCTCGAAGACTCTTCCATGTTTCGAATGGTGACGGAGTCATTGTACCCTAAATTAAAATAAGAAAACCAGAACTCAACCTGCTGACCAGGCGGTGCCGAAATGTACCAGACACACCGTGCATTGTTCCAATAATAGGATACTCCGACGCCACTGTGGCTTACTATTTCACCTGCGCTGTCAGTCAAGTTGCGGTTGTCTGGACAGTCTAAAATTTACAAAAACATTTATATTTAATGAAGAGAGCAGAAAAAGCAAAACAACGATCTTTTATATTCAAAATCACTCCAATATCACACTGTGAATGAAAACATAATTATGTAAATATTACAGACCACTCAAAGCACTATGAGTATTGCATATACGCTCGTATATCATATATCTAATGTTGTTAAAGAGGGCGTACGATGCATGCAATTATTGATTTTTAACTCGAATTCTCATTTCTAGCCCATTTTTTTACTATGAGTCTCGCATCGCGAAGCGACTTAAGTTCGTCAAACCTGTTATAAAATAAACCGTCAAGCAGTTTACAAACAAGAAATATACATAGATAACTAATTAGTAATTGAGTTTCATTACAAAACTCACAGTTTGCCAATTCAAGCTTGATTTGAAAGCCCGTGGACTCATAAACTCCATTGGAACTAAACCTGATGATGAAGTTGCCATCCACCTGAAGCGTCATGTCAGTGACAGCTCTCAAGCCGCACAAATTCACATTCGAACTGCCACCTGTCACTGACGCTGTGCCTTGATTTACAGACAGGCAATCTCCATTTCCAAGAGACACGTTGCCAACGAAGAGCTGGTAAAACTTTCCGGACACCGATGGCAAAGTCCAGCTGCAGGACATGCTTGCAGCGTATAAACTGTGTTGGTCGTAGCCGGGGTGGCTGACAATCATTCCGGAAGAGTTGGAAACGTCATCAAACGTGACTGGTCCGCAAGCGCTGCTGTTAGCTGGAGAAGTTTTGATTAAGGAAGAAGAAGTCTGTCAGTTATATAAAGGTTAACAAGAATAAAATCAAAAGCATCATCGATGCACCCTTCCAATCGCACCTATATTATACTCGTGATTATAATTATAATTATAATTATAATTATGATCCAATGATTCCAAACAATTTTTTATAGATGTCTGAAATCAGGGGCGATTTTATGGTAGGGTTCAAAGCCAGGAGCTTTAAATCAATAAATTCCCACTTTATTTTGGGAATCAGTCTTGTTAGCACTCATTTTGACGTCGAAGGCACTCATTGTAGATACGAGCGTACTCGTATTTTGGCGCCCTGAATCAAAATTCATGATGTCCATAACGGGTCACAAGGTTGGGCGGGAGGACAGAGCGCTGTCATGCTCCCCATAGCTATTAATGACTCCCCCGCCAAATGACTCAGGACAGTATAACACAAGCAACTTACCTGATACGGTGGCGTTGTACTCTAAACGAAATCCTTTTCTGGCGTATTGGCTATTCGAATAAAAATTCACTGTCAGAGTGTTTGCGGATGAAACGAACTTCGGCGACTCGTAGCCAAATGAGTCCCTTGCGCTAACGACTGCAATTTCGGCTGACGTTGTCAGGCCGTCGTACAGAGTCACTCTGTCGTTTGGCCACTCGAGATCCATGTAGGTGAACCAGACTATGACTCTTTTGCCAGGCGGCGCATCGAGCTGCCAGTAGCACTGCGAGTTGCTGCTGTAGTTTGTTGTGCCGACTCCGCTGTGGCTGGCGATTTCGCCACCGGCCTCAGCTGACAGCCGCTGGAGCCCGCCGCTGCAGTCTGCGCAATGGTTGGTCCGGTTAGTGAAGACTAATGAGTTATTGATGCTACTAGATTGAGACTACTAGAAGTAGTAAGATAAAAATATCTAAAACACAAATTTTAAATACCATGCGTTCATACCTCCTTTTTGCTATATCACAAAAACAGTCGGTGACCAACCCATTGTCCAAAAAACCGGTTCTCAACTTCTCAACATCCAATTTTAGAACATCCAAATATGGCAAATGCTAACCTCAAAATGACCTTAGTCTCACCCTTTCTATTCAAAAACCACATCTGCCAAATGATAATATTCCTTTCGTAACCGGCTTAAAATTGTGTGGAAATACAAGCTCAAAATTCGAGCTGAAATCCCAGACTTTGAGCAGCCTTAAGAGAACTTGAGACTTATCAAGAACTACGAGGCTACATCTCTGAGAGAAGTGCGTACCGATCGATAAGAGTTTGTTGAAGTCACAGTTATTTGATTAGTGAGAGCAAAGACATTACCGGCCGTGATTGATCAGTTGATTTCTGTTGATTTATTGAATTAAAGGCCTCCCTATCTAAAACCTAATCGTAATCCTAAGGGATTGGACAGGATCCATTTGGACCGATTCCGATACTCTTAGACTATTATTGATTTGATTGACTTTTGGTACCCTCGATCGAGTAATCGATAGGGGCACAAGACTCCGATTCTGGTATTTCTTTAAGAAGACGCCCTTCTGGAGGACCTTGTCACTGTTATAGAACTCATTTTATTATTAGGGCGCATCTCTGATTCTGAATACTTGTCTCGAAAAATACAGTGACGTCGATAATTAAGTTATTACGTTCACTAAAGTGCCCTCATACCCGACCGACTTCAGGATTCAAGAAACTTCGGAGGAAGCGACGTTAACGAGACCAGCTCTAAGAATCTGCCCGATAAAGATGAGACAACTCTGTTCCCAAATTCTGTGCTCAGACTTGCGGTCTGGAAGTGGGAGTTCGTGCGTTTGACACTAGACGTTATTTCTCTCTATCTCTTTCTTTCTGTCTCTTTCTCTTTCTCCCCTAGTGAGCTAACTCTTTATGAGTAGCCTCAAGGCAACTTTCAAGAGCTAAAGTAGATTAACCACGGTGATGAAAATGCAGAAGTGAAAGCGAAGAAAATGTTTGTTATAAAATGCGAGTTATCAGCAAAGAACATGAGTAACTTACAGACAGTTTGACTGCTGCACATTGGCAGAAAGATGAACAAGGCACAAGCAACGAAGCCAAGCTGCCAAAGTGTTATTTCTGCGACAAAAAAATTGAAAGAGAAGTAATAATAAATGGGTAAGTTATTTTCTAGTTTTGTTATTTCGAACCCAATAAACTTACTGCATTCCTGCTGGTAGGTCATATTAAAATATTTCAGAACTCTCTGGGTTTTTCGAAATCGCAAGGAAAATTCTGTTGCACTTGCTTCTGAGAGATTTTTTCTCAACAAGGCCTGTTTTATACTAGAAAAGTATTAGAAACACGGATGCTAGGCTTTCTCATGGCGTGCACCAATGCGTTTTCTCTTACCCAGGCTTACCCAGGGTTTACACAGAAATTCACAAACAATTAAATGAAGCATCTTTAAATGGGTCGAAAGGAAAAAGATAAGAGAGCTTTTTTAAAGGGTTTTCAAGGCATTTGTTCACTCATATATGGCTAGTGGGTCTCGTATTGTAGCATTTTGAGAGCGCAAACACAAGTAGTGCCCAAGAAGCAAACAGGGTATTATTCGTTTTTGCTCTACAAAATTGAGACCATTTTGCAATGCTAAACTTTATGAACTTGGAAAACTGTTTTGAGCAGAATCCGTGATTCTAAACAGACTCATTGCTGAATTAAGAGCACATACATTGAAGATATAGCCTGCAAGCTGCATACTCGTATTTTAGTGACTGAAACATGGCGCTTTTCATCCTTTTAAATAAAGGTCAAAATGTGGCATGCAGCAGCGAACTAATCAAATACAGTAAAAACATGATGGTCATGACCAACTTAATAATTAAAGCGCGGTGCAATTTTACTTAGACCGCGGGGAAAGGAAAAGTGCAAGACCAGAGGTGGCCCGAAACAAAACTTGCAAACAATTTTTATTGTTGCTAAGAATCGAATGGTCGAAGAAAAAACGCCAGAAAAAGATTGAGCACAAGCGGAGGCTGGACTAAATAGCACCCGCGCACGGCAGCTCCCCACCCCAACACAACAACGTCACACGCACACATTCCACCCAAGCCAACTATCTCACCCCCCCCCTCCAGTTTAAATGCCCTACGACCAACACAGTGGCAAGGAAGGCTTGCTTTGTACTAAAAAATAGAAAAAATATTAGAAACACGGATTCTGGCGGTCTCATTACGTGCACCAATTAGATGCTTTTTCTCTCACCCAGGCTTTCACAGAAATTTTCAAACAATTAAACGAAGAATCTTAAAATAGTCGAAGGATCAGAGAGGAAAGAGATGTTTCAAGGCATTTTTCACTGTCAGGGGTCTCGCATTGTAGCCGATTTTGAGCGCAAACACAAGGAGTGCTCAAGAAGCAATCCAGGTACGAGCGTATAACTTGTTTTTGATCTACGAAAATGAGGCCATTTTGCAAAGCTAAACTTTACAAGCTTGGAGAAAATAGTTTGTCGAGCAGAATCCTTGATTCTAAAAAGACTCAGTTAAGAGCACAGAAATTAAAGATTTAGCCTGTATGATATATACTCACAAAAGTTGCGGATAGCCTAAGCAAAGAATTTAAACGGTTTAATTCTTGACACCAACGGAGAGGATTAAGTTTTCTCTGGAAACTGCATGTTTTACTGACTGAAACATGGCGGTTTTGCATCCATTTAAATTGAAAGCATGCAGCAGCAAACTCATTAAATAAAGTACGAACATGATGGTCAAAACCGACTTGATAATTAAAGCTCAGTGTAACTTTACTACACACAGTGGTGATAAAAAACAAAAATCTGTGCAAACCAAAACTTGTGGACAAATTTATCGTTACAAAGCATTAAATCGTCCAAAAAAGACGGCTGAAAAAATTGAGTACACGCGGAGAGTGGACTAAATAGCAACCCGAGCACGGCACCCCCTTCCAACACACCAACGTCACACGAACACTCCCCAGCCACCACCTTACCCCCGCAGTTTAAAGCGCCCTTACGAGTAACGACCAACAAGGTGGAAGGGAGTCACTAAGAAAGAAAGCAATATTTAGAAAGCAAGACTAGGGGAGGCACGAAAAAAAATTTCAAACACAAAACGGGGGGAGAGGACAGTAAAAGACAGGACTAAAAGAGATCAAGCAGCGAAAACTACTCGTAAAAGAAAGCAGACAAGCAATCAGTCAATCCCGCAGCCTGCACCGCTGCCCCAATGCGACAAACAGCAGAAATGAACCGCAGAAATGAACCGCATCGCACTTCCAGTCGCCAGTGTCTTTGATGTCTTCGCTCGCGATTCCCGCACACCTGGCGCGTAGCTGACACCGCCTCAGCACAGGCTGTGTATTAAAAAGTATAGAAAGGTCAAAATCAACATTTTCATTTTAATTTTGCCAATGCATTTCGACCACAATCGGTCATCTTCAGGGCAGACGCGTCAGTAAATCACACAGAACCAAGTTATACATTTTATTGAAGAAAACAAAACAAAACTGTACAATGCCAAGTGCAAATCAATTTCAGTCCAGTCCGGTTAACAAGAGAAAGCCTGAATACAGTTCAACGAGACTGCCAACGTAGCTAAAACACATTGAGTTGGCGGCTTGCACCCCCCATGGCTAACTGGCTGTTCAAATTTGGCTTCTGAGCCTTAATGTACATCGCCTCGAGAATGTTCAATTTGTTTTCTTTGCTACAGGAATCGATAACTTTAAACATATCACAACAGTTCATATTGCAGCAGGAGTTGCACGTGAGGTGGTCATTGATGACAGAATTTCTAATCCAATGTTCCTTAACCCTTGTGTACAGGTGTCGCTTAGTTTTACCAATGTAGGTGATGTTCTGATCCACAGAACAATGAAATTTATAGACGACACCTGCAACAAGTGGTCCAGGAACACAGGACTTCAACCTGCAGACAAACTGAGCAATATTTTCCGTACGGAACAAGACCCGGAGCTGGGAATCAATGTGACTTCTAAATAATTTTTCCACTTTCTTCCTAAACTCTATGGAGCAGAGGCCTAAATAAGGAACCACAATGGTGGGACTACGATCATTATTGAGATCATTCTTCTGAGTATGATCTTGACCAGACAACTTCTTGCAGAGAAACCTATTAATGATGCCGGAAATATGGTCACGAGGGTATCCATTCAACATCAGCAGCCGAGTAAGCTGTTCCAGCTCCTCATGAAAAAGCTTCCAGGAACTGCAAATCAAAAAAGCTCTTTGGAGAAAACACCACACCAAACCATCTTTCCATTGCCTAGGGCAGAGGGCATCGAACCTAAGCATGAGGCCAGTGAAGCTAGCTTTTCTAAACACGCTAGTTTGAATCAAACCTTTACTCGTATCAACGTCAATGTCCAGAAAGGGAAGTCTTTTACCACCACCCTCAGAAGTAGACCTGATGTTCTTATGGGTAGCATTGATGGTAATAAAGCCAGTTAGCCATGGGGGTGCAAGCCGCCAACTCAATGTGTTTTAGCTACGTTGGCAGTCTCGTTGAACTGTATTCAGGCTTTCTCTTGTTAACCGGACTGGACTGAAATTGATTTGCACTTGGCATTGTACAGTTTCGTTTTGTTTTCTTCAATAAAATGTATAACTTGGTTCTGTGTGATTTACTGACGCGTCTGCCCTGAAGATGACCGATTGTGGTCGAAATGCATTGGCAAAATTAAAATGAAAATGTTGATTTTGAGCTTTTTATACTTGATTGTCGTCAAGCGAGCAACCCTACCCGGTATTAAAAAGTGGTTTCTCGGAAGGCCAGTCTGTTGGGGAGAGCAAAGACAACTCGCGCCGGATACTGTATGACCTGCAGTTAATCTCGCCCAAGCTTCTCCTAAGTGCAGGATGGAAAACATGCAGGGGCTGTGTAGGGGGAGCTAGCTCATATGTCTATAGTGCGGAAGTAGGGGTCGGCAAACTGCGGCCAGCGGGCCGCCTGTGGCCCGCGAAGCATCTTCATTCGGCCCTCGGGTCCGTGAAAACTTCACAATTGCAATCCGGCCAGCTCAAGTTTAGTTTCTTCTTCTGAGCCCTCTTCTTTCAATTCTCTCTTCTCTGTCTTTCATCTCCTCTCCTCACCATTCTCTCCTCTGCGGCTGAGATAATTTTGGAGCGCAGAAAGCGGACACAGCGGAGCTGCCGCACTCTTGCGGATGCAGGACAGAATAACAACATGACAGCGCTATCAGAATTGATTCGTATTGGACAGTCGAACGGAAATCCGGGCTACCTTTATACCTAGACGAAGATCGTTGACAGCATCGCCCTGCGAAAGTTCTCTCGGCTGACAGCGCAAAGATTGGCCGCTATAGCATCGTCCAGCAGCCGGCTAAAATATGAGGCTCCACAGGGAAGCTCCAAGGCCGATTCACAGCAGCAGCAGAAAGTCGCAGCAGATGACTCGGGTCCAGCGCAGCCTTGAAAACAGCAGACGCTACAGCCACAGCCGCAAACGCTGCGCACGTCGAGTAGCCAAGTGCACGAGTCCCGAGTCTGCCGTCACCGGAGCTGATGAATGCCTGCAAACTCGAATGTCGCGACAGACTATGCTGCATGAGAAAGTTGATGGACTGGCAAATCTGAGTTTGAGTCGGCTTTAAAGCTTTGCCTTGCTGCAAAAGGCGATTGCCAGGTCTTCCGCATGCTGGAACGAGCAAAAGGGTGCAGTTTTCGTAACATCACTCTGAAATACATCCCATCCAGCCACACTCTCCTGCCGCAGACTGAAGCTACGCTGGCATCGCTTCGGAAGCCGGCCAGTCCCTTGCCCTGCTAGGGTGCAAATAACATCTCTCAGATCAAATCAAATTCCTGCAACAACTCAAGTACTCCGTTCTCCGCCTTGACGGCAGCTACGACGACAGCTTCTCTGCAGCAGTCGCTTCCTTGGCCGCTGCGCTACCAGAAGGCAACTGTATAGCAGTCGGGTATAGCTATGGAACTCTCATCCGGACGTCATCAGAGCCCGGCAAGACATGCAAGCCGCAGTTCCCCGGCATGGCACTGGCAGCAGTTCTTCTTTCCACCGCGGCTGAGGCGCTGCAAACTGCCCACATTCAAGCTGCTGAGCTGTCTACCCAAGAAGCTGTGACGAAGATCCATGAGGCTGCTACTGACAACTGCCGTCATGCTGCGGCCTGGTGCACCATCGACTGCTTCACTGGACGGCGAGCCACACATTATGCTATCATCAAAGCTGATTCCATCCAGAACCACCTACAGCTGATTGCGGGCCACTTCCATCTTGTGGAATGTGCTCAATGCCGCAGCTCCCAGTGATGCTGTTTGCAATGCCCCAGCTGCCTGCCCATTCGACTTCGATTGCTCTCCGATTTTCCATGAAGTCTTCAAAGCTCAAGTGACCATGCGGGCAGATTCAGTAGCGGAAATCGATGACATCCCGCCGCGTGTCCCAAAGATGCTCGAGCTGCTGCCTGTCATACCTGTAATCCTTAACCGCTCCTGGTGCCTGGGTGGAGACTCAACTGCTAGTGCCCCAGAGCGATGGAGAGCTTCTAAGATCGTGACCATTCTTAATAAGAGCAACTCCAGCGGCCTCAAAGACTTGCTTGACATCGTCCTGGAGTGCGCTCTGGACCAATTCCTCAACACTATTCTTCGAAATCGCATTCAACCCATCATCAACCAGAGGCTTCTCAACACCCAGAGCGGCTTTCGACCTGGACTGTCAACAGTAGAACAAGTCGCTGCAATTAGGTGCATCATTGACGCCTGCGAGACTCGCCTAAAGACGATGTCAATTGTCTTTGTAGATTTCTGCAAAGCTTTTGACTCCGTCAGCTGGGCGGCCATTGCGTGGCTCCTCCAGCAGCATGCAACTCCTCAGCTGCTACTTCAGGAGACAATGGACCTCTACAGGTCGACCAAGACTTTTGTCCAGACTGACCACGGCCTTACAGCTCAATTTTCCATCACCTCCGGGGTCCTGCAAAGGCGACACTATTGGTCATCCTGATCGACTACGTCATGCGGCTGGCTCTGCACGACGAAGTGGTGCCACGCCGTAGCTCCCCCTTTACCTGTGTCAATTGCTGACCTGCCTCGCCTACGCCGACGATCTTGGGCTGACCTGCTGGCGCCGCAAAGGTGCACAGAGTGTGGTAACCACATTAACTACGGCAAGACAGAGGAGCTGCATGTTGGCATTGCCGAATCTCCACTGCTGTTTTTAGCGGACGGAAACAACATGGCCCCGCGCAACCATCTGGGCGTCCTAGTCACTGACCGGATGTCATTGTCAACAACCGCAAGCAGCTTCTTCGATCCATCTAGTTAGAGTCCCGAAGAGTGCAATCGATGCTTTATGAGGCGTGCTGGACAGCGCGGATACTTGAAAATCCCCGCACCATTTCCTTCTCGTCTCTATAGCACTCCGCTGCGTCGTCTACAGCTTGAAAAGTGCACGTTAAATTGTCTTTTTTCGTCTCCATGGCTTCATCTACTAAATGGTCAAACCATACAAAAAAGATATTTTTGTTTTTCCAAAAGACAAGTTTTTGGCTTTCTTTGTCATGTCGATCTAAAAAGTTTAGTACCTTCGAATAAATATACTCGTAATTATTGTTTTGTATTAGAGCACTCTACGAATAACGGAATAACGAACGAATAACGGAATAAATAAGAAACAATGATTAATAAAAGCACGGCAAACAGGACTCAGCAATTTTTACTTTTATCTACTTAAGTAGAGTATTATACTTAAGCAGCGGAGTATTAGTACTTAAGCCAGTGCTTCCGAAAATTTGAGAGTTTGTTAAAAAATAAAATATCAAAGTCTGAATAATTTTAGACAATTTAAGATAGCAAAAAATCGGAAACCTGTGACAAAGATAAAACTCTGAATATCGAAGAATTGGTGAGAAATTTTATGCCATATTTCACACAGAACTGATAATATATCGTGAATTCAAAAAAAAACTATTTTCGAACCTGAAAATTTACAATAGCTACCTCGGGCGATAACAAAAAATCATTATGAAGTTGTGACGAACTGGGTGGGAAAAAAATAAAAGGATGGGAGAAAGATGTAGGAACAGGAATAGTTGATTAAAACAATATATTCTACTCAAGTAAAAACGTCTGAATATCGCACATCATACAAATTTGGTGAGTAATTTTACGCAGGAATTTACATAACGATAATATGGATAATAAAGTGACTACAAAACGTTTATTTGTAAACTAATAACTGGAGAATGACCTTATAATTTTTTAATAATTGCTTAAAAACTGTTATATAAAATGTATGTTAAGAATACACAAAAAAGATTTTTTTTCTACTCACGCCTGGATCCTGAAAAATTTTGAGGTTGGCGCAAGCTGTGCAAAGCGCTACGACCCAATATTGAAAAATACACGTTGCATAGTTACAGGCTAAAAAAATATGGCCTAAATTTGTTGCCCTTGGCTGAGGGGCCATGGCCGCCTTGGGCCCCCTCTGGATCCGCCCCAGTTTCTACTCTATAGATTATAAGTGACGTCTGAGAACAAGATGAGCAGTTGAAGTTATTTTTTTTCAAGTTTGCAAGACGATGAGTAAAAGTCAATGATTTAAATAGTATGTAGGATCCAAATAAAGAACTAAATAAACTATTTCACTACCTTAGTCAGAAACTTTAAACTGTAGCTCAGATGCCAGAATCCTTATTTCCATCGAACAGACAGATAAACATACGAGCCAACTTTGATTTTGAAGTACCAGTACCATAATGCTTGCAAAACTGATTGGAGTAGCTTTGTATGCAGTTTAGTACGTGCGTATTTAATTTTAATGGCTATTTTAAGTAAAAAGTTGAAAACGTGCCCAGTGTTTTTTTTTTCTAAATAGTCACTGCAAGCAAGCCTCTAGCCCTGCCTTCGCATCTCATATTATTTAAATGTGCTGTGCTGCAGGTTGAGCTGTGGCTCTCCTTGCGGCAACGTGCAAACAGAGTTGTACTAGCTGTCGTCCTCGCCGATATTCCTCTCTGTAGTGTTGTCGAGTTTGTCGGCTACTGTATAGGGGTTTTCTTCGTTCTGAGGGAATAATAATTTCAGTTTATTTTAGCGCGATGTCGACGAAATCAAAATTATTAATAGGTAAAAATTTGCTGGAAATATTACAGCTACATTTTCCGCTGACGTTGTCTTAGGTGCATATGAACAGTCGCAGACCTGTAATTTTTGTTAGAAACGTAATTAGCATTATTGTAGTTGCGAGAATGCATGACAGCAAAACCATTGTAAATTTCTAACCTCAGTATTAGAATGCGAGTGAGTTTTGAGTCGCTTCAGATTCTGAAGATACTAAAATGATTGATACAATGTCAAATGATGTAAAAATTGGATTTACTAATGAACTCATTGAATATTACTTTAAAATTCGCGAATAAAACCTTGTGGATGACAATTCCAACTATTGCAGCATTAATTGCAACTGCAGCCGATGGAACAGCAATTGCTAGGACGAGAATATAAATCGGTAAAGATTCTTTGGGTTCTGAAAAATTCATGAATGAATCGATTTGTGTCATTTTGTAAAGACATTTACTAACTGCGCTACTAGCAATTAGCACGCATCAAATAAAAACACTATGTACGAGCGCATGCATGCACGCAAACGTTTAAAGCTTTTTATATCATTAGCTAAGCTTGCTTGAAATGAATCTCCTACCCGTTTGTGACAGTTTTTCAGTTGTTGCCGACTCCGGAGCGAAACTTGTTTCTGATTTTATTTTTAAAGTTGTTCGCGAAATTTGGCTGCTGACAACAGCCCGTGTTGTAGCTGATGTCGTCTGCTTTGAACTGGTTGTTGCCGGCTCTGCAAAATTTCAAGAACATTCTTTATAAGCTTTATTATACACTTACCATATTACAGAGAACATCAACAAAAAATTGCTTGAAATGAATTTCCTACCTGTTTTGGACAGTTTTCCACCAGTTGTAGCCGACTCAGGGACAGAGCTTGTTTCTGGTATAACTTTTCCAGTTGATGGCGAATTTGGGCTGCTGACCACAGCGCGTGCTGTGGTAGGAGACGCCTGCTCCGAACTGGTTGTTGCTGGCACTGCGGATATTTTTAGAAAGTTATTTAGGAATAATGCGTCGCAACACGTCCTTACTATTACAAAGAAAATAAAAATAAAACAAAATTAGTAAAACTTAATCAGCATGTAGATATGTACCAATGTAAGTTAAAATAGACATATTTTAGCACACCCAATATAGTAAAAATAATACTCACAGGTATCTGCAGCTTCGTATTTCATTTTGATTCCGAGTGATCGATAGCTACTCTCTGGAATGTGTAGATGCACGGTCAAGACGTTTTCTGTCGTTATGAAATCCTGCGTTGTGTCCGAGAAGCTGCTCGATAGGGTGGCCAGAACTGTTGAACCATTGGCTCCGTCGAACAGCGTAACGCTTTCATAACGAGAAGTAAGGTTAAAAAAAGTAAAGCGAGCCACCACTCGCTTTGACGGAGATACCCTGATCACCCAGTAGCAGTCCGAGCTGATTAAGAAGCCCATAATGCCTGCAGACGAGTGGCTGACCAGCTCTCCAGTGTCGTTGGTCAGAAGCTCCGTGCCTTGACAGACTGGTAGTAAGTAGAAGTCAAAAATAAAAAAGTAAAAATGTAGCTCATGAAGATGAAATGCATTCCTTTTACGTGTAGCTCGTAATACTGTCACACGTATGTATCAGTATTGTAAGCGGTAAAGGCGTACATTTGCATCTACGAGTACATATACATATGCATATGCATACGTTTGGCATTGCATAAAATTTGATTGTTTTTACGGGGAGTTTATTAATAACAAGATTTAGACGCAGTACTTTTAGGATCAATTATTAAGATTAATTACCCTCAAGATGGGACTATACTGGACTTGGTTATCGAAATAATTGAGTCACACTTGAAAGCTTTGCTTACATTTTTCAGTTGTGTTGTACTTCATCCCGAAGCCAAGGCCTTTGCCACCCGTTGGATAGGACTTGAAATGTACAAGCATTGAATTTGACTTTGAAACGAAAATTCGTGAACTAATAAACGCACGTGTACTGTTGTATATGGTGAATCTTGCGATTCTTGGCGAGCCTTGAAGTCCTTCAAGAATGTCGACGTAGTCATACTGGCCGAGGTGGAAGAATGATACAAACTGAGCCACTACCTTGTATCCCAATGGTGCGGTAATGTTCCAGTAGCAACTCATATTTCCCAGATAGTAGCGGGATGATGAGTTGTTATGGGTAAAAAATTTGCCTTGGTTGGCTTTAAGAATCTTCGAACCGTCGCAGACTAAAAACCAAAAGAAGGATTCAATTTTTTTATATTTTATCCTAGATGTCTCCTACTGCTCTGACTAAACTCTCACTTACAGTTATCCACAATGCTGTATTGCAATCGAAAGCCGTAGGAATGCCCAGTGGCATCAGTTGTGAACCTTAACCTTACGCTATTAGTGGTGAACCGGTATCCGATTTCGGCATAAAAATTTTGGGGGTAAGTTCTTGAACCGTTAAGACCATCGTATAATGTGATGAAGTCGGACCACCAGTTGGTTTTCACTTCAGCTAACCAGGCGATTACTTGTTTGCCCGGCGACACAGAAATTTGCCAATTACATGCTATGGAGTTCAAGTAGTGCGTTTTTCCAGCGTTGGTGTGACTAACTACTTCACCATTGTCGGAGTTCCATTTTTGAACGCTGGGACAAGCTAAAATTAAATGGATGATTCAAAAACGATATGTTTCTAAATGTTTTTTATTATTGTAAATTAGCGAAAGACACAAACCTTGCTCATAGTAAAACTGAATAGAGAATCCGATTGATTCATGAAGACTGTCAGTTCTAAACGAAATATGCGCGTCTCCTGTTGTCACCCAGTGTACGTTTTTGCCGTAATAGGTACTGCAATACTGCAAATCTCTATCACTGCCAGGCTCACTGGCATTTGAGGAGTGCTTCGTTACAAATTTTAGGCAGTCACCCATGCTAAGGCGGAAGGTTTTGATAAAGAGATAGATGTAGAATCCATGGCGTTTAGGCAGTGTCCACAGGCAGCTTAAATTGGGCGCGTATATTGAATTGATATGCGGCTGATGTACGGTGACGGCTTTGTAGCCCTTGTGGCTCTCGATGACTCCAGACACATTTGATGAATTTGCATAACTGATCGTGCCGCATGTATTATTATTTACATCTGAAAGCAGTCAGTTATAGTCGTTTAAGGTACGTATATGCTATCAGTAAGTGATCCTTTGACTCAGTGCAAAGTGGCTTATCTTTTGTGAGATACTAAAAGTTCTATGCACATTGGGACGCTAGAATTTGCGTGACTGGATTTTGCGCGAATCGGATTTCGCAGATTTCACACGACTTAAAATAAAAGCGACCGATTTCTCGCGACTAGATTTCGCGCGACTGGATTTGAGTTAAAGGGTTAGGATAGGAGTATTCGCAAGTGTAAATGTATTTAAATCTAGTCGCTTGAAATTCAGTCACGCGAAATCCAGTCGCTTAGATTTCATATTGTTCAAAATCCAGTCGCTCTAATGAAATCGCACGGATTCAAGTAGCTAGAAAGAAGTCGCTTCAATTCCAGGTTGCGCAATTTCCAGTCGCGCTAATGCAGTCGCGCAAAGTTTAGCGTCCCTGCACATTTTTTCAATTTGGCATTGTTACACAACAGTCCGTTGATAAGCGCATTTGTTAATGTAGGAGTTTGACTTATCTGCATTGCATTGGGTATAGCATTTTGCAGCCAATTTGAGCTGACGCGCATTTAATTTAATCCAAGATACGCTTGCCAATGTAATGGAGCTTTTGTTCATGGTAGCAAGGCTGGCACATCGGCATTTGATTTGGTTCAACAAGCATCTATTTGGTCCATAGCTTAATTTACAACTGCTGCAGAAGAGCAAGATCAGCTCCAGAATTGTGGAACATATTTTATACTGTCGAACGAATGCCTTTGGTTTGTGATCGAAGCACTCGACAGAGGTGAACGGATTATCGATAAATATCGGCAGTCTTGGAAAACTCAGCATTTAGCAGTCAATAACATCTCTTCTGCGCAGCTACCAGCCCGTGCTCGACTGCCTTGGTGAAATCGCTACGGAATCGTCTGAAGAGATTAGATCAAAGGCATTATATCTCCAGAAGGTACTTTGGAATGTACACGGCAAGAGGAATATTTTTACTTGCGAAGCAACTGGCCATCAGCATGCAGAGTGCTAGCGCTACTGCACAGAGCACCATGACTGGTGTTGACTGTTTGAAGGGTGCTTTACTGCGCGAGCGAAACATGTTCCATGAGCGATTTCGTGCTGCTGTAGAGAGTGCCAAGGATTTCGGTATCGAGCCAAGGCTGCCGAGAGAACGACATGCCACAATCCGCCTAGTGCAAGGTCTTCGAGGCTGTGTACCAATCCTGAATCAGCCAGTGAGATTGGAAGCCGCGACGCTGAGAAGTACTATACAAAATTTAGTACTGCACAGCAATTGACGCCGTGATTGAAGAATTAAAATGCTGATTTAATCCGAAAGCTTATCAGACACTTACGGACATAGAGAACCTGCTTATCGGAGCTGCTAATGGAACACCACCGAATTCGATTCCAGTGTCGCTGATGGCTTATCACTCGGTTGATTTGGATGCCGAAAATCTGCAAGCTGAGTTGTGCATGTTGCACACATTGGTCAGGCAATTTGGCTGGCCTGTTCATCATTGTTAGTATAAATACAACTTCAACCCGCGGCTTGGCCCTTCACTTCTTTCACCTCTCTTCCTTTCTGCACCACTTATATCTCGTTTTATTAGTTTATTGTCTATTCGACAATTTTGGTAGCAGAGCGTGGTTATCATGGTCATTACACAATCGACAACGGACCAATCTGGCGACCAGACCCAGCAGTCGGACCACCTCTCAGGCTCTGCTGAAGCGACCACTGCCGCGGAGCAGCCACCCGCCGAAAGCAGCGACCCGCCGCCAGCCGCTTCATCCGCCACGACATCCGCTCCTTCCGCTGCTCCGTCCTCAGCTCCGATCCCTGCAACAGCTCCCACTGCCTCCGTCGACGTAAACGCCCTCATCGCCTCAATGACTGCGATGATGCAGCAGAACCAGCAGCTCATTCAACAGCTCGCCGCCACCGTCCGTCCAGCCTCAACACCAACTGCCTCAACGCCCGCATCAGATGCTCACGATCCGGCCGGGCTCATCCGCTCCACCACTCTCCAGAAGGTCCGTCTCCCGACATTCGACGGCACCGACCCTGCCGCATTTCCCGGGTTCTGGGACGCCTTTATCTACCGCGTCGATCAATCCAGCCTCAACGACGTCGACAAGTTCGAGGCACTCCGCGGTCTCCTATCCGGCCCCGCCCTCAGGAAGCTGGGCGCCCTCAATGCCTACCAACCGAACGCCTACACCGAGGCCTGCCGCGTCCTCCAGGCTAATTACGCCGACGCCCAGGAGCAGAAAAACACCTGCTTCCAACGCCTCCTCGGACTATACTGCAGCTCCGCCTCTGACGTAGACGAGCTCGAGACCTACACCGACGCCCTCCAACTCGCTACCGGCCAGCTCCTCCGCCTTGGCGAGCTCGCCTGCACCATCGACGGCTACGTCTACGCACTCTGGAGCCGCCTCCCGATCGAGCTGCAGAACGAGATCCGCAACCTTCGTGCTGCCAACGGGCAGCCTCTCATGCCAACTATGACACAGCTCCAGGGCCACCTCGACTGCAAGCTGAAGACGCTCAGAGCCGCTTCCACTACCCCGCCGGCTGCGCCCTTCGCTTCCGCCATCCTTCTGGGCAACGCCAGTTCCCAGCCGCCACAAACCCGCAGCACCGGCAATCGCTTATCGTCGGACGCCTATCAACCTGACCCCGCTCCTTGCGCCGACATTACATCTCGCCCAGCCGCGAAGTTAAGTTCCACTGCCAGCCAAGAGCCCAAGAGTTCTTGTCCCTGCAGCGACGCCAGTCAGCCTATCAGCCCTAACGTACCCGCCCAAGCGCTTCGACCGACTCTCACAGCCTGCCCGACACCCTTCGGGGCCATCCTCGACGGCTCCCTCGACACCACAGCCTCTCGTCTCAACGGCTTCCTCGGCTCCTCGCAAGTGGTCATTGCAAACACTTTCCCTAACAACGATGGGCTCCACCTCGACCAACTTCCGGACGGCATGTCCAACCTCGAAGCTCTCGGCACGGCAAAGGATGCTGAAAGGCCCGACGCCAGAAACGACAGACCCCAGGAACGCCTGCCCGACTCCATCATGCGCGATAACGACGGTCGAATCTCCGTCGACCTGCCATTCGAACCTGGAGCCGAGCTCCTACCTTCCAACTTTGGCCAGGCCTTCGGTCGTGCTCAAGCCACCCACCGCCGCCTCAGCCTTCCCGAGCGCGAGGCCTACTACGCCGAGTTCGAGAAGCGCAAGCAAGGAGGTGTCCTGGAACGAGTCAGCCCTGGCCAGGTAGCTGGCCCAGTCATCCAGACTCTGCCGCACTTCCCAGTTTTAAAGGAGAGCTCCAACACGACGAAGATCCGCCCCGTCGTCGACGCTTCTACCAAGACCTCGCTCGCTGGCGCCACACTCAACGACCTCCTAGAGCCTGGGCCCAACCTGCTGACGTCAATGCTTCAAGTCCTTCTAGTTCAACGCGCTCACCAGTTCGGCATCTCATCTGACCTCAAGGCCACCTTCTACCAGATAGGTGTTCACAAGCCTCACCGCGACGTCCTCCGCATCATCCTCCCGAAGTACATCACCAAGCCGCTAGTACAGGGCAACTTTGAGCTCTGGCGCTTCACTCGCATCGTCATGGGCGCCTCTCCCAAAGCGTGGATTCTCCTGGCGGTCCTCCACAAGATCTGCTTAGACGCAATTAACTCGGGAGATTCCGACCTCACCCAATCCGAGCTCGAGCGCATCATTGGCAGCCTCTATGTCGACAATCTCGTCATCGGCGCTGACACCAAGGAAGATGCTGCCCGTCTCGTCTGCCGGCTCGGCTTCCGGCCCGGCATTGTTACAACCTGACTAAACAGTTGACCGCTTTCACGAAATAAACTCAATGCGCAAATACTCGCTATTTAATCATTCTACTATTTTTGCCGTTCAAAATCCCCTCTATCTATCGTTACCTGTTGGCCCCCCGAGCCTGTCGGATTTCCATCCTCCAAATATTTGTACTTTCTATTACCTTGTACTTTTCAGTTAGCCGTCTCCCTTTGTCTGCCATGCCTTTCCCACAGACTATCGTAACCGTTCATTTACCACAGACAATTTGGCTGGCCTGTTCATCATTGTTAGTATAAATACAACTTCAACCCGCGGTTTGGCCCTTCACTTCTTTCACCTCTCTTCCTTTCTGCACCACTTATATCTCGTTTTATTAGTTTTTTGTCTATTCGACACTTCACAACTACCTGCTGGTACCCATGACATCTGCTACAGCTGAGAGGTCATTTTCCGCACAACGACGTGTGAAGAGTTATACAGGGAATGCTTTTGGTGCTAAGGCTTACAACAGTCTAATGATCTTGCATGTGCACAAGAAGCGCACTGACAACTTGGACTTACAACAAATTGCACATAAATTCGTGTGCCGTTGCAGTCGTCGGCTGAACTTTTAAAGGAAATTTTAACGTGTGCCATTCTTGCACGATCCAGTTGTGTCGACTCGCTGCATTAGCATTAACAAAATGTTCACCAACTTGACGACTCGAGTAAGCCATTAGCACTGTATCTAGCACTGATTTATATTTTAGAAAATTAGAACTAGCTATTCTGTTTTTTAGTAATAAACTTTATGAGTATATTAAGAATCAAAAATACACAATAGAAAATTTACTTTGAACAGAACAAAGGGTTGTATTGTATATGTAGGATGCAGGGGTGTTTAAAAGCAACCTTTATTTTAGTAATTTATATTCGTAAAAAAGTTTCCTAGAGGAAGAAAATTTGTACGAGCTATATCATGTACGACGTACATGATACGTACATTCGTGACTATCACCTGCGGATATTTTCTTAAAATTCCTACTTAAATGTAGCAATGTGTTGCGGCTTTCCTCCCACACTTGTCTTGCAATTTTCGTTCATTTAGGATATTTATTGTACTAAATAAATTGATAGTACAGTACAGTTGCACAATGTTTGAATCAGCTAAAAAATTGAGCATTTTTAGACTTCTGTTCACTACCAACACAGAATTTAATATTGGCCTGGTTGTCACAATGTCATAAAATGACATAACAGCAAGAGTTAGGGTGCCCAAGATTACAAAAATGTATGTGCAATGTGCCCTCCCACCAATAGCCCCACCCCCCCCCACTTTGAAATATGTTCCGACACCGCTAATTGCAATTCTTGACAAATTTCAATCGCGTTTTTGCCAAAATATTTGTATAATTATCTGGAAAGAAGATAGTTTAAATTTGTTGTATCTGCTTCAATGCTTAAGGGATTAAATATATTCGAACAACTCTTTTAAATGGGCTTTTCTCAATGCAAATTTTATCAGTCTGCGAGCAGCGAGAGAATTCACAGCCAATTTTAATTATTGCGCTAGAGCCAACTGACAGAAAAAACTCACTGGGCTCCACTGCCGAGGTAATTACTTTATTTAAATTGCGCAGTTATTAAAGAAGTGAAAAATAAAATTATTATGGAAGCTCTACAGGCTGCAATTCTTGACTCATTTTGATCGCGTTTTCGCCAAAAGATCGCAAATCACACAAGGATTGTATGGTCAAGAATTCTTTAATCTGCTTCAATGCTAAAGGTATTAAATATTCGAAAAACGAGTTTTCCCTATGCTTTTAATCGGAGACCTAGCAAGGTTGAATTCTGGACTGGCTGAATTCCAATTCCAATTATGATTGCGCCACAACTGCGTATTGCATTCTCGCAGGAATGGAGATAAATAAATGGAGATAATGGCGGATAATTAAAATAAACTAATTTATTCATCTGTAGCTTGTCTCGACTAAATATAACATTTTTGATTAATTTTAATTACAACATTTTTTATTAATTAGCAAAAAATTTTTGCTACTTGGCACAAGCCACTTATCAAATTTGATTTTTAAAAACTGCTTCGTGTATTACTGACCCATCAATGGGTACTGCCTAGGGATCCCAAATCCTGGACATTTTACAATCCCGGGATCCCGGACAAAAAATTGACCCAATCCCGGGATCCCGGGCCAATCCCGGGATTGAACAAACAAATTGACAGGAAGCTTTCCATTGCCCACAAAATAAATTTCTCAACCAATTAGAGCATCATTTGGGTTCCTACTTTCTATTCTAGCTTATACTGCATTGATATTGATAAAATAGTTAAGTTATTTCATTTCATTTCACTTATCCTTGGTCACTCACTTATTCCTTGTAAAATTGTCACATTCCTTCCTGTTTCAACCGGCTTCGCCTTCCATCAATGCAATATATTTTCCATCGCAAATCATGCAATGCAATACAAGTACCAGGCTACCAGCAGCAGTAATATAAATTTACGGCAGTCAGCAAAGCAAGCTACTTTGTCTGGTTGGCAAAGTGGGCTCTCAACAGAGCAAGCTTGGAGAGTGTCGTGTCGCTCAGCTTGGACCTCACTTTCGTCAGGAGGATGCCTGCAGCGGAAAAGGCACGCTCAGCTTCGACACTGGTCGCTGGAATGGCCATCAGTGATTGGTACAGCAGCTGTAGTATCTCCACTTGCTGCCCTGTAGCCCGCAGGAATTCCAGCTCACGCCCAACCCAACCCTTGCCTCAATGGAATTTTCCCTGTTCAGCAGGACTTCTTGCCCTTGGCCTGAGTGCCAGCCCTCCAACGCCAGTCGCAGTCGTTCCTCCATTGTTGCCTGAGGTGCGCTGCTGACGATCTCCTTGTTGGCCCCAATTTCCACGCAATCAACTGCCTGTGGATCTTTGCTGGCACTGGCGCCCAGGTTCAACTTGTCTGCCATCGAGACTAGAAGATACTTCGCAGCGTTGAACTCAGAGATTGTCTTCGTCTGTCCGCCACGTGATAGGACATTCACGGCGATGGTGATGCTGCTTCTTCGCTCACTGATGCGACTCTCCAGCGCGTAGCCAAGCTGCTTGGACAGGGATGAGTCCAGTCCCTTTAGCAAAATAAAATAAGTCCAGTGGATAGTAACTGTGAAGAATTAAGTGCAAGTTGTTGAGGAGATAACAGCGGACTTCTGAGTGAATTATTGTAGCTTTCTGATGTTCATGAAAGTTGTACACGGCAAAGTGGATACCTGCAGGCTTCTAAGAGTATGACTGCAGTCTGTTGGCGGGATTAGAAGGGATAGCTAATTGCAGGTTGTTGTGGAGATCACTGCCGATTTCTGGGGGGGGGGTTAACTTCAAACTTTAAACTAAACTTAAAAGATAGTCGACAGTTCCAGTCTGCATTGAAGCAGCGAATTTATCTTTGTGACAATAATCACTCTCCTATGGGGATTCATGCAAATGTTTAACATTTTAATTTTGTAGATACTTTTGCTTGGGCTACGCTAAGCTTCTAGAGCAGCGCTTATCTGCTGTAAGTGTTAATTTGCAAAGGGTATTGCTAATCGGGGAGAGCAGTGCTAATTTGACGCATATATTAAAATAGTAAATATGCAAGGGGATTACAAATCAAATTTAAACTGCAAGTTATTGCTTCATTGCTTCATTTCATTGCTTTATTTCAATGAAGCAATATGGCCATAAGCAAAGATTAGTGGTCATCTGCTCTCTGATTGTGCAAAACAGTGCTGGTGAAGCATTGCTAAACTGCATTGCTAAACTGCTGGTGAAGCATTGCTAAACCGCTGGAGAACAATTGCTGAAATGCTATTCTCCTAAAGGGAATAGCTGAAAGGTTAGGGAATAGCTGATATAGGTCAAGGTTCATTAGGTAATTGTTGAAATGCAAGTGCCAACATATCAAAAGGTTAGTCACTCAATTTTCAGGCTCATGGGGAAATTGCTAAAATTTCAAAAGCTCATTGGGGAATTGCTGAAATTCGGCTGCAGGTTAAGGGTTTTGGTTTTGGTTCGATTATGGAGCGATCGTCGTGTCAATCATTAATTATTCATCGAGGAATTGCTAAGATTATACGCTCTTGGGCGAATTACTTAAATGCTTTGGCTCTTTGCGGAATTGCTGACAGGTCAATGCTTTCGGTGAAATTTCGATTACAAAGCTTATGAGGAAGTTACTTCAATGCTGAGGCTCAAGGCTCATTGTGAAAATCGCTAACATGCCAAGACTCACTTATGGGTTAGGGTTAGGGGCTTAGGTGAGTTTTGGTTCAATCATAGATTGACCGCTGTCAACCATCAATTAAAGACTTGCTAAGATATCAAAGTTCATGGGGGAATCGCTGAGTTGACAAGTCTAATAAAGAAATTGCTGAGTTATCTTAAGGCTTATAAGGGGATTGCTGAATTCTTAGGAGAGGGAAGTTGGGTTGTTGGGATGGCAAGGCTTACTGCGCTGGGAGTATTACGTAGATGTCGAGGCTCGAGTTTAATTGCTGCGATGTCGAGGCTCAATGGGGGGAACTGCTGAGATGTCAAGGCTTTTTGGTGGAATTGCTACGATGTCAAGGCTTACTGGGGGAATCGCTGCGAGATCTCAAGGCTTACTGGGGGATTGCTAAGATGTTAAAGCTTACTGGGCTAGGCTAATAGCTAATTTATTTAAGATAATGAAATAGTACACACAAGTGATGCTGATTCTTGCTAATAGGAAATACCAGCATATTTATTAAAGGTTTGGTTCTTTGAGTTAGGCTAATAAAGAGAAGTCTAAGGCCGTCAGGGATTGGCATATTGAGCTCCTGCTGCGGACCAGAATATGCCCCGGCCAGTGACAATATGCACTAAGAGTTTGTGCTTAAAAGGATAAGCACTATTAACTGAGAAAGGGTTTTGGGCTGATGAAGGTTTTGATTCATGGCAATTTGGTGTCATTTTTAAGCCCCTCCCAAGCGAAGGGCTAAATGGCTAGTCTATCCATCCATCTAAATGTACTAATCTTCCAATCCATCCATCTATCTAAACATACTAATCTTCCAATCCATCCACCCATCTATCCATCCATCCATCCATCCAATCTAATCTAATCCATCCATCTAATCCATCCATTCCATTCCAATTCCATTCCATCCAACTGCTTCGAGTGTTACTGATCTCATCAATGTCTGTTATCTTTGTTAAAGCTATATTTTTTGCCTGTTTGTTAATTTTATAAAAAGATTCATAGGAAATATCATTGTCCCATGACAATTTTACATGAATAATGTGATTTTTAAAAGAAAAAAGGAATTGGTTTTTAAGAAATGTGCTTTTTTAATAGTTTTCCATGAACTATTTTTGCTCTTTGCTTATTGGGTACCCTAAAAGGGGGCCACACTAGATTGCTAGTTTAGGCTATTTTTTGTCAGCGAGACAGCTACCCAACCCAACCCCCGCCTGCCTCTGCTTCCCACATCCATTTATCCATCCATTAATCCAATCCATTCAATCTATCCATCCATCCATCTTCTATCTTCTATCTTTCTATCTAGCTATACTAAATCTCTAATCTGTTTGTCTATATGTATATATGTAACTTTGTAATGTAATGACTTTCATATCCTAAGACATGTTAGGATTTGGGCTATAAAATTGTTGACTAGCTTTCACTTAATAATAGATTGAAGGCTTGATTGGAACTTGATATATTTTATTGATTTTTAGAATTCTCCTGCATAAGCAACTAAACAAGGGTATATATTTTTGTATGCTTTAATATAGGCCTACATAAGCATAAATATTTTATATAGTTATATAACTTATAGACTCGAAAATAGAAGAACTCATCTTCTATTCTTTCAGACACATAGAGGGCATAACTTGTTACAATCAATATTTTAAGTTATTAAAAACTTAAATAATGATACAACCACACAAAAATTCAAGTTTCTAGAGCTGGCCTATATAAAATTGTATAATCAGTCTAATAAAATTTTGTGTTAGGTTCTACTTAAGTACAATTGCACATAAATGGCTCTTGCTAAAAGGCCTACTTGCAAGGCCTAAAGTTTCAATTGGTTTGAAGAGTAAGATTTCATGCTTGTCAGTTTAGTCTGTGCGCGCATCCACCCCATTGTTATTGCATAAGTCAGTTTTCCTTCCCCCACCAATCACACCACTCACGCCTTGTATATCACATGTATATATCTAGAAATCAAAGGTCAATTAACAAAATATAAAGCATAGCTTCTTCGCAGCCCACTGAGGCACCCTTTTATTTTTGTGCGTTATAGCCTATAGCTTTTCATTGCATTATAATTCATAGGCCTGATTTTCTTAGTTTTTCATAGCTCTAAAACACAAAAAACATAAATTTAGCTGACTCTTATTGATCTTCACTGCAACAATATCAGTTTTATCTTAATAACTTTAGAGGACTGCTTCGAAACCTTCGAGCTTGATTTGATATTTAATGGGTTGATGTATTTTTATTAGAAAAAATTGTTAACTTTCATTGCTATTAGTAGTGAAACACACATTTTTATTGTAAATAGTGTCTAGTTTTTTACAATAAATATCTTTTATTAATAGCAAAAATTATGAAAAGCTGTGAATAAAATTAAATAGTAAAATAGGTTCTCTATTAATAGAATCAGTCTAAGGGGAATATTATATGGCTGTTAAAATCTTTGCTGCAATTAGTATTTGAATAGCAATCAAACTACATTTTTGGTTTTGATTGATCTGTTTTACATCTTAAAATTAATTGAGGCTTTGCTTACCATTTCCAATTTCTTGAAGCCACACTGCAAACCCATCACGTGTACAGGCACTATCTGTAGTAAATTGCATAGTTGCCGTGTTTGCTGAGGAGAAAATAACATTGTCAATAAACGAGCTGTCATCAGTACTAAGCAGAAGTACTGAATTGTTGGAGCCATCAAACACTGTCACTGTATCATTTTTACATATATAGAAATGTTGAAAATAAAAGGCGATTCTCTGTCCAACAGGAACATTTATATGCCAATAACAGTCCATGTTGTTTGCATAACGAGATTTTAAGGCACCATAGTGACTTATTATTCTGATTCCTGATTTTGTTGCTGTCACATTTCCTGTTCCATAACAGGCTGAAAATGAATTATTTGTCAAGATGTAAAACTTCCAATAGGACAGTTTTTATACATGGATAATTTAAATTAGATTTAATAAAGGGGCCTAACACTCAAGTTTTAAAACTGTGAAAATTTGGTTGCAAAATAAAATAATAAGACAGGAAGCTTTCATTTTTTTATTATGCAAGTGAGTGAAATTTTTACAGGCAGTTTTAATTCTTAATATTGTAGTCTAGATATTAATAATATGCAAAAAAGTCATTCTTGAAAGCTAAAAACATTTTGAAACATAAATGAGAATTAAAAAGTTAAGAACATACATTTTTAGATTAGGCCTAACTACTCTAGGATCAGGCACCAGCTTATTTTTTGGTGCCAATATAAAAATATCTATGCAGTTTTTATAAGATACACTTCTCAAACTTCTAGTTAACAACTCTACTAACTCTAACTCTAATTAACAACTCAAACCAAACCATAAAAAGGGAATGTGGCATCATGAACTTTAGCACTTTGACAAACCAGGTTTCACATTGGGTTTATTAGGTGATTAATCCTAATTGGAAGCATAAGTAATACTACTTTGATAGCTATGGAATGGCTTTACCTGAAGAACTAAGAAATTACATGTATATAACTTTGGCCAATCAGTTTTTACTGATGTTAAACCAATATTAAAATGCACATAGCAGGAGTAGGATTGCTGCATAGTGAATAGACAAGCAGAATTGTTGCACTTTTGCACTCCCATGGCTTCGAAATATGCCTCGATAGTAGCTCTCCACACATCAAACTTGGTGATTGCATCAATGGCCAAGTCAGGGCGTGGTATCTGCAGGCCTGGCAAGCTGACTATGTTTCCTGTGACCGCAGTACTGATATGCCCCCAAGATGGCAATATTGTCAAAGCCTTACTTGGCGATGGTGGTGCCATTCTAGCTGGTTCTAGACTGTTGGCAGATTCCCTATGTCTGAATACAGTGTAAGATGCAACTTAAGAATCAGTGCATCAAAAATTGCTGCTTGTGATGCCATGCTTTGTTCTTAGCATTAAGCCACAGTAATTGGTACTAGGCCAAAAATGAGTTAATATATTTTGTCGCTTGTTTGGGATCAACATATAGCTGCCCTATAAGCCATATTGTCTGACTTTTTAGTCTAGGTAGATAGTACACGTAGTGACTTGAAGTGTGCCACCTGCCAATCTTTGTACTAGGTGCAATTTAAGCGTTTAGTTAAAAAGCTAAATTTAATACTACGAGGGGTGATCAAAAAGTTATGCAACCTCTTGTCATAACTTTTAACTATGGAGTCAACAAAAGCCAAAAACTTACACATATGTGGCTATATCTGCTTGCTATATTTATATGCATTTTTGGCTTCCAAATGTGTCCCAGTCAAATTTCACAGCCATATATTTTCCATGTGTTTTCAGTAGCTGATGGAACCATCAAAAGGCAGTGTTTGCTTCTATAGCTTTATGTGCATGCAACTTGGCTGCAGAGCCACTGAGATTCATACTGATCTAATGAATGTTTTAGCTGACTCTGCTCCATCATTTGACATGGTTGCCTGCTGGCTGCGCCATTTTTTGGAAGGTCGGGACAGCTTCAACAATGAACCGAGATCTGACTGACCCTGGACATCCATGACCAAGGATGTTGTGGCCTGTGCCGATGCAATAATTTGTGAGGATCGGAGCATTACACTAAGATTCCTTGCCTATGAGCTTGATATCAGCTGTGGAAGTGCTCATAACATCATGCATGGGCAACTGGGCTGCACAAAGACCTCCGCTTAGTGGGTACCCCATCTTCTCACTCCGGAGTAGCAAGCAGAGAGGGTGTGCATCTGTTGCTTGTGGCTGCAATTTTTTTAGCCTCACAGCCCACGATGACTGTCGGATATTATCACAGGAGACAAATGTTGGATCTCCTTCTTTACCATGAAGGATAAGCAGTCCAACATGGTCTGGCTGGAAGAAGATGAGCCAAGGCCTAAGGTGCTGAAGACTGGATTCTGCAGTCGGAGGTGGATATTCAACTTTTTTTTTCAACTCTGAGGGTGTTGTATCAGTGAAAATCCTTCTAGTGGGTGCCACAGTGACTGCCAAGTACACTGTTCTGCCAGGTGTGCTGCAGGAATGGCAGGAATGTGCACAAACCAGACATGGACCAGACACCTCAACTCCTGCTGCATGATGACAATGCGGCACCGCATAGAGTGGCCTTAACCATGGCATACCTGGAGCAGCAGGGGGTCCAGCTGCTGCCCCATCCACCCTACTCTCTAGACCTAGTACCCTGCAACTTTTGGCTATTCCTGAAGATCAAATCCGTCATTTCTGGGAGGCCATTTTAACTCATACAAGACCTTGCCTAAGTGGTACATTCAGCTCTATAGGGTATACCAACTTCAGAGTACCATGACTGCTTTCAGACATGGTGCACATGTATGCCACGGTGCATAGATGATGATGGAAAATACTTTGAGAGAATGTGACACTGATTAGACGCCTTGGCTGCTGTAACACAGAGTTGTGAGGTCACTTGCAGAACTTTTTGATCACCCCTTGTAAGTTCTAATCATGTCATATCTATTTATTGATCTAATTTTTGTTGGTCTATGCATGAAGCAAATGAAGCTCTAGTACCAGCCCTCATTGCCACAGCCCCACTTGGAAGGGACAGGAGTATACATTGTATGTATTCCTTCCTTTCCTTTCTTTTCTAACCAGCTTAACTCAGCCTAAATTGAAATTGCATGCAAATGCAAATTATGCAAAGTGGTATGCAGCTTAATCTGATGAATTGTGGTGCAAAAAAGGCATTGAAAAGAACATTTGAATTGTGATGAAACTCAAGTATTTTTTAAACTAACTGTCTGGAACATTGTGCATTGGTTTCAGTGCAAAATTCCTACAATTTCCCGGTTAATTAGCCTAGGAAGTAAAAAAGTATCAAAAATCAAGTTTTCAGTTTTTTTATCAATAACTTTTTTACCTAATGAACCAAATCTCTAGAAATTGCACACAAATATGCCTTATTTTTGGGAAATCAGATTGCATAAAATTGCATAAAATTGTTGTCTTTCTTTCCTTTGTTATTTTGCCTGATTTCAAGCCAATTATTAAAAAACATACATGCGCAACTTTGGGATTCACCTGGCCGTTTCTATTGGCAACACATGCATGTAAGTTGCTATTGGAAAGAACAGTAATCACGTGACTGCTCTCAGCCAATAGCGACTTACATGCGTGTGTTGCCAATAGAAACAGCTGGGTGAATCCCAAGGTTGCGCCCAAGCATGTTAAAAAATCACAACTCTGATCAATTTCCTATCACTTTTGACACATGAGCACTTGTTGAAGACACTCAAAAACCAGACATTAGTACAATTTGCTGCAGTATCTGCCTTTAGGCTACAATTCTTTTAAAATTCTAATTATCCATTTTTCAGGCACTCAATCAGCCAAAAATCACAAATTATCAATTTCAAATCCATTTTCAACCTAATAGCAGTGAAAGCAGATAGTGGCAATTTATACCACAGAATATACACAGAATGGCGAATCAGCAGTTTTAGCATAAATTTTCTGCTCTTTAATTATATTCCATACTAACTACTTGTGTTGTGAAGACGCATTTTGAGTAGTATCATGAGTAAATTGCTTCGCTTTCGTATGCAGCCTTTATTATACATCGCTAAGCAGCAGTCAGTAATGAAAACAGACAAGCAGGAGCTTTTTTTAGAAACTACCTCGGGGCTAGCCCTGCCTTTTGCTGCCTCTGCGTTTTAGGTTAGTGCCACAGACAGCATGCCTTGGGCGTTCTAGCATGAGCTTGTGGCGTGAAATGCTATTTTTAGACGCGGCTTTGATGCAGTCACGCGTTGGCTCGATGCAGATGGGGCGAGAGCCAATGCACATGCCACGAAGCCATTGCGCTTTGCTCTCTCAGCCAAATGCATTATTGATCACTTTATATTGTCTCTGCTATATTAGATCCTTTATGGCCTAAGCTGGTTCTGCTGAGGCCACAGAATATATTCTGTGGCTGAGGCTAGATTTTGCTTAAAAGCGGCTAAATCTGGAGGCATCTGATAGAGTTTCAATATGCAGTGTATTGTGATTCGGTTTTTGCATGACTGCGTCTGCTTCGAGGCTTCGGTGTGCTGCTTACGGATGCCCTAACTATGCTGGAAGGTGTCCGCCAGGCACTAGATTCCACGCTTTCCAGCAGCCAGAGAGAGGTGAGTGGCAGCTGGCTAATTTTTTGAAATGATGAGAGCATTTTTACGTTGTCAAGCCCCTTTTCACTTCAGATGCGAAGATTGGGCTAAACGCATCTTCAGAGCTGACCTCCTAGGCAGGAAAAACGAGGCAAAGTGGAAGAATGCACATGTGCCCCAGTCAGCATCATGAATCTACTGCGCGGTTAATATGGACTGCACACCCAACCATGAACTTGTACAAAGAGACTCAGCAGCCGAGCCTACGACAAAGTAGGACACAATTGGAACAGCCTCGCATTAAAAAGGTGCAGGCTAGAAGTGGCACTCAGATACTGGAGGACACCTCCTTGAGCATCTCTGCTACCGCAGGATGCGGCCGCAAGTCTATGTCACCAGATGCTGTGATAAGGAAGTTGAAAGCGGAACAAAGAAAGAGTGCTAACCTGCAGCGAAAGCTGAAATTACTCGAGGCTCGCTTCATCACGTTGAAAGCAGAGGCAGCTCAGCTGAAAAGATAGAGACATCAATGCAACTGCTCAAAATTGGCTTCGTTTTGCTCTCCTGTCTGAGACTTTATCAAAGACATCACCACAAACTTCAGCAAGCGTAGGCCGATTTGGTCTTTAGTGAGTCTGCGCATTGTAACTGGACTGCTGCACTTCAGTCCCAGATGTCACAGATTCCTCGGCGACATGGGAATTCCGCTCCCCTGCAGATCGACAATTTGGCGAAGCTTAGGACAGAGCATGAGAAGTTCAGGCATCTGCCCAACAATTGAGGCTAACATCACCTCTTCTACTGAATTGATGACTCCTACTGAGAAGGCTTGTACAGTTAGCTTAGATGGCATGTCGATCAGGCCATCTTTAAGATCCAATCCTGTTTCTGATTGGATTATCGGATTCGAAGACTGCGGCTCTGAGGCTGGTGGCCGAACGCCTCAGATAGCTAATGAGCTAATTGTGGTTTGGCTTCGGGGCATGTGCTCAAAGTGGAAGTAGCCAATCGGGTATTACTGTGTGCATCATTCGCCAGGAGCCGAGCGATTCCAGCTGATTTTGACTGAAGCTGCAGCTGCAGTGCAGAGGATGAAGTTGCATCTAACTGCGATTGTTTGTGATCAGGAGGCTACACAGTGGCAATGCATTCGGAAAATGGGTGCAAATCCTGATAGCCCGGATATTACTATTACGGCGAATGGCGAAACATTCTAGATCCCAGCCATTATCGATCTTCCCCATTGTATGAAGAATATGCGAAATGCTTTATTGAGAAATGAAATTCATTTTATGCATAATGGCCAACGACTCATCGCAAGCTGGTCTGATATTTGTGCAGTAGCTGAGATTGAGCTGAGCAATCAGGATCACCTGCGGTTGGTGCTGAAGCTAAGAGAGGCCCATGTACATCTAACCGTTGGCAAGAAAATGAGTGTGAAGCTAGCTGCACAGGTTCTATCCCGCACAATGGCGCAGGCCATGAGAGTGTACGTGGAATATGGAAAAATTGTCAGCCACACCACCCTTGGCACTGCTTACTTCTGTGAGTTAGTTGACAAGCTATTCGACCTATTGAATGGCAGCTTTGCCAATGATGCAATCACCAGTGACAGCAAAGATGCAAAGTGCAGCGAGATTGACAGTTGGTGCGCTTGGCTAAAAGAACTTGAATTCTATCACAAAGCTGGAGTCAGATCGAATGGTATAAAGTTCCACTTGGGCTGGCAAATGAGCCTGCAAGCAATGAAGAGCATCTCTCAGAGGCTACTTCCAAGTGCAAGTGTGGACAAGATTATGATAAGGCAATTAACGCAAGACCACGTCAAAAATGGATTTTCCTGTATTCGTCGCTGTGGAGGCTTCAACGATTGGCCTGAGTGTAGAGAAGCCGTAGCAGCTTTGAGAATGATGGCGGTGAATCAGCTGCTTGGAACTGCACCTCAGGGCAAGAACTGCGAATGCGACAGCAACATGCTGCTAAAGAGCCCTCAGACTGACGCATCCAAGGCTGCAATGAGCCAAGAAGCTCCAGAACCAGTTGACCAGCAGGGCACCACTTGTGACTCAGATCTCGCAGAAGCAAGTGATGAACTTTTCGCCGCATCGGATGACTTGGATCAAGAGAAGTGCGCATATGTTGGTGGTTGGTTGCTGTTTCGCTTCTTTAAAACTGAGTGCAAGTGTGAGGTGTGCCAGCAGGAATTGAAGGGAGAGCAATTTGAGCAGACGCGCTTCCTCCAGCTGAAGTGCAAGCAAGATGATAGCTTAGTCACTCCAAGTAGAGCAGTTATCAGAGCTGTAACTGAGATGGAGCGCCAATTCAAATTGCTGGAAGTGACTGAGTTCATGCAAGCTGATGTGTCACACAGAGTCAGCAAACTATTGGCCGATTGCATCAGGCCACTTATTGCGACTCATTGCGCTGAGCACTCAGAGCGATGCGTGATGGGCATAGCGAGACTGTTCTCGAAGCTGCAATTGCACCATTGGTGCAATAGTTGCAGGATTGTGGCGCAGGAGAGAAAGCGTGGGCAAGCATTTTGCAGTGAGCAATTGCGGAAGTTTAGGAAGATGAGCTTGATTGCATGAGATTTGCAACTGCTTTTGCATCTTGCATTGCCTGATTGCCAGAATTAAAACTTAACTGCTAGTTACTTTTCTTACTAACAAGCTGCTTTGCTACTAGCGCGCTTTTTTGCTATTTTGTTATCTGCTAGTTATTTCTGCTTTTTTTAACTCACAAGTACATTGCAATGAGGCAATAACAATTGCTGCTATTGCTCATGACTTTGTGCAAGCAACGTTATGCACAAAATTAATTATAAGCATAGCATAGCATTCATCAGCAGTGTCAAAGTAACCACTCAAACCTTTCAAAAATTTTCTTAAGCTCAACTTTTACAACATTCAAATTTGCTTTGAAAATTTTGCAGCTACTTATAACCTTTACAACATAAGTAGTGCGAGCACATTTTATTTTGCTTTCATAGAAAACTGCTGATTCGCCATTCTGCATATATTCTGTGATTTATACCAATATAGTACAGCAACTATGCTATAGAAAATTGAAGTCAGCTTATTCACACCTTGTTCTCAAAATTATAATGAGCAATAATGTAAAATTTATATGATTTGTTGAAAATTGATTCTTATCTATTTTCTTAGCATTGCAGAATTGTAAGAAAACAAAACTTTAGACACTTATACATCTTTGCATTGCATATCTAACAGCACTGCTTTGAAGCCCAAACTCACAAAGCTTTGTAAGAAAAGTTGCAAAATAATAAAATGAAGCTTTTTTTACCCAAAAACTTACCAAAACTGCATAAAGATGCCAAAATAAATTAAACAGCCATATATAGGGATTGCAGTCCCGGGATCCCAGACACTTTTTGGCCTGAAGGAATCCCAGGATTAGGGACTTGGGATCCCAGGATTGGAAACTTTTTTGATAAAGTGGGTGATATCCAAGAAATATCAAAATGTATGTTTTTTAAATACATTACACAAGTAACATTTGTGCATCGTGACTGTTTGTGACATGAGTCATGATCGTGATGTGACTCTTGATTCTTGAATTGTGGAGAATACAAATTAGTCAATATATACAATACATGCAACTCTCAAACTTGTGTTGTGTTTGTGTATTTTGTAGTTTGTAGTTTGTGTAGTTTGTGTATTTTGACTACTTGTATTATTTGTGTAACTTGTGTTATGTACATAAAAGCATTGAAAAATGACTGGGAGATAATTTTGCATGCATGTATTCATATTTTATTTATATATTAATACAGTAGTATATAGTATAGTAGTAGTATAATATAGTAGTATATCATATATATTGTATATATTGTACCAGGTGCATGCATTGAAATGCTACACTTATTATTTTTCGTTTTTGTTTTTCATTTTTTGTTTTTGGGGGCTATAAATTCAGACATAAGTGACATTAGAGAGTCTAAAGTTTGCATACAAAATTTGATTCAATTTGCTCTTGAAATGGCCAAGTATGAGGTGATTCAAAAAAAGATAGTTGAAAAGCTTTGCGCCAATGAGAAGCCAGCGTGATTGTAAGACAGCTTGGTATCTCAAGAATGGGAGTCTACCGAACCAAAAAGCTCCTTAACAAGACTGGGGACATGAAAGCTCAGCATGGCAATGGGCACTCCCGCACATCTCGCACTGCTGCCACAATTTGAGCCATTAAACAACGGATTCATTGAAATCCCAGGAAGAGCATCCGGCAGCTGGCATGTGACTTTAGCATGGCCAAGTCCACAATAAGGAAACTCATCAAAGATGACCTGGGCATGCACAGCAGAGCTGTTGTTTCCTGGCACAGTGTGTCTGCCAACCAGAAGCGCTGTCGTGCAGAGAGGGCCAGAAGTCTGCTGAACTGGCTGAAGTCCCATGGTGGACTTGTGCACGTCTTCTCAGATGAGAAGCTGTTCACCACCAATGCTATTGTCAACAGGCGAAATGATCGCTGCATCGTCTTTGGGCCAGTGTCTGAGATCCCAAGCAATGTTCCGGTGATTCAACACTGTAAACATCCTGCCTTGGTGATGATTCTGGGCGTCATCACGTCTGATGGCCAGAAGTGCCCACCAATCTTCATCGAGGCTAGTGTGAAAATTAACTCAGCAATGTACCAGGAGCTGCTGAGGACACAAGTCTTGTCCTGGTTGCAGCAGAGGTACCCAGGAGGTGACTATGTGTTTCAGCAGGATGGCGCTCTAGCTCATACTACGAGGACAACGCAGGCATTTTTGGCAGCCAACTTCAGCAATTTCTGGAATAAGGACATCTGGCCTCCCTCATCACCTGATTTGAACCCCTTAGACTTCTATTTCTGTGGAGAAGGGGCGCGTATGGAGAAGGAGGCCTGCTGGGTTCAACACAGGAGCGTGGCAGATCTGCGTGCTGCCATCTGCAGGGCATGGAAAAAATTCCAAACCAGGAGGTTGCCAGAGCTGTGTGGACTTTTTGGGAGCATCTTCAAAGAGTCGTGGAAGCTGGCGGAGGATTTATAAAATAACCTTTTACTATATATGATAGACTAACATAGAGTATATTTTAATGCAATTGTGAGAAGTCATTTGGTCACTGTGCATGAAAAAATATTTTTTGTAAAAGTGTAACGTTTCAATGTGCACACCTGGAATATAGTATAGTAGTAGTACAGTATAGTAGTATATCATATATATTGTTTATATTGTGTATAGTATAGTAGTAGTATAGTATAATAGTATATCATATATATTGTATATATTATATATAATATAGTAGTCATATATACAAAATGCATTCTTAATTTCTTACATATACATGGGAATTAGTTGATAAAGAATTCAAAGCAGGTTTTCTGGCATTCTATCGGCAAAAATATTCAAAATATCAATCCTAAGATCCTGGGATTGAGTCATTGCTTTGCCTGGGATCCTAGGAATGTAGAACAGTCGAGATTTGCAATCTCTAGCCATATACCATTTTGTAAAAATTTAATTTGACAACTTTGATCTTAAGATGTCAAAGCCATATCTTGTAAGGGGTACTAGAATTTTGAGATCTTCTAGAAGCATTTTTGAAAAAAATTATTTCCAGTTAATTTAAGGCTTAGTTTAAAAAAAGTGTACTTAAAAGTATATTCATTTCATATATCTAAAAGTTTTCTATCAATTGACACTTTACTCAACTCAATCAGTGCAATGATTGCAAAATAAGAGCATTTTTGGCAAAAAAATGAAATTTCTAAATGTATATTCACTCGTGAATACTTTCTAGTCCTTTCTACAAGGGTTGTACAGAAAGTTCGTGGACAAAAATATTTTTTTCCAAATGAAAGGCAGTTAAGTCACTATACTTTATGATATAGACAGCACTCATGTCCCACAACTTTCAATGGTAGTGCGATTAAATATGCTTATGTTTTTTTACAGTAGTAATTTTAAGTTACCCACTGTTTTTGGCACAATGGAAAAATGAAGAAGCCAAGCAAAGCATAATTTGGTTCTTGTGGAAAGAAGGGAAGCAACAGGCCGACATTGTTTGCAAGTTGCATGCAGCATATGGTGAAGATGCCCCTTTGAAGCTGATGGTCAGCAAGTGAATGCAGCAGTTTGGGGATGGCTGGGAGACAGTCAAAGATCTGCCACACAGTGGAAGGCCAGCCACCACAGTCAATATGTTCAATATCCAGTGCATGCATCTGGCACTTGATATTGAATGCCAGATCACTATGTGTGAACTGGCAGAGACTATGGGTATATCACCCACAGCAGCTCACAAAATTCTCACTGCCAAGCTTGGGATATTGCGAGTTATTGCTCATTGGGTCCCAAAGCTTCTGACAGATGATCAGCAGTGCAAACAAGTCCATGCATGTCAATAGCTCCTGCAGGCCTACCGCAAAGACCCAATCTTTTTGGATTGAATTGTGACTGGGGATAAGTCATAGATCCATTACAGTGAGCCAGAGTTGAAGATGCAGAGCAGCATCTGGAAGGCAGCTAGAGAGCCCACCCTAGTGAAGGCCCTGGCTCCATCATAAGCTGAAAAGCAGATGGCAACCATCTTCTGGGACAAGGAGGGCATCCTGCTTATCAACTGGCTTCCACATGGCACTACCATTACTAGTACTTATTATATCCAAGTGCTGGAGAAATTGCACCAAGCCATCAAGACTAAGCGCCGGGGCAAGCTGACCAGGGGGATCTTGCTGTAGTAAGACAATGCCAAGCCTTACAATAGCCAAGCAACAATGGCTGCCATCTCCAGCCTAGGCTTCGAGCTATTGCCACACCCACCCTACTTGCCAGACCTAGCACTGAGCGACTACTGGCTGTTTGGGTAAATGAAAGAGTCACTCTAAGATCACTATTATGGCAGTATACAGGCCCTAGCCTCTGCCATTAGCCAGTAGGTCAAAAGTACCCCTAAAGAATTCTTTGCTACAAGGATTGAGAAGATGCCAGAGCGCTGGCACAAGTGTGTGTGCCTCAAAGGCATATGCATTGAGAAGGTTGATAACTAAGGTTTTCAGTTTTGTTGCTTGTTTAATAATAGTTCATGTTTGTTCACGAACTTTTCAAACAACCCTTGTAGAAATTATTCACTTACCCTTGGCTCCTAGTGGGGCCTTGGGTTCTCTTGCTCTTGCCTGACACCACCTTTGGCAATGCCAGTAGGCGTAGATATAGAAAAATTTGAAGGGGGGTTAGGCCAAGTTATACCAAGCACTAAAGTCTATAACCCCATATTGGAAAATAGACCTAGTATAGTAGCAGGCCAAAAAGTATAATAAAAATTTCTTTGGCTGCAGCTGAGAGGGGAGGCATAGTCCCCTTGGCCCCTTTCCCCCTTGTTAGATATATCCCTAGATGCTGGGCTTGGCTCATTCATTGGTAGAACTAGGTTTATCAAGTAGTATAAAGACCCAAATCTAAAAAATCCCATTTGCTAGTGGCCCATTTATTTTCACATAACTTATAATATATTTATATTATTTAGATATATTAGCTTACTATATATGGTTTTGTATATTATTAACAGAATTTTAGTAGAAAAAGTTTTTTACTTTAACTTTCAATGTGTCAATCTCATATTTCATGTTTACAATATTAGCTAATATAATCCTTGATCTATATATAACTTAATATCCAAGTGTTTAAGTTGTAAAAGTAAAATATAGCTTATGTAAATAGAATACTAATATTTATTGCATAAAAAGTTTATTAGAAATCTTTTGATAAGTTTTTCTATATCTAAAATATCTAAATTAATTAGCTTAGTAAGGATTTGGCCCATTCTAAGACATGTATTGTTACTTCTGCTATTTACCCAAATATACAAAAAAAACTAAATATTAATTTTTTATCAATGTGCCAGTGTCACAATATGTATTTTACCTACTTATTGCTATATTGTTTTTCAATGAAAAAATGAAAAAATAGAGTTGCCTCTTTGTGTAATAATTATATCTTAAAAATAGTTATTATTATATTATGATTTTTAATGGGAATTTATATAATGTATTTTGATGATACAATAATTAATTTTAGTAAGCAGCAAGACTACAAGAGCTAGGCTTAACTTTTTAGCTAAATATGATCATTTTTGCATAAGTAATCAAATGGAAAGTAGGCAAATCATATTGCCTATAGTCTAAATACAAATAAATTGCATTGAATTTTTAAACAAAGGCAAAATACATAGACTAAAACAATGTTTTAACTAAAAAAATGTATTAGATAATAAAATTTATTGTAAAATAGGCCTAGTTTTAAAAATAAAGTTTGCTTCAACTTTTTGTATTGTTATAGGCCTATATAAAAATTAGACATTTTGACAAATGACCATACTGTTTTTTTGTGAAATTAGACTTAATTTTTTGTTTCTAGTAAAAAGTGTTTGTAATTATATAATTAGATAAATAGAGAAAAAAACTTCCACATTTTTTCATTTGTTTGGTCATCTTTTTATTTATCTCATTGAAGTCCTTATGATAAGTATTGTGTTGCAGTAGTTAATTTTACATATAGGGACATTATGTATAAATATTTTTGCCAATATTGCATTAGAACTTCTTACTTGCCTAGGTGCTAGGTTAGACTATTAGGTTAAGGTGCCGTCAAAATGGCAACATGCAGAATGACCAAGGACAACTTAAGTACTTAAGTTGTCTGTGGGAATGGCCATACAACAAAATGGCCACATAAAACAAAAGGTATTGCAGGTCAACTTGTTCTATTCTTAATATTATATGATAAGCACAGCCTTTATTATAGATATTCTAAACCATTGTTATTTTTAAAGTAATACTAGGCAACTATATGGCAATTGTTATTTGTCTAGTTAAATTGCCAACACAAGTAATATAAGTGTCTATTTGTTTCGTAATGAATATTCTAGATTTTTAAGATCTTTTTTCAATACCTGATTAATATTTTGTTGTATAGGCCTAAGCAAAGCAATGTATGCAATTCGGCATTTTTTAATTAGAGGCAGAAGGGTTTTGTGCACCCTGGTGCAATTGAAGCGTCATTGGCATTGGCACGCAACTGGCAAGAGGCATTATTGCCCATTCCACCTACTCCCCTGAGCAGACATATAAGCCTGCGGATACATTACGCAGGCACACACTAACACACTCATACAAGAGTGTACAACGGCCCTAACTTTATCAATTGTTAGGCATGTACACTTCACTGTGCCTTCGGGGTTGGCTCTCAAGGCTGTTAATTGCACAAGCAAGCCAAGCCAAAATTCTAATTCAGCCCCAAATTAATGTGGCTGCACTTGGAATTGAGCCTAGGTCATAGCACATCAGAGCAGCTGCATTACTACTAGGCTACAGCCCCCCTCTTGTAATTCAGCATAATTAAAAGCCTTTCTTCACAATACAATACCAATTCTAGAACCAGAATTGGTTTGGATCTTCCAAGAAAAACAGCATTAGTATAACTATTTTTAAACTGTTAATATTTGACTACCTTAATAGCCTCATTTTGCACAGTTTTTTACTTTCTTCTTGGCAATTGTCATTTAGTGATTAAAAATTTATAGCACATATAGCCCTCTATTTAAGGAGACATAAAGTTATACTTCATAAATTGGTTCTAGAACCAGAACCAGAACAAGCTATACATGAAAAGGCTCCAAAAGGCTGGGTGGGTATGTATAAAAGCAAGACACATTGGATACTGAGGCTCTTCATTTTGTTTTAGCCAAACTTTTTGCATTTTTCCTTTTTTAATCAAGTATATTTGCAATAAAAATGTTGCATTAAGGTATTATTAAGCCTAAGGCTATAATAATGTCACTTGTGAGTATTTTGCAACTTGGAGCTTATGAAATAAAAAATAATATGAAGATAAAACTTTCAAGACACAACTATATTAAAATATAATAGAGTAACATGTTGTGCGTGCTAAATAAAAAGAATGGTTATCTTAGCTGCCTTAGATCAAATGCAATCATTGATTTTGTGATAATGAAAAAATGATTTTCTCCTATCTCCGCAGTGTACTTTTTCCAGGATATCGTTCTCCTGAAAATTTACTCGATCTTTGAGTTTTACATCCTGCTAGTCTAGAAGTCCTTGGCACCATTTTGCATCGAAACGCTAAAGAAGTGAATGCATTGAGATATCGTGAAATTTATGTGGGCAAAATGCATCCGAAAAGGGAGCATCAACGGCCTTGGTCCCTATGTACGCCACCCCCATGGTCCATCGCTTATCTTTCTCCTTAGATGTCCGTTAAAGCCAAAGGGCCTTTTCATATTGCTTGTTCTGGTTCCAGATCCAGAGCCAGAACCAATTTGTGAAGTATAGCTTTTTGTCTACATAACTAGAGGGAGATACGTGCTATAAAGTTTTTATTATTGAATGACAATCGCCAAGAAGAAAGTGAAAAATTGTGCTAAGTGAGGTTGTTAAGGCAGTCAAATATTAACAGAGTTAAATAGTTATACTGCTGTTTTGCTTGGAATTCCGAACCGATTCTGGTTCTGGAATTGGTAATATGTATGAAAAGGCCCAAACACCCTTTATATCGAGAGACACCATTTGCATCTTTGATCTATGCAAATCAATCTATGAAATCAATTTAGGCTCATACATGGGCTCTCTAGCTCCATCCCCTTTTCGTTAATTACAAACTTTAATCGTGTCTTCAACTTCTACATTGTATCAAAAATTATTACATCTGTTGTCCTAACAGTACAAAATGCGATAGATGTCTATAACATTTTGTTTTAATTCGCCATTTTAATGGTGTGTGGCCATTTTGACTGTGTGGCCATTTTGATGGGCATCTGCTAGGTCTAGGAAACTACTCTTAGTAGGGTAGGCCTATTAGCTATACATATATTAGCTATACATACTACTAAGATATATTATATACAACATTTTTAAAAATTTCAAACTTACATTTTTGGGTGAAGTTGTAATGAAATCGAAAGCCAAGACCTACTGTCTTCAAGCGAGAATAAAACGACACATAGACAACACGTGTGTTGGATCGATACACTGACAATAAAGGTGGAAGGACACTAATGGATGAAAAGCTTATGACTGTGTCACGGTTTCCTCCAAATCTTGTGTTGTAAACAGCGACATAGTCATTGTACCCTAAATTTAAATATGAAAACCAAATCTGAACCTGGTGACCAAGTGGCGCTGTAATATACCATTCGCACAGTGTATTGCTCCAATAATAGGATACTCCGACACCACTGTGGCTGATTATTTCACCTGTGCTATTAGTCATGTTGTGGTTGTCTGGACAATCTGAAATTTACATAAATATTTTTATTTAAAGAAAATAGTAAAAAAACGAAAACAACGATATTTTATATTTACCATTACTACTGCAATATTGAGTTGCGAATTTTAATTCTTTGAATGTTACGGGCCCTCCAACAGCATTACGAGTACTACATGTACTACTAGTAGTAGTAAGTTTGGCTCAGGCAAGAAGCCTGTTTGGCCAGTATAAGTCGATATTTTAATAATTCAAGAGCAGAAGGAAATATTTATGCATTAAGTACGAGTTTTGAAATAATATACATTTAGTAATTGAGAGAGCACCTAAAGTAGTACTCCGCATATTCCTTCTAAATTTTATATTGCTACAGCGCTAAGGGCGTACGTAATTAACGACTTCTTAATTTAAATTATGGCCAGCAATACTTATGTTTAGCTCATATTTTTTACTTTAAGACTGATATTTCAAGCAGAATTAAATTTGCTAAACCGCTTACCTAAATAATTCAGCAAACAGTTCATATACGAGCTAGATGCAAAAAAACAGCGTACATGTAACTATACTAATTAATATAGTTGAGTTTAGTGATAGAACTCACAGTTTTGTAATTCAAATTTGATTTGAAAGCCCATGGACTCATAAGCTCCATTGGAACTAAACATGATGCTGAAGTTGCCATCCACCTGAAGCGCCATGTCAGTGACAGCTTTCCATCCGCACAAATTCACATTAGGACTGCCACCTTTCCATGCCGCTGGTGTGCCTTGATTTACAGACAGGCAATCTCCATTTCCAAGAGACACATTGCCAACATGGAGCTGGTAGAACTTTCCGGACACCGATGGCAAGGTCCAGCTGCAGGACATGCTTGTGGCGTATAAAATGTGTTGGTCGTAGCCGGGGTGGCTGACAATCATTCCGGAAGAGTTAGAAGCGTCATCAAATTTGACTACTCCGCACGTGCTGCTGTTAGCTTGTGAAATGTAGATTAGGCAAGATTTCTGTCAGTTATTCCAATTTAGCTAAATAAAACCAATATCATCATTGATACACCCTAGTAATCGCACCTGTGTGAAAATATGAACCAATGATTCACAACAATTTATTATAGATGTCTGCGATCAGAGGCGATTTTATCGTAGGGGGAAGGACAAAGCCAGCAACTCACATTTAGAAAAATTCTGACTTTATTTTGGGAATCAGTTTGGTAGCACTCATTTTAGATACTTTAGCAACCTGATGCAAAATTATTGATTTCCATAACGGCCTTCACATACTCGGCAAAAAAACGTTGAAAACTTTCAAAGTCAGCGCTGGTACTCTGTACTTGGATTGACTTTTAAAGTACTCAATGTTGGCTTTGATGGTACTTGGAAAGTTTAATGTGTTTCTCGCTATTTTCTATGACTTTCAAAGTTTGGTCTGGGGCACATTCACTGTAACTTGGAAAGTACCCTGTGAAAAAGGTGCTGGCGAAACAGTGGCAAAACAGCGGCTGCCTGGTTTGCACCTGGCGAAAAAATTGAACAACAATAAATATCCCGGAATTTATAAGGCAGTCCTTTATTTATGTGTCTCGTACCCCCGCAGTGCAAATTTAGCTGTTCTAAACTTATTTGAGAATATACTATCAGTGGCTAAATTTCACCACCACTCCGCCATCAATATTTCAGAAATTGATTAATGTGCAAACACTGTCATCCTATGAAAGCACAGTTGTAGTTAACATTTTATTTAAATTACTTTACGAGCTAAACTGCACTTTATTATGTAAGCCTAAATATAGTTTGCAGTTGCATATTTTCTTTTTCGGATGATCATTTTTCGCTGGCAAAATATAGGTGGCGATTCGCTGGAACACTTCGCCACACAACAAATTGAATTATAAGATGTGTCACTATCATTCCATTGTCATATTTTTTGAATAAACTAATAAATATATGAGTCGTTCTATTATGTATTACTAATGTGCATGCATTCAATAAAAGTTAACTGCATTTGTTTTACTTTATTTTAAGGTGTTAAGATTTAAGTCATTTTCAAAAAGAACTCGCGCATGAATCCCACTCTTCAGGTGTTTGTTGTGTTGTTTGTTTTTTGTTTTTTTTATTATCAATGACTCAATGCTTGTCTTTCTATGTATCTGGTAATTGTTTTAAATCAATAGCAGTTTAAATGATTCGGATATTTTATATTTCTGGATATCATATAAGATGATTAGCTAATTCAATACACTAGCTAATGGTAGCCTAGTATAGTAAAATACAACTAGGCCTAATTAATATTTTGTCTCAATGAATTTGCTAAAGTGTCTAGCTTTAGATCTAGCTTTGGCTTAAGCCCCCTTTATAGTATAATAGCTATTGGATATTAAATAATTGGACTAGCTAATACATTTATTAGGCTTTGGACTTTTGACATTTAATGTCTGTCACTAGTCTATTATTATGACAACATCAGTATCATTGCTATCCTGTCTAAGCAGCATAAAAACATTTATATTTGTTAATAAATATTGTATATATACATTAAGTTTCATGTTCTACTAATAAAATTCAAATTAGATTAGTTAGATAGATTATTTCAACTAAATTTATTATATTGTACCTTTTTTGTCTATGCTATAGACAGACTGTAAAAGACTAGCTAGCTATTACAATAATGGAGGTAGGATAGTGGGATATAAATTAAGTTATTAAAATGCATTTATTTTAGACAAAATAAATTGCTCTGTTTAGCAGGGTCATATTAAGTTAAGATAAAATAGATTAACCTTGTATTTTGGACTCTGGAATCTTTATAATCTAGTATAAAGTATAATACTATAAGCTATAGGCCTAGGCCTACAACTTTAAAAGTGGTTAAGTTTCTTAAAAAGACATTGGGATATATTAGAAATATATATTGGTTATATTTTTTTGATTTGTTCTTGTATATATACATCAAAATGTCTATATCAAAATATAGATATAAAGTAAGGTTATTTATATACCTATAACCTTTATGATATCTAGTACAATATTTTATAAGGTTTTTTCTAATATTGCTCAAATAAATATCTTCATGCATATATAATCTTAGGTATTGTTATATTATGAGGCAGCGTAATATGTTTGCTCTTTGGTATGAATATGGCTTTACTTCTAGTATACACGGACAAACTTATTTCTTAGAAATTACCGTATTCAAAATTCCGTCAAATAGTAATATTTTTGTTTTAATGTGGTGTGCGCAAATAATATTCTAGAAAATTAAAGTTTGTTTTAAATACATAGACGAAATAGTATAAATACGAGCCTAAATTGGGCCAAGAGGAGCAACTTGTGCATCTTTGCAACTACTTCCTTGCAACGTGTGACTTGCCACTTGTTCAAGAAAACATTTAAGCATTCTTACTTGGATTGTTCATTTCTATAGTATCAATACCCCTATTGGGAGAATCAGAAATCCACTAAAAGCGAAAATCGCCTCAGGGCAGAAAAGTGCTATATTCGCCTCAGGGCAGAAGAATCGCTTCAGAGCGGGAATAGACGCCTCAGGGCAGAGATTTCGCTTTAAGGCTGTGACCCTCTGATCCCGGGAATGCCAGGACTGAGAGACATAAGAGTAGACAGTGCCTACAGACCGCTCAGGCTACGAATACAATACATGTAAAAACGCTACCAGTAAGAGTAAATAAGAGTAGACGCTACCAATAGAAGTAGGTAAATAAAAGTACATTCAGACAAAAGTACAGTCAGAAGATAAAGGATAAAACATTAGGACGTTTTAAGAACAGCTTAGAGAATAATTAAACAGAGAGGGGACCATAGCCCTATTACAACTTTGGTAGGCAACGATTGAGATTTTCATAGAGAGACAGAGCCCTGCAACAGCTTTTTGTATCAGCGGTGGGATATCATAAAGACAGAGGAATCACCCCTGTTACAATTATTTAGTTAATAGTTTCCCTCAATTGAATTTCTTCAATAGTAATGGCATTAAAATATGTTTTTAAGTTATGCCTGAATTGGAACTTTTCCTATCAACCCTAATGCCTAACATTATTTCAGATTTCTGTGGCCTGTTTTGGCAGCAATTATTCTTCATTGGAAGCTTTGTCTATTAGCTAAGCCAAATATTTTCAAACAAGTGTACAAGTAAGTTATTGATTCGATAATTAATAACTAATGCCTTCACGAAGTGTGTATCGAAAGGCAAGGGCTGAAACTGAGGCTAATTTGTTGGAGTTCAGAACTTTGATCTCTGGACCTGCAGACCATCTTGATCTTAGTGACTCTGATGAGGAGGATGGAGGTTTTGAGCCTTTTGAAGATGGTAATGATGATGGCATTGATTATTTTGCCACTGCTGAGCTTGTTAGTGATGTTTTCTTGACTATTGTGACAGCAATGAGGAACCATCTGAACCCAAGAGAGCAAAGAAAGAGAATTGCAATTCTAGGAAATCAACATTGGCTGAAGAGCTTCTACTTTTTCTTATCTTGTTAACATCAGCCAGGCAGCAATGACATACCTCCTAGGTATTCTTCAACGTCACAACATTGACTGTCAACCAAGTGTCTACAAGCTGCGGCAGTCATGCAAACATCTTTCCAGTGTAACTAGATCCATTTCTGGAAGAGGAAAGTATGCACTTCTATTTGAAAAACACAATTTCAAATCTTCTTTCACGCAATTTTTTCAAAGGCATCTCAATGATGGCTATGTGCATCTAAAGCTAAAGTTGAACATTGATGGAGTGCCACTTTTTAATGGCTCAAACTTTGGTCTCTGGCCCATTTTGGTCATCATAAATGACTCACAGCCTCTACCTTTAGGTGTTTTTGCTGGAATTGGGAAACCTGAGCTGGATTCATTTATCACTCCTCTGGTTCGTGAATTAAAGGATTTTGGTAGTTCCTTTTTTATCAATGGCATTTGTTTCCTGGTTGAACAGATTGTTTTCATCTGTGATGCTCCTGCAGATCCTTCATCCAATGCATCAAGTCGCACACTGCTTACTCTGGTTGTGGCTATTGCCGAGTCAATGGCTTATACTGCGGAAACAGAGTTGTATTCCTTGATTCCAATAGCATGCAGCGAGAGGACTGTCAGTATGCTAAGGGAGAGGAAAACAATCAACTGTGCATCTCTCCTCTAATTGAAATCGTCCCACTTCGACTGGCATTTCCTCCAGAGTATATGCATTTAATACTGCTTGGTGTTATGCGAAAGCTTTGCAAGTTCTTTTTTCTACCTAGTCGAATGAGGTGCAGAGTGTCTCAGCAACTAATTGAATAGCTGTCAAAGAAGACGGAGGACTTCTCCAAATTTCTGCCATCCTCCTTCTGCAGGAAACTCCGGTCCTTTGCTGAATTGGCACATTTCAAGGCGGCTGAATTTCGTACCCTTCTCCTATATGCTGGACCATATTTGTTTAAAGACTTTCTACAAAAAGAGTTCTATGAACACTTTCTTCTGCTACATTTTGCAATTTATGTATTCTGCTCGAAGAAGCTGACCGCTGTCACTACTAAGGGCCGGCAGATCCGCCCTTTTTGGAGGTGGGGTGGGTGTCAACCCTCCTCGCCTCTCATTGGCTGGCGCGCGCGCCGCAGGCGCTTGGCGCCAAGCGCCAATCAGGCGCCCATGCCGCTGGCGCACCCTCCCGATATGTGCACCCTCCCGAGCCGCAGGCGACCCTCCCGATATGTATGCCGCAGGCGACCATGCCGCAGGGGTACCCTCCTGATATGTATGCGCACTCTCCCGATATGTACACCGATATGTATGCAGCAGGCGCCCATGCCGCAGGCGCCCCGAGTGTACACTCTCCCGAGCCAAAGGTACACTCTCCCAATACGGGTGTACACTCTCCCGGCATAAAGTGTACACTCCCCCAAGTACACTCTCCCCAGTACACTCTCCCCAGTACACTCTCCCGATATGTGTGTACACCGATATGTAGTCAACGATACGTGCCTCTTCCCCTCTCTCACCCACATCTCAACTAGCGAAATCGAACCCAGGTCGCGCCCATACTAGGCCACTACACGGTTGTGGGGTATAGGGAGCGAGAAGTTTCAACCCTAACGCTGACGCCGCCCTGTAGCAGGGGACAGATAACAGGCGGCCCCCTGTAGCAGTATGAGGTGGGGGGTACAGAGAGACACGGGGTGCTGGGACAGAGAGGCATGTACGGGCAGAGAGGGGTGGGTGGACAGAGAGACGGCCACTAGGTTATTATACTGTTGAAGCATAGGGAGCGAGAAGTTTTAACCCCGATGCTGACGCAGCCCTGTACAGTGAGTGTGTACGGGCAGAGGGTGGGTGGACAGAGAGATGTGAATAACACAACCTGCTGCAGGAGCCGGATAGAGAGGCGCATGCTAGGACAGAGAGGCAGTGTGAGTCACACACCCCCACAGAGAGAGCCGTACAGAGGATAGAGAGCTCCCTCCCCAGTTGCAGGGGACAGAGAGGCAGGCAGGGTATGCAGGGGCATGCGAACAGTCAAGGGGCCACGCGAGGATAGAGTGGAGGAGCAGAGATGTGTATGGACAGAGAGCAGGCCACGCGTGCGTAGTGTGAGGGAACAGAAACATATGGAGCAGGAGGGAGATAGGGCGCAAACGCGCTGGGTAAGGGAGCCACACAGGGCGGTACAGTGAGACACAGGCAGGGGTGGAGCCGTGCGTGGACAGAGCTGAACGGCACGGTCGGCTGCAGGAATAGGATGATAGAGAGGCGCGGAGAGGAGGGGACAGAGAGCAGTGTGCAGGTGTAGGCAGCCACGCTGGCAGGGGAACAGAGGCGCGTGTAGCCAGTTGCAGCCCGGGACAGAGAAGTGTGAAGGGGGCCTGGGGCAGAGTTCCGAGCAAGGCACAGAGAGGTAGGGTCCGGTAGCCATGTATAGACAGGGACCCACGCGAGGGCAGGACAGGGGAGTAGACATGCAAGTTGCATGCAAGGCCAGAGAGGTGTGCGCGGAGGGAGACAGAGAGCAGTGTGTAGGGGTAGGTAACAGCAAACTTTAGTAGAGGTGCGTGCGGGGACGGAGAAACCAGTCTGAGCGTACAGAGACGTTACAGAGAGGTACACAAACATAGAACAAAGCGAGCAGAGCACATGTGTAGGGACAGAGACGTGAGGGAGAATCGACCAAAACACACTATGTATTTCCAAAAGTTGGTTTTAGTGCAACATATTTAATAGTGGGTAGTATAATAGTATGTACATAGTAGGTATAATAGTAGTAATAACAGTAAGTATATTAGCCCAAAAGGTAGGCTAAAACAGGCTAAACTGTGTGTACGCATCCTCATCACCCCACAAGCCCCCTCTCCCGCCAGACTCACTCTTCCAAACCCTCTTATATTGCTGTATGAAGGAAAATATAGTGTAAAAATACAGATGTTAACCGTTAGACCGCTGAAATCAGGGCACACTAGAGAGGGGTTTCGGGGTCTGCATGCTCTATGTAAGCTGCTTGAGGAGGTTCCAAGGGCGTTGGGCGGGTTTCCATTATGTTTAGAAAAAAACTAGGGGCTTAAATACAACGTTTTATTCAAAAAGTAGGTTATTTTAATGAAATAGCTGACACAATCATTGTAGAGAGTAGAAATTTTTATAAGAAACCAGGCATTTTAGCAAAAATAAACCTTCAAACCACATAATATTGAATAAAAAGCAGACATTTTCAATTATAAACCGCAAGTATTTTAATAGAAAAGTAAGCAAACAAGGCACAAAACCAGCAAATTTTACCTTTTTTATTTTAATGTTACTGATAAGGTAGAGAGTAGAAACTTGTGAGCTGTACGGAGTTAGAAAGTATTAACCAATATGTATCGTATGAATTATTAGTTCAGTACCAGCCATTGGTCAAGCGAGCATTTATGAAGTTATTACGAGTGATGAAGGATAGAGAGCTATATACAGGAAGACAGTATCCTTCTAAACCACCACGAACAGATTGCTAATAGAGATAAGCTTTGTCTGTGTGCAGTATGAGTAAGCGAAGGCGGGGCAAATACTTTTCCACATGCCGGACAGAACAGTATTGTGCTAGGATTTCTCTCGAAATCGCGGTACGTTACTAGTTTTTATCACACCATCCAGATGCGTCAACTAGTCAGCAGTAGTCATTTATATGTTATTAGAACTTACAAACCCAGGTCAGGTAAATATTACAAAGAGTATATTACGTACACACGCCAACTCCGAATACCAAGCCATACTAGTCTACTTGCAGTGCTCCTGGAGGGAAGGGACGGTCAAGAGTTACACAACAAGAATACATTCACACAAAGAGTACACCACTCGAGCCCCGTCCAGGCGCCCCGATATGTATGATGCAGGCAACCCTCCCGACATGTACCCCGACATGTACACCCCACCATATGGCACTCGAGCCACAGGTGCCAAGCGCCGTCCGGGCCCCCCGAAATGTACGCCGCGGGCGCCCCCCTCCCGAGCCGAAGGTACACTCTTCCAATATGAGTGTACACTCTCCCAATACAAGTGTACACTCTCCCAATACAAGTGTACACTCTCCCAATACAAGTGTACACTCTCCCAATATGTGTGTACACCGATTTGTAGTCAACAATACCTATTAACACAAAATTAGGCTAGTGAAAACTACTTATAGTAGGTGAAATTGCGTATATTTACATAAAAAGTAAGCAAAACACATATTAATCGCATCAGTAGGTGTAAATATCGGTGCATAATACATATTACGAAACATATAGGTGTACGGACATATAGAATTATGATCGGTGCTGCAGGATGCGCTGCAGGCGATGGCGCCATCGGCAGGAAGCTCTTGCTGTGAATACGCCTGTTTGTGTGTGTGTGTACTTTGTGTACATGTGGTCCTATATACCGGAAATTGCGTACATTTATTGCGTACACTTGGTTTCGGCTAGGATCCCTCCTTGGGGTTAAGAGTGGGCGGGCCCTTTGTACTCGACCCTGGGTTAAAAACTCGCATTTGGAGGCTCTGGGGAGAGTTGCAGTGGAGTTCAACAAATTTCTGATAAGATCTCTTGTGGGGGCATGACACTCGTCTCGAAATAATAAGAACCTGAACAAGTGCCGGATGCCCTTACTAGTTGGCGGGTTGTTACCTCTACAATTGTGCACTATTTCTGTCAATATTTTCCCCCTGCATTATGTCAATATGTGCTACAGTGTGTCATAATATGATACTTTTACGCACTAATATATATCATAATTTTCCTGCATTATGCCTGCTTCTGCCTCTACGATGTGTGTATTTTAGCCTATGCATCTACATAATTTGAATCTACAGTGTGTGCATATGCACCTGCATTATACTTGTATCTACTGTGCGTATGTGTATTTCAACCTATGTCTTACAATATACTAGCATCTACAAGCGCCTACTACACTAATGAGTAGGTGCTGTGTATTATACCTACTATTTTGTCTATTTCACCTACTTTTCTGCCAAAATATCGATAAAATGCACCTACATTGTGTGTTTTTTTTGCTGCCCATATGCTTAATTCTATATGTCCGTACACCTATATGTTTCGTAATATGTATTATGCACCGATATTTACACCTACTGATGGGATTAATATGTGTTTTGCTTACTTTTTATGTAAATATACGCAATTTCACCTACTATAAGTAGTTTTCACTAGCCTAATTTTGTGTTAATAGGTATTGTTGACTACAAATCGGTGTACACACATATTGGGAGAGTGTACACTTGTATTGGGAGAGTGTACACTTGTATTGGGAGAGTGTACACTTGTATTGGGAGAGTGTACACTCATATTGGAAGAGTGTACCTTCGGCTCGGGAGGGGGGCGCCCGCGGCGTACATTTCGGGGGGCCCGGACGGCGCTTGGCACCTGTGGCTCGAGTGCCATATGGTGGGGTGTACATGTCGGGGTACATGTCGGGAGGGTTGCCTGCATCATACATATCGGGGCGCCTGGACGGGGCTCGAGTGGTGTACTCTTTGTGTGAATGTATTCTTGTTGTGTAACTCTTGACCGTCCCTTCCCTCCAGGAGCACTGCAAGTAGACTAGTATGGCTTGGTATTCGGAGTTGGCGTGTGTACGTAATATACTCTTTGTAATATTTACCTGACCTGGGTTTGTAAGTTCTAATAACATATAAATGACTACTGCTGACTAGTTGACGCATCTGGATGGTGTGATAAAAACTAGTAACGTACCGCGATTTCGAGAGAAATCCTAGCACAATACTGTTCTGTCCGGCATGTGGAAAAGTATTTGCCCCGCCTTCGCTTACTCATACTGCACACAGACAAAGCTTATCTCTATTAGCAATCTGTTCGTGGTGGTTTAGAAGGATACTGTCTTCCTGTATATAGCTCTCTATCCTTCATCACTCGTAATAACTTCATAAATGCTCGCTTGACCAATGGCTGGTACTGAACTAATAATTCATACGATACATATTGGTTAATACTTTCTAACTCCGTACAGCTCACAAGTTTCTACTCTCTACCTTATCAGTAACATTAAAATAAAAAAGGTAAAATTTGCTGGTTTTGTGCCTTGTTTGCTTACTTTTCTATTAAAATACTTGCGGTTTATAATTGAAAATGTCTGCTTTTTATTCAATATTATGTGGTTTGAAGGTTTATTTTTGCTAAAATGCCTGGTTTCTTATAAAAATTTCTACTCTCTACAATGATTGTGTCAGCTATTTCATTAAAATAACCTACTTTTTGAATAAAACGTTGTATTTAAGCCCCTAGTTTTTTTCTAAACATAATGGAAACCCGCCCAACGCCCTTGGAACCTCCTCAAGCAGCTTACATAGAGCATGCAGACCCCGAAACCCCTCTCTAGTGTGCCCTGATTTCAGCGGTCTAACGGTTAACATCTGTATTTTTACACTATATTTTCCTTCATACAGCAATATAAGAGGGTTTGGAAGAGTGAGTCTGGCGGGAGAGGGGCTTGTGGGGTGATGAGGATGCGTACACACAGTTTAGCCTGTTTTAGCCTACCTTTTGGGCTAATATACTTACTGTTATTACTACTATTATACCTACTATGTACATACTATTATACTACCCACTATTAAATATGTTGCACTAAAACCAACTTTTGGAAATACATAGTGTGTTTTGGTCGATTCTCCCTCACGTCTCTGTCCCTACACATGTGCTCTGCTCGCTTTGTTCTATGTTTGTGTACCTCTCTGTAACGTCTCTGTACGCTCAGACTGGTTTCTCCGTCCCCGCACGCACCTCTACTAAAGTTTGCTGTTACCTACCCCTACACACTGCTCTCTGTCTCCCTCCGCGCACACCTCTCTGGCCTTGCATGCAACTTGCATGTCTACTCCCCTGTCCTGCCCTCGCGTGGGTCCCTGTCTATACATGGCTACCGGACCCTACCTCTCTGTGCCTTGCTCGGAACTCTGCCCAGGCCCCCTTCACACTTCTCTGTCCCGGGCTGCAACTGGCTACACGCGCCTCTGTTCCCCTGCCAGCGTGGCTGCCTACACCTGCACACTGCTCTCTGTCCCCTCCTCTCCGCGCCTCTCTATCATCCTATTCCTGCAGCCGACCGTGCCGTTCAGCTCTGTCCACGCACGGCTCCACCCCTGCCTGTGTCTCACTGTACCGCCCTGTGTGGCTCCCTTACCCAGCGCGTTTGCGCCCTATCTCCCTCCTGCTCCATATGTTTCTGTTCCCTCACACTACGCACGCGTGGCCTGCTCTCTGTCCATACACATCTCTGCTCCTCCACTCTATCCTCGCGTGGCCCCTTGACTGTTCGCATGCCCCTGCATACCCTGCCTGCCTCTCTGTCCCCTGCAACTGGGGAGGGAGCTCTCTATCCTCTGTACGGCTCTCTCTGTGGGGGTGTGTGACTCACACTGCCTCTCTGTCCTAGCATGCGCCTCTCTATCCGGCTCCTGCAGCAGGTTGTGTTATTCACATCTCTCTGTCCACCCACCCTCTGCCCGTACACACTCACTGTACAGGGCTGCGTCAGCATCGGGGTTAAAACTTCTCGCTCCCTATGCTTCAACAGTATAATAACCTAGTGGCCGTCTCTCTGTCCACCCACCCCTCTCTGCCCGTACATGCCTCTCTGTCCCAGCACCCCGTGTCTCTCTGTACCCCCCACCTCATACTGCTACAGGGGGCCGCCTGTTATCTGTCCCCTGCTACAGGGCGGCGTCAGCGTTAGGGTTGAAACTTCTCGCTCCCTATACCCCACAACCGTGTAGTGGCCTAGTATGGGCGCGACCTGGGTTCGATTTCGCTAGTTGAGATGTGGGTGAGAGAGGGGAAGAGGCACGTATCGTTGACTACATATCGGTGTACACACATATCGGGAGAGTGTACTGGGGAGAGTGTACTGGGGAGAGTGTACTTGGGGGAGTGTACACTTTATGCCGGGAGAGTGTACACCCGTATTGGGAGAGTGTACCTTTGGCTCGGGAGAGTGTACACTCGGGGCGCCTGCGGCATGGGCGCCTGCTGCATACATATCGGTGTACATATCGGGAGAGTGCGCATACATATCAGGAGGGTACCCCTGCGGCATGGTCGCCTGCGGCATACATATCGGGAGGGTCGCCTGCGGCTCGGGAGGGTGCACATATCGGGAGGGTGCGCCAGCGGCATGGGCGCCTGATTGGCGCTTGGCGCCAAGCGCCTGCGGCGCGCGCGCCAGCCAATGAGAGGCGAGGAGGGTTGACACCCACCCCACCTCCAAAAAGGGCGGATCTGCCGGCCCTTAGTAGTGCTGTCTACTATAGTCAAGCAGAAAGTTGTTTAAGAAAATTTGTAGAATATTTTGCCAGTCTTTATGGGGACGAAGCCATGAGCTATAATATCCACTGTTGCCTTCACCTTGCTGAATATGTAAAGCAGTTTGGGAATCTGGACTCATTTTCTGCTTTTCCTTTTGAGAACTTTCTAGGAATCCTGAAACGCAGAATAGCACCAGGTTCAAACACGTTTGAGCGTACAATAAACAAGATACTTGACATGCAACTGCTACCACTGTCCATGAATGTCTTGCCAGGCCTAAAATTCTCAGATGGAGCAAATAACTGTGCACTATTAAATGATGGCTCAATTGTGCTTGTAGCAACGAGTGATGGAGATCTTGTCAGTGGAACTCGCCTGAACTTCTCAAGAAGTCTCTACATGACTCCCTATGACTCATACTATCTCCGAATGGGGTACTACTCCATGTCAAGAACCTATGTGACAAAAGCGAAGGCACTGCAGAGCTGTATTTGCATGCCATCGCGTGGTGAATTTCTGCTTATCCCCGTCATCAACAATGATGCTGACTAATACGCAATTTGCAATCAATCATGTTTCAGATGCTGCCACTCAGTCAGTGCAAGTTTGCTGTCGTTTTCCTACTGAACGATTCTCAGGTCACCATCACAGACTTGGAGGACACCAATTTCTCACAGAATATACATCGTCAGATTATTGACCAGCCCCGTGTTCAAACAAAGATACTAATAAAGGATGGCGATGCGACACGCGAGGGTGTTGTTATCCAACTTGGCATGACAGTTGCAGATTTAGATGTTACCGAAGACAGATGTGTCGATCTACTCCGTAAAAAGAAAAAAAAGCTTGGTGATCTACTGACTCGCTTGCCTAGATTCCACAATGGGAAGCGCTAACGATATGAGCCCCTTTAGAACATTTTTACAGAGGAGTCAGATACCACACCCAAGAATACAAAGAGAAACAACGTACGTGAGGGTGCCAGTTCAGGAAGTACAAACAGTTCGAAGACTAAACTTCCACCCATTCAACTGGACGCCTTTCAACCCCCTTCTGTGGATCTGGAGGTCACTGCTGCATCACAGGAACATGAAGAAATGTCTCCTGCGATCAGTTCTAAGCGGATGCCCCCTGCCAATGAAGGGGAAAGTGCAGGTGCCAAAATCCGTGCAGTGCAGGAATCCAAGAGAAAATCTTGTACAAGATGAACGTCCTAGCAGGAACTGTCACCGAAGTTTCTAGGCGCCAGGAACTCATGTCGTCTCAGCTTACCTCTCTCTGCCAACATGTGCGAAGTTTGCATTCTCAATTAGCTAGCATAAGAGGAGGAGCAATAGGCAGCATTGAAACCCAATTGATCGACAAGCTGCCAATCACACGTGAAGATGCACTGAAGGATGTTGAGGCACGTGCTAAGGAATCTCGGAAGTTTTACCTTGAATTGGTAAGTTACTTGGTGTATTTGCAATTGATTTACTGTTTCTGTGCAAGGTCAGCTATAAAAGATGTAGTTGAACCTGTCTTAAATTGATGTCTTGAACCGTGGCTATACGTGAAGCATTAAAATGTAAGGTAAATTCCCGCAGTAGCGCAACCAGAAATTTTTTGAGGGGGGGGCGGATTCTGGAAGGTAAAGTCCCGGGAGGGGGGGGGGCGGAGGGGAGGCTCTGTTTTTGGCGAAAATTCGCTTGGTCTCCCCTCCGATTTTTTTTTGGGTCTCCGCCTAAGGGGGGGGGGCGACCGCCCCCCCCCCCCCCCTGGTTGCGCCACTGAATTCCCGTTATTCTAGGCAGTGTAATAACAATTCTATTAACTATAATCGCTGGAGGCGCTAACTGCTACTAAAATGTTACATTACCTATCGCGTCTGTGTCCATACAATGTGTCTTTCTGTGTGAGCACTACTTCCACTTTATTGTATAGCAACTGTTTGTACAGTGAAGCACACATCCATTTTTATCCAGGTGTCGTCACTGTCCCTTGTTGGTGGTTCCGACCTACGTGACCATGTGTTTTCAACTGTTCGACGGCTTGTATCTGACAATCTGCTGTTACAATTTAATTCGGATGGCAGTTGTGGCAAGACTGCATTTCCGGAGTCACTGACGAAGGTCATTGTTGGTAAGAAATTTACACTTTTTAAAACTCCATTTCTCAGTTAAAAAACAAACTGTTGTGCAAAGGGGGTGCTTACTCAGTAACAACAGCAACTTAGCAAGCCGTCTGCTCCCAAATGTTGCAATGTGAAGTAAAATTGGCTGCCGTTAGAACAAAACTAAAATATACTCACACTCGCGGTAAGAGGGAGCAACACGGTTAGTATAGCTCCCCCTCCCCCAAAGAGGCGCTAAAATAGATTCGCCTCCTGCCCCTACGCTTCCCGTTCTTCCATGCGCCCTTTTGCACCATGAATGCGACTCGGTCCTTCAAAGTGCCCTCCCGGTTCCTTCAGTGCGCCCCCTCCCAGAATGCCTCCCCCCATTAAATCTTACAGATGCTGTTAGGAAATCGCGACCGCAGGCAACGGAGAGTGATGTGAAGGAATTCATTCGGAGGTGCATGAAGGGGGCGAAGGGCCGAGCTCGATACAAGACTAAGAAAGGTGGCACTGCTGCTGCGAGTTGCATCTTGACTACACCGACGAGATCGAACAGTCGTGGCAGTGGCCCGCAGTGCTGACACTTCGACGAGCAACTCAGAGCACGAGACCGACGGTGAGGATGTCGATGGCGATAACGGTGATGACAATTGGAACTGAAGACTACTGATCTGGGACCTGGATGGTGGCTGAGTGGTGGCTGTTTTGTAATATAATTTTTTATGTGCAACGAATCATTCAACTAATATACAGTATATATTAATTCTATTTTCATGGCATTTTTATAGCTGACAAGTATAATGAAAATCAAAAATCATAATCTAAAAATAATCAGGTATAATTCACCAACCTTTACAATTACCGATATATTAATACACGTTTGATAATGTAAGAGCAATTTTTCTTATACTTCAAAGCTTATTTTTCGGCTGAAGATAAAAGGGAATTAAGCAGGGGTTTTAAATTCTCATATAAACAGTAGATTGAATACAAACAACAATAATATTACATAAAAAATTGCTTCTCATGCAAATCAAATCAATAAAAGTGAATTCCTAAAGAAATTGAAGGGTAGCTAAATCCTGGCAAAATAGTGGCGAATTGCAGGATAATTTCGCTGGCGTTTCGTTATGAAATATTAGTGACAACTTGTAAGCATTTCGCGAGCAAAATTTCGCTGGCGCTTCGCTAGCTTTTTTTTCACAGGGTACTTGGCAAGTATGTGATGTCGCTTGATCAGACATAAAATTGATTTGAAATATTATTCAAATTAATAGTAATATTAATAGTATGGTACCATATAAATTTTAAATAATTAATTACATGTACTTGACAAGTTTTCAAAGTTTTGTTGCCCGTCTCTACTTCGAAGTACTTGACAAGTTTTCAAAGTATATTCTCTATATCTTCTTAAATCTGCATGCACACAACACAACGACTTTGGAAGTTTTTGAACAAAATCAAGTTTAAAAAACTTTAAAGCATGTAATGCTTAGGCCTAATATATGTTTTAATATATTTAGGTAACGATGTATTAAAGTAAGTTATTATATTCACACGATTTTTAGCCCTAACAACTAGATAATTATAGTACTGTAACAGTAACGACTTAGAAAACTGAACAAATCTAGAGTCTAGACTGAGCCATAATTTATATTATTTAAGGCAAAAATTTTGGAATATGATTTTTATACTTCTTTTTCTCTTAACAATAACTTTTTTATCGATTTGTTTATTTGCTTATTTTATAAAGTGACCATTCTATAAGCCGATCTTTTAAAAGTGATATTAAAGATTTTTCGTTTTTGTTCAGTGTTAAATAACTTTAAATAAATTATATTATAGGGCTTGTTTATTGCTTTGAGGATAGATTCTTTACTAGGGCTTATGTTTGTAGGTTAATTATAGGTTTCCTTATCATTAATATTTTGGACTTTAAAGAGCTACTATATAGCCTCTCACATTTGCCAGAATAACTCACACACAGGCCCAGTCTTGGCAGTCTATAGCATCTCATAGCTCCCTCTTGGTTAAACAATGCATAACCAACTAGGGCCTAGTTCTAGTATTAAGTTTTTAATTTGTTAACTCTGAACTAGTCTTCAATCTCAATTATGGGGCCTAGCCTATTATATCTAAAATACTATCTAAATTTCAAATAGTAGCCTAGGGGGCCTAGGCAAAATTACAAAATATGTATCTAATTCTAAACTGAACAAAATGCTTATGCTAGACTAGAAGCAGTTAGACTAGCATCTTTTATAGTTGCTACACTAGTTAATAAATAATTAGGCCTAGCTTATATATCTTTTTGTACATTTTCTAGTGGTTTAATTTATTTTAGATTAGCTATGTTATGTATAGTATGTGTGCTAGTGTATGCTTCTATTAACTACCTTTACTATTCTTTGTGTCTGACCTGATAAAATGCTTATTACGATTCATACATGTAAAATAGCCGATTAATAACCATGTTAAATTCGCGCGCAAACTAGAAACTGATTTTAGCATTTGTTTTTCTACGCAAAATATTATCAATAAATATCTCTACCTATAAAAATCAAAACTCTGTGTGTGTGTGTGTGTGTCTGTCTGTGTGTGGACAATTTTGATCGCTATGGACTCCCAAACCGCTCAACCAAATGACACCAAACTTTACACCCACCCTAAACTTACTACGGAGAATGTCTTAGGCTACCTTTTAATTTCCTAGACTCAAGTCTTCCTACCTAAAAGTACAAAAAACTGCTCAAAATGCGCGATTTTTTCACTAAATCTTCCATAGCGCCGCTCCACTTCTACCGATTCTCTTCAAATTTGACACAGACAATTTTCAACTATTTTGACACAATCGTTTAAAATTTCAAGTCTCAAAGTTAATCCTGAACGGCGCTGTGCACTTTTAAAGTTAGGCTGTTTTTTTCAGCGAGGCAGCCACCCCAACCTCCGCCCGCCTGCCTCTCTTTCCCGATCTGGGCAAAGGGTGTGAATAGGTTTTAAAATGCCTAACTTTCGGCTGCCATAGTTTTGCTCCACGTGAAGCGATTGACTTCAAATTTGACACAATTCTTCATTGTGACCCATTCTCTATCTAAATGTAAAGTTTCAACTCTCTAACTCAATCAGAACAGAAACTGTAAACATGTGAAGTTTGTCTGCTTTTTCTGTTGTTTGTGCCACTCACTCACTCATTCTCCCAGAGCCAGACGAAGGATCAGGCGATAGGGCTCAATGTACATAGCGAATGTACAGTGTTTTGGAATAACTTTTTAATAGCCTTCTCTGTACCCCCGCGAGTGGAGAGGCGTGGAGAGGAGAGAGTTTAGCGAGAGATTCAAACTACTGTCCTCTGTATAGACAAGTCGCAGCAGTTAAACAAGGATGGCAAATCAAGGCGATGTGGGATGGTTTATAAAAATAGCGAAAAATTAATGAATAACTGATTACAATGCAATCCTACTAAATTAGTTACACCATGAAAATTTTAACATTAAGATTCGCATAAGGTAACTTCAAAATTTAAATGGCCTCCTAAGAAATGCGTATTTCCTTGGTTGTTAGACTGCTGCAGACTGTGGTGGTGGATTGGCCAGAAAGATGACGTGATTAAAGCATGAGAAATGATAACAACCATGATAGTACTACGTCCCATGATAGTTTTCGAAGCAGGGATTGGCAGATTTTTATCTCAAAGGCCAGATAAAGAATCCAGCTCATGGCTGCGGGCCAGATGAGAGTGAAAAGGAAAAGTGGTGAGGAGAGAGCAGAGAAGAAGGGAGGAAGAAGCGAGAGGAGGGGAGAAAGGAAGGAGAGGAAAGAGTAAAGGTGAGAAGAGGGGAGAGATGAGACAGAGGATCGATGAGAGAGGAGAGTAGAGAAGATTGAGAAGAGAGTAGAGATGAGAGAGCAGAAAGAAGATGACAGAGGGTCAAGAGGAGAGGAGAGATTAGAGAGGAGAGAGTAGAAAGGATAGAGAAGAGAGGAGATAAGAGGGGGATAGAGGAGTGAGAAGAGAAGAGATAGAGATAAGAGAGTGGTGAAAGAAGAGGGGAGAAAGGAGAGATGAGAGAGTAAAGGGAAGAGGAGGAGAGAGGAAAGAGATGAGATTGTAGAGATGAGACAGATGGAAGAAAAGATGAGAGATGAAAAAGGTGAGAGGAGAGTGCAGAGAGACGAGAGAAGATAATAGAGGAGAGAGAGTATAGAAAAGGGAAGAGAAAAGAAGAAAGGAGTAAGGAAAGAGAGGAGTCAGAAGAGGTGAAAGAGAAGAGTACAGAGGAGATAAGTGAGAGAACGTATTAGAGAGTAAAGATGACAGATGAGAGAGCAGAGATGAGGGTGAACAGACGAGAGATGGGAGAGTAGAGAGAACAGAGTAGAGATAAGAGAGAAGAGATTACAGAGACTAGAGGAGAGAGGAGAGACAGGGAGAGAGAAGAGGAAATCGGAGAATGAAGAGGGGAGAGAGTAGAGAGGAGAAGAGAGATGGGAGAAAAGAGATGAGAGAGAGAGAGAGAGAGAGAGAGAGAGAGAGAGAGAGAGAGAGAGAGAGAGACAGAGAGACAGAGAGACAGATAGAGGAGAAGAGAGAAAACGAAAAAGTAGAGAGGAGAGAGGAGAGGAGAGAGAAAAGAAAAGGGAAGAGATAAGAGATATGAAAGAGAAGAGAGATGAGGGAAGATACGAAAGAAGATAGGAGAGAGGAGAGGAGAGAGAAAACGAAAGAGTAGAGAGTAAGAGAGGAGAGAGGAGAGGAGAGAGAAAACGAAAAGTAGAGAGGAGACAGAAGAGAGGAGAGAAGAGAGAAAACGAAAAGTAGAGAGGAAAGAGAGAGGAAAGAGTAGAGAGAAGAGACAAGAGATAAGAGAGATGAAAGAGAAGAGAGATGAGGGAAGATATGAGAGAAGAGAAGAGAGAGGAGAGACGAGGGACGAGAGAGAAGAGAGGAAACAGAAGAGACGATAGAAATTTTAAAGGATCCAAGGGACATAGGGAGAGTCAGGGAGAGGTCAGAGTTTGCCAATACATGTTTTAGAGTCAGACAGACATTGCCTGACATTCTGTGCAGTACCCCAGCCAACAATATCAATTTTTGCCTCAAATCCTGATTTTACACGAATGTGTCCACTTTATGTCTACCTCTATCCTACTAACTATTAACAAGTTTTTGTTTGTGTATGACCTTAGATTTCAGAATACATGCAAAAGTAGTTCCGGGGATTGAAATTCCCCGGGTTCAAAATCCGCGGGTTTCAACAGCTTGTTTTTGTTATAAACATAGCCATCTAAAATAGTATATATACGAGTCAATTTTTGCCCAAATAAAGGTAACCTGCTAAACTCGCTAACTTGCTGCTTGCTCTTAGCTCATTCGTTTTATATTCTCAGATAAACTTTGAAACCTTATATTGAGTTAGTTATTTTAAGGAAAGAGAGAGTAATAGTGCTCAGAAACTTACTAAGAGAAGGGATTAGGAAAATATACAAAGAGGATTCAGAGAGAGTTGTGCTGTGACCCTCTAATCTTGGCAAACGCCCGATTAGGACTATTCACTAATACATGTACCAGTAGTAGACTGCTCAGACCATAAGCTACCAGAACGCTACCAAAAAGCTACCCATAAGCTACCAGAACGCTACCAAAAAGTTACCCTTTTTTGCCCGAAAATGCATAGACAGAACTGTGTTGTCTCATCATTTCGAGGGAGCCACTAAGCATTAACCATAGACGAAACTAGCGGGCACGTAATTCATTCCTGCCCGCGTTCAAAATCTTTCCTGCCAGCCACTTTAGTCGGTGGTAATACTCAGGCTTTTAAAACTGTATTTTTGTAACAGCTGAGAGAATCCTGAAGAAAAGAGCGAATATATATATGGAAGTCAACAAGCACGACAACTTATTGAGCACGAGGCATCATCAATTTTCAAAGAATCGCCACTGGCGATATTAGTGGCTTGGATAGTGCTGAATTGGAATTCATGTCCAAACTGTGTCCATGAGCGCGAAGACGTCTGTCGATCAGTGGTCGGGATTGCCAATCCTGGACCTCAATGACGTGGAAACGTTTTTGGCGGAACTACGGACTCAGGAAGATTCGTATCGCGACTTAGATGTACAAGAACTAGAGGACATCAAACGACTTGAACAGTCGTCAAAGTTGGCATCCACCTTAGCAACCACTAAGAATCAAATTAATCGGTTCAAGAAATTTCTTCGAGAGAAAAACCTGCCTGATGACATTGAAAGCATGCCAGTGCGCTACTTAGACGGCTATCTGCGCCTCTGGTACGTAAGTCTGCGAGCTAATCCTGCGCTTGGAACGAAGACCTATGCACCGGATACGATTCGTGGCTTTCGGGCTAGTATCCATCGATTTGTAAAGGAGACAAACAGTGCTTGAGAAAGACGGTGTAAGACTCAGCTTCTATCTTTAACGCTGCATGGCTTTTGATGAACCATTGATGAACTATTCTGCTATTGACTTATTGTTTATAAATGTACTTTGTTATGCTGGCTAGCATCTACTGTTACTTCGATAAATTTATCTTTTTCTACGCTTAATAATAAATGCCATAGACTAAAATCGCGGGCACAAATTGACGATTCCGTGGGCCGTGCGGCCCGTAAAATCATGGGACAACATTGGTCATTGGTTTTATTTTAAAAGCTTTTGGGTAAAAATTATGATTTGAATACATGGTGTTTATTATTAAGCTAGATAAAATATAAAATGTACTAATATTTCCAGTTCATGTAACAGTGCCAAAACAGCAGTCATGTTCAAGGCAATGTTTTTAAAGTTTTCATTTGCCAGCACCCCCATTTGTTATAGTGATTGTACTCAATCTCTACCTATAAAAATCAAAACTCTGTCTGTCTGTCTGTCTGTCTGTGTGTGGACAATTTTGATCGCTATGGACTCCCAAACCGCTCAACCAAATGACACCAAATTTTACACCCACCCTAAACTCACTACGGAGAATGTCTTAGGCTATCTTTCAATTTCCTAAATTTGAGTCTTCCTACCTAAAAGTGCAAAAAACTGCTCAAAATTCGCAATTTTTTTTACTAAATCCTCCATAGCGCCGCCCCACTTCTACCGATCCTCTGCAAATTTGACACAAACAATCTTCAACTATTTTGACACAATCGTGTAAAATTTCAAATCTCAACATTAATCCTGAGCGGTGCTGTGCACTTTTAAAGTTAGGCTGTTTTTTTCAGCGAGGCAGCCACCCCAACCTCCGCCCGCCTGCCTCTCTTTCCCGATCTGGGCCCAGATGTGTAAAAGGGTTTCAAAATTGACTAACTTTCAGCTGCCATAAGTTTGCTCCACGTAAAGCGATTGACTTCAAACTTGACACAATTCTTCATTGACTCATTCTCTATCTAAATGTAAAGTTTCAACTGTGTAACTTAACCGAAAAAGAAACTGTAAGCATGTGAAGTTTGTCTGCTTTTTCTGTTGTTTGTGCCACTCACTCACTCATTCCCCCAGAGCCAGACGAAGGATCAGGCGATAGGACTGAATGTACATAGAAAATGTACAGTGTTTTGGAATAGCTTTGTTTATGGCCTTCTCTGCACCCCCCGTTGAGAGGCTACGTTTAGCCATCCATAACATTTTAGTGAGAAATTCTAACCACTGTCCTCTGTATAGGCAAACTCTGCAGCAGTTTAACAGTGGATGGCAAATCAGGGTAATCCAGCATGGTTTGTAAAAGCGAAAGATTTATGAAAAGGCGATGCAATGCAATACAACTCTACTAAATTAGTCACATCATGGAAGAAATTTAAGGTTTCTCTTAAAGGTACTTTAAAATTTAAATGGCCTCCTAAGAAATGCGTATTTCCTTGGTTGTTAGATTGATGCAGACTGCAGTGGAGCTGAAGAATGAAGATACACAAATTATTTTCAGGGCTTGCAAATTGGCAAGAAAAATTACATGATCAAAGCATGAGAACAGCCATGAGAGTACTACGTCCCACAAACTGGCTTTCCAAGCAGGAATGGGCAGACTTTTACCTCAAAGGCCAGAAAAGAATCCTGCTTATGGCTGAGGGGCAGTTGAGAGTGGAGAGAAGAAGGAATAGACGATTCGAAAAGAGAGGAGAGGTGAGAGAGAGAATAAGAGAAAATATAAAAGATAATAGGAGAGATGAGGGAGCGAGGACAATGAGAGGAGAGAATAGAGAGGAGCGAGTAGAGAGGAGAGAGTAGAGGAGCGAGTAGAGAGAGAGTAGAGGAGTGAGTAGAGGAGCGAGTAGAGAGGAGAGAGCAGAGAGCTGCAGATGAGAGGAGAGCAGAGAGAAGAGCAGAGAGGAGTTAGTAAAGAGGAAAAAGGAGAGATGAGAAATGAGAGATGAGAGATAAAGGAGGAGAGTGCGAAGAGAGAAGAGACGAGACAAGAGAGGGAGAGAGTATATAGAAGAGGGAAGAGAAGAGGAGAAAGGAGAAAGGAAGGTGAGGAGACAAAAGAGGTGAAAGAAAAGAGTACAGAGTGGACAGAATGAGAGAACATATAAGACAGTAAAGATGACAGATGAAAGAGGGGGGATGAGCTGAGAGCAGAGACGAAAATGAACAGACGAGAGATGGGAGAGTAGAGATTACAGAGACGAGAGGAGAGACAAAGGGAGAGAGAAGTGAGTGAGGCGAGAGGAGAGAAAAGAGGAGAATGGAGGGGAGAGAGTAGAGAGGAGAAGAAAGATGGGAGAGGAGAGATAAGATACAGGGGGGAAGCAGAGAGAGGGGGAAGCAGAGAGAGAGGGGGAAGCAGAGAGAGAGGGGGAAGCAGAGAGAGAGGGGGAAGCAGAGAGAGAGAGGGGGGAAGCAGAGAGAGGGGGAAGCAGAGAGAGAGAGGGGGAAGCAGAGAGAGGGGGAAGCAGAGAGAGAGAGGGGGGAAGCAGAGAGAGGGGGAAGCAGAGAGAGAGGGGGAAGCAGAGAGAGGGGGAAGCAGAGAGAGAGAGGGGGAAGCAGAGAGAGGGGGAAGCAGAGAGAGAGGGGGGAAGCAGAGAGAGAGGGGGAAGCAGAGAGAGGGGAAGCAGAGAGAGAGAGGGGGGAAGCAGAGAGAGGGGGAAGCAGAGAGAGAGAGGGGGGAAGCAGAGAGAGGGGGAAGCAGAGAGAGAGGGGGAAGCAGAGAGAGGGGGAAGCAGAGAGAGAGAGGGGGGAAGCAGAGAGAGAGGGGGAAGCAGAGAGAGAGGGGGAAGCAGAGAGAGAGGGGGAAGCAGAGAGAAATGAAAATAGATAAAAGAGAAGAGAGAGAAGAGAAAGGAGAGATCAGAGAGCAAATAAAGACGAGAGAAGAGAGGTGAAGGAAAATATAAGAGAAGAGTGCGAGGAGAGGAAAGAGAAAAGAGATGAGATAAGAGAGATGAAAAAGAAGAGAAATGAGGGAAGAGACGAGAGAAGAGGGGAGAGAGGAGATAGAAAAAAGAGAAGAGAGGAGAAAAGAGACAAGGGACGAGAGAGAAGAGAGGAAACAGAAGAGAAGATAGAAGTTTCAAAGGATCCAAGGGACGTAGGGAGAGTCAGAGGCAGAGGCCAGAGTTTGCCAATACATGTTTTAGAGTCAGACAGACATTAATTGCCTATTTAAAGTAAAAGCACCCCTAGCCAACAATATGTTTGCCTCACATCCAAATTGTATGCGAATGTACTCCATTTTTGTTTACCTTTATCCTACTAACTAACTATTAACAAGTTTTTGTTTCAGATGGGCTCAGATTTCAGAATACATGCAAAAATAGTTCCGGGGATTGGAATTCCCCGGGTTCAAATTCCGCGGGTTTCAACAGCTTGTCTCTAACTATAAAAATCAAAACTCTGTGTGTCTGTGTGTCTGTGTACAAATTACTTTGCTATAGACTCCCAAACCGCTCAACCAAATTACACCAAATTTTGCACCCACCCTAAATTCACTACAGAAAGTGTCATAGGCTACCTTAAAATTTCCTAAACTTGAGTCTTCCCACCTAAAAGTGCAAAAAACAACTCAAAATGCGCCATTTTTTCACTAAATCCTTGCTAGCGCCGCTCCACTTCCACCGATTCTCTTCAAACTTGACACACTCAATCTTCAACTATTTTGACACAATCGTGTAAAATTTCGAGTCTTAAAGTTAATCCTGAACGGCGCTGTGCACTTTTAAAGTTAGGCTGTTTTTTTTCAGCGAGGCAGCCACCCCAACCTCCGCCCGCCTGCCTCTCTTTCCCGATCTGGACAAAGGGTGTAAATAGGTTTTAAATGACTAACTTTCGACTGCTATAAGTTTGCTCCACGTGAAGCGATTAACTTCAAATTTGACACAATTCTTTATTGACTTATTCTCTGTCTAATTGTAAAGTCTCAACTCTGTATCTCAATCAGAACAGAAACTGTAGGCATGTGAAGTCTGTCTGCTTTTTCTGTTGTTTGCCGCTCATTCAACTCATTCCCCCAGACGAAGGGTCAGGCGATAGGGCTCAATGTAAATAGCGAATGTACAGTGTTTTGGAATAGCCTTCTCTGTACCCCGCGAGTGGAGGGGCGTGGAGAGGAGAGACAGTTTAGTGAGAGATTCAAACCACTGTTCTCTGTATAGACAGTCTGCAGCAGTTTAACAGTGGATGTCAAATCAAGGCGATATGGGATGGTTTGTAAAAATAGCGAAAAATTAATGAATAACTGATTACAATGCAATCCTACTAAATTAGTTACGCACATTATGAAAAGTTCAATATTAAGTTAGCATAAGGTACTTTAAAATTTAAATGGCTCCTAAGAAATGCGTATTTCCTTGGTTGTTAGACTGCTGCAGACTGTGGTGGTGGAGCTGGAGATACACAAATTCCTCTCAGGGCTACTAATTGGCCAGAAAGATGACGTGATTAAAGCGTGAGAAATGATAACAACCATGATAGTACTATGTCCCACAAACTGGCTTTCGAAGCAGGGATCGGCAGATTTTTTACGTCAAAGGCCAGATAAAGAATCAAGCTCATGGCTGCGGGCCATATGAGAGTGAAAAGGAGAAGGAATAGACTATTAGAAAGAGCGGAGGGGCGAGAGGAGGATCAGAGAAAAGATAGAAAATAATAAGAGAGACGAGGGGTTGAGGAGAAAGCAGAGAATATGGGAGGAAGAAGCGAAAGGAGGGATAGAGGAAGGAGAGGAAAGAGTAGAGGTTAAGAGATGAGACAGAGAATCGATGAGAGAGGAGGGTAGAGAAGAGTGAGAAGAGAGTAGAGATGAGTAGACATGAGAGAACAGAGAGGAGATGAGAGAGGATTGAGAGGAGCGATTAGAAAGGATAAAGAAGAGAGGAGATAAGAGGGGGAGAGAGGAGTGAGAAGAGAGGAGAGAGATGAGATAGAGTTGCGAAAGAAGAGAGGAGAAAGGAGAGATGATAGAGTAAAGGGAAGAGGAGGAGAGAGGAAAGAGATGAGATGAGAGAGATGAAAGGAAAGCTGAAAGAGTAGAGATGGAAGATGAAGGAAGAGAGAGCAGAGTGCAAAGACGAGAGAAGAGAAAGGAGGGAGAGAGTAGAGGAAGGAGGGAGAGAGTAGAGGAGCGAGTAGAGAGGAGAGTATAGAGTAGAGTAGCGAGTGGAGAGGAGAGAGTAGAGGAGCGAGTAGAGAGGAGAGAGTAGAGGAGCGAGTAGAGAGGAAAGAGTAGAGAGGAGAAGAAAGATGGGAGAGGAGAGATAAGAGAGAGGGGGGAAGCAGAGATAGAGGGGGGAAGCAGAGAGAGAGAGGGGAAGCAGAGAGAGAGGGGGGAAGCAGAGAGAGAGAGGGGGAAGCATGAGAGAGAGAGGGGGGAAGCAGAGAGAGAGGGGGAAGCAGAGAGAAATGAAAAGAGATAAAAGAGAAGAGAAAGGAGAGATCAGAGCGCAAATAAAGACGAGCGAGAAGAGAGGTGAAGGAAAAGACGAGAGAAGAGTGGGAGGAGAGGAAAAAGAAGAGAAAAGAAATGAGATAAGAGAGATGAAAAAGAAGAGAAATGAGGGAAGATACGAGAGAAGAGGGGAGAGAGGAAAAAAATTGTTTTGTATTGTTGTGATTTGGATGTACATTTCTATCTTTATATTAAAATTATTCAAAAATGAAGCTTGTATGCTGTGAATTGATTTTAAAAGGCAAGCTATAAAGCAATTTAAATTATCTGAATGACTTAAAATATTATTTCTTCATTCTTTTAACTTCAAGAACTTTTCCAGAGACAAGTTTGTTGTTGCTGATTAATGTTTTAACCTGCCAGGACTCAGCACAGAAGCAGCCATTCAGAAGCAGTTATGGCATGCGGGAGACAATTTGTGCAGTCGTCTGTAGGCCAGAGGAATGCCAAAAGGTCGCCATACATCAAGCGACAAACTTGAAATATCTTGCAAGATCGTGAGAAACACTTGTGAAATCTTAAAAGATCCTTAAAACTTTCTTGTGAAATCTTGCCAGATGTTATCAGATCTGCGAAAAAACTTCAAGTCAGATCTTATACTTTCTTAGCAAAAATTATACGAATTTTCAAGTAAGACCTGACAAGTTTGCTAAAGTCATTGTCAACTAGGGTGGTTACTTTGTACCAGCAGGGGATACTTCGAAAGTCAGGACTGGTTACTTTGTCTATACATGCGGTACTTTGGAAGTACTTCATACCAACATGGAAAACTTTTAAAGTATGAGTACTGGTACTTGTCACGTTTTGTCAATGTCTACTTTCCAAGTATTCAACGTTTTTTTGCCGGGTAGTTGGGCGGAAGGACAAAGCGTGTCCCCTCCCTGTGTACCCTCAGTCGTCGGCGGTGCACCTTTCTGTGAGAATTATTCAGACTAACAAAATAATTAAAGCCGAGATCATGCCTTCTAATTGCATGTACATGTATGTGCTAATACGGTACTGATCCAATGATTCAACTGGATAACACTGGCAACTAACCGGATACGGTGGCGTTGTACTCTAAACGAAATCCTTTTCTGGCGAATTGGCTGTTCGAATAAAAATTCACTGTCAGAGTGTTTGCGGACGAAACGAACTTCGGCGACTCGTAGCCAGCTGAGTCATTCGCGCTAACGACTGCAATTTCGGATGACGTTGTCAGGCCGTCGTACAGAGTCACTCTGTCGCTTGGTGACTCGAGATCCATGTAGGTGAACCGTACTACGACTCTTTTGCCAGGCGGCGCATCGAGCTGCCAGTAGCACTGCGAGTTGCTGCTGTAGTTTGTTGTGCCGACTCCGCTGTGGCTGGCGATTTCGCCACCGGCCTCAGCTGGCAGCCGCTGGAGCCCGCCGCTGCAGTCTGCGCAATGGTTGGTCCGGTTAGTGAAGGAATTATGTCTTATTGATACTACTTAATTGAGACTACTAGAAGTAGTGAGATGAAAATATGTCAAATACAAATTTTTAATTCATACGCGTACAACATCCCTCATTTTTTTGTAATATCACAAAAATAGTCAGTGACCATCCCATTGTGCGAAAAACGGGTTTTCAACCTTAAATTTTAGAATTTTAAATAATGGTAAATTTTAACCTAAAAATGACCTTAGTCTCACCCTTTCTATTCAAAAACCCTATCTGTCCAATGATAAAATTCCTTTCGTAAACTCATAAAACCTAGCCTCAGTTTAGGCCAAAACCGTCTTAAAATTGCGTAGAAATATAAGTCCATAATCCGAGCTGAAATCCCAGATTCGGAGCAGCCTTAGGAGAATTCAAGACTTATCAAAAACTACGAAGCTACATCTCTGAGAGAAGTGCATAGATCAGAGTTTGTTGAAGTCACAGTTATTTGATTAATGAGAGCTAAGACATTACCGGCCGTGATTAATCTGTTGATTTCTGTTGATTTAATGAATTAAAGGCCTCCCTATCTAAATCCTAATCCTAATCTTAGGGATTGGACAGGATCCGTTTGGACCGATTCCGATGCTCTTAGACTATTATAGAGAATTAGTATAGGTGGATTAATTTGATTGACTAGTAGTAGGCATGATGACAGTCACAAGTCACACAGTTACAATGTAGCTGAAACATAAAATGTCACGGCAATATCTATGCAATACTGTCAATATTGGTACAACATAAACTGGCAGTAAGGGAATGACCAAAGGGTAGACTTTTAGTATTGTCGTCAAAGACAAATATCTTATTATCTGCAGCTGACAAGCTAATCCCTTGCCATACCTTAAAAATTATATTGTGCTTGACTTAACTTCTAGTAGTGTGGCTTTAAATACAGCTAGCAGTCGAAAATTCCAGAAAATTCTAAGCTGTGCATACAATCTTGGAGTCAAGCATGCGGGGAGTTAAGAAAAATAATCGATATAGCTGAGTGTACAATTTGAAAAGATTTGCAACTTGAAGCAAGGAGCATAGAATGGCGGCCCCGGTCTGTGGGCGACCCTCTCGAGGAACACGAGGTGAGGAAAGAGATTTTCTCTAGGTACAGAGCAAGAAGGTTCGGAGGCGAGAAGTGCACTCGCCATATTAGGCAGTGTGCAGATTTTGATACTGGCTGCGGCCTTGGGTAAACTTGAAGGTTGGGCGAACTTCTCTCTGCTCTTCTGCCCTCTCTCACTCGAAAACCAGACTGTGCCCAAAACCAGACAGTGTCTAAGACTTTACTTTCCCACTATATGCAAGAAAAGGTATGGAAATATATTTCAATATGCTAACTAAAACAAGTAGTATGAAGACGCACACGTCTTTTTGCCACCAGTGAACGGGCTTCTTTTTAGACGTGGGTCTTCATACTACTTGATAAACCTAGTTTTGTACCGATGAAAAAGAACTTTGAGAAGCTCAATAAAAATGTAAATCTCTACTTCTCCCATTTTCTCTCTTTGTCTGTTCTGTTTCTCTCCACTCTAATCTCTCTCTAGTCTCCCCTCTCCTCTCCTCTCGCTTCTAGCTCTCGTTTTATCTCTTATCTTCTCTTTAGTCTTATCTCTTCTCTATTCTCTTTCTCTCTCATCTGACCCGCAGCCATGAGCTGGAATCGAGTCTTCTATAATAGGCTTTAGAAGGCCTCGATATAAAAAAATTTCTAATGACTCCAGAGCGTAGCAGGGTTATATTTTGCAAAGAAAGCTATAAATAAAGTCTTTCCAAAACACTGTACATACCTACTTCAGAAGCCGTATCGCCTGACTTTTTAGTCGGGGGAGGATTGTACACGTAGTGACTTGGATCTTGCGCCCGACAAACTTTGTACTGGGCTTGCAATTCAAATGTGCAGTTAAAGAGCTAAATTTAATACGAAATTCTAATCACGTGACGCCCGTTTATCGATCTAATTTCCCTTGGTCTGTGTGCGAGTCAAATGAAGCTCTATTACACGCCCTCCAAACCAAGCCGCCAAGCCCTCTCGCGTTGCCACAACCCCACTTGGAAGGGATGGGTGTGTACATTGTATGTACGATTATTCCTTCCTTTCCTTTCCTTTCCTTCCTTTCTAACCAGCTTAACTCAGCCCAATGCCAAAGCCATGCAAGCAATCACATGCAAATGCATATTATGCAAAGCGGTATATGCAGCTTAATGTGATGAATTTCGATGCAAAAAAGGCATTTTTTACATGAAAAAAACATGGAATGGTTATGAAATTCAAGAAATTTGTTAAATTACCTATATGGAACACTGTGCATTGGTTTCAGTACGAAATTCCTACCATTTCCAGTTTAAATATCCCCGAAACTAACATAAGAGTAATAAGATCAATTTTTCAGTTTTTTATCAATAATTTTTTACCCAATGAACTGAATCTCTAGAAATTGCACGCAAATATGCCTCATTATGTGGGAAATCAGATTTCATAAAAATATTGTCGTTCTATTGCGTTATTTTGCCTGATTTCAAGCAAAATATTAAAAAATCACTACTCTGATCGATTTCCAATCACTTTTGACACATGAGCACTTGTTGCAGACACTCAAAAACTTGGTCAATTTTAGCCAGACATTAGTACAACTCGTTGCAGTATCCGCATTTGATCTAGCATTCTTTTAAAATTTTAATCACCCATTTTTCTGGCACCCAATCAGCCAAAAATCACAAATTATCGATTTCTGATCGATTTTTCAATCCGAAAGCAGCGAAAGCAGACGGCAGCAATTTACACCAATATAGTACAGCAACTATGCTATAGAAATTCGATATTGGCTTATTCGCACCATGTTCTCAAAATTATAATGAGCAATAATGCGAAAGTCATGTGATTTTTTGAAAAATCAATTTTTGTCGATTTTCTCAGCACTGCAGAATCGTAGGGAAACAAAACTTTAGACACTTGTAGATTTTTGCATTGCGCATCCAACTGCACTGCTTTGAAGCCCAAACTCAAAAAGCTTCGTAGGAAAAATTGGCGAAATAATAAAATGAAGGTCATTTTTTTACCCAAAAAACCCACCAAAACTGCATAAAGACGCCGAAATAAATTAAAGTGCCATGTACCATTTTGTAGGAAATTTAGTTTTACAACTTTGATCCTTAGATGTCGAAGCCGTATCTCGTAAGGTGTACCAGAATTTTGAGATCTCCCAGAAGCACTTTTGAAAAAATTGTCTTTCCACTTAATTTACGGCTTAGTAATAAAATCTCTGCACTTAAAAGTATATTCATTCGATAGATTTAAAAGTTTTCTATCGATCGACACCTCACTCAACTCAATCGGTGCAGTGGTTGCAAAACAGGAGCATTTTTTGGCGAAAAAACGTGAAATTTCAAAATGCATTAGAGTCTAACTTATTTACTCGTAAATACTTTCTAGCCCATGTCGGCCTTCGGCCGCCATGGGTAGAAATTATTCACTCGCCCTCGGCCCCTGGCGGGGCCTCGGGTTCTCTCGCTCTCGCCCGACGCCGCCTTCGGCGGCGCCGGGCTCGGCTCGTTCACTGGTGGAACTAGGGGATTATAGCCGCCAATTACTCCACCAACATAAATACTACTATTCTAAAAGGGCAAAAAATTTACCGCTCAGACTTTATACTTCAAGATCTTAACAGTGACATCTGTGGAGAGCTGTGCATGACTTTTTTATATGCAATGACTAAAACCAGAAAGAGTTACAAAGAAATTATTTTAAGTCTAAGGGTGGTGTAGGCATGTAGTGTTGGGTCTTGGGATGTGAATGTTTTTTAATTTGGGTTGTTGTTCATTTTTGCCTTAGATTAACAGGTGTAGGTATTGCATTGTGATAGCTGATTATAACTGTAAGCGCATTGTGTCTGAGTAGATCTTAGTAGATGTCTATCTAGGTGGGATTAGGTTGTTTTATGGATGGGGGGTGGTTGACTTTTTTTATCCCCCTTAGATGAGTGGTTGTAGGTATTGCATCATTGCATGGTGACAGCTGATTTTAGAAGTAAGCGCATTATGTGTCAATACATCTTAGTAGATGTTGATCTAAAGGGGATTTTGACAATTTTGTGCCAGAACTGTCATCATGCCTACTACTTTGACTTTTGGTACCCTTGAGTAACAGATAGGGATACACGACTCCGATTCTGGTATTTCTTTAAGAAGACGCCCTTCTGGAGGACCTTGTCACTGTTATAGAACTCATTTTATTATTAGGGCGCATCTCTGATTCTAAATAATTATCTCGAAAAATACAGTGACGTCGATAATTAAGTTATTACGTTCACTAAAGTGCCCTCATACCGAGCCGACTTCAGGATTCAAGAAACTTCGGAGGAAGCGACGTTAACGAGACCAGCTCTAAGAATCTGCCCGATAAAGATGAGACAACTCTGTTCCCAAATTCTGTGCTCAGACTTGCGGTCTGGAAGTGGGAGTTCAAGCGTTTGACACTAGACGTTATTTCTCTCTATCTCTTTCTGTCTCTTTCTCTTTCTCCCCTAGTGAGCTAACTCTTTATGAGTAGCCTTAAGGCAACTTTCAAGAGCTAAAGTAGATTAACCACGGTGATGAAAATGCAGAAGTGAAAGCGAAGAAAATTTTTGTTATAAAATGCGAGTTATCAGCAGAGAACATGAGTAACTTACAGACAGTTTGACTGCTGCACATTGGCAGAAAGATGAACAAGGCACAAGCAACGAAGCCAAGCTGCCAAAGTGTCATTTCTGCGACAAAAAAATTGAAAGAGAAGTAATAATAAATGGGTAAGTTATTTTCTAGTTTTGTTATTTCGAACCCAATTAACTTACTGCATTCCTGCTGGTAGGTCATATTAAAATATTTCAGAACTCTCTGGGTTTTTCGAAATCGCAAGGAAAATTCCGTTGCACTTGCTTCTGAGAGATTTTTTCACAACAAGGCCTGTTTTATACTAGAAAAGTATTAGAAACACGGATGCTAGGCTTTCTCATGGCGTGCACCAATGCGTTTTCTCTTACCCAGGCTTACCCAGGGTTTACACAGAAATTCACAAACAATTAAATGAAGCATCTTTAAATGGGTCGAAAGGAAAAAGATAAGAGAGCTTTTTCAAAGGGTTTTCACGGCATTTCACTATGGCTAGTGGGTCTCGTGTTGCAGCATTTTGAGAGCGCAAAAAACACAAGTAGTGCCCAAGAAGCAAACAGGGTATAATTCGTTTTTGCTCTACGAAACTGAGACCATTTTGCAAGGCTAAACTTTAAGAACTTGGAAAACTGTTTTGAGCAGAATCCGTAATTCTAAACAGGTTCATTGCTGAATTAAGAGCACATACATTGAAGATATAGCCTGTATAATATTCATAAAAAGTTGTGAACTGATTATGCAAAGAACTTAAACGGTTAATTAATAACTTGACACCAACAGACAGGCTTTAAAGTCGTCTCTGAAAGCTGCATATTTTATTGAATGAAACATGGCGGCTTCTCATCCTTTTAAATAAAGGTCGAAATGTGGCATGCAGCAGCAAACTAATCAAATGCAGTACAAACATGATGGTCATGACCGACTTAATAATTAAAGCTCGGTGCAATTTTACTTAAACCGCGGGGAAAGGAAAAGCGCAAGACCAGAGGTGGCCCGAAACAAGACCTCTGCGCGAAGCAAAACTTGCAAACGAATTTATTGTTGCTAAGCATTGAATGGTTGAGGAAAAAACGAGAGAAAAAAATTGAGCACAAGCGGAGACTGGACTAAATAGCGCCCCCCCCCAACACATCGTCACACGCACCACACCCCAACCAAGCCAACCACCTCACCCCCCCCCCAGCTTAAATGCCCTTACGACCAACACAGTGGCAAAAAAGGCTTGCTTTACACAAACAAAATAGAAAAAAATATTAGAAACACGGATGCTAGGCGTTCTTCTAGCGTGCACCAATGCTTTTACTCTCACCCAGGCTTACACAGAAATTTACAAACAATTAAACGAAGCATCTTCAAATGGGTCGAAGGAAAGAGATGAAAGAGCTGTTTTTCAAAGTGGTTTCAAGGCACTTGTTCCCTATAGTGGGGTCTCGTATTTTAGCCGATTTTGAGCGCAAACAAAAGGAGTGCTCAAAAAGCAAACAAGGTACGAGAGTATTAATTTGCTTTTTCTCTACGAAAATGCGGCCATTTTGTAAAGCTAAACTTAATGAACTTGGAAAAAATAGTTTGAAGCAGAATCCGTAATTCTAAAAAGACTCAGTTAAGATCACAGACATTAAAGATTTAGCATGTATGATATTCACAAAAGTTGCGAATAGCCTAAGCAAAGAATTTAAACTTTTTAATAACTTGACACCAACAGAAAGGCTGAAAGTTTTCTCTGTATTCTGTTTTGGGGCTGATGCGCCCAAGTAATGCTGTCTTAATTCAGGCAATAGGTTATTAATTTTCTTTATTGTCAAATAGATCAAGCCTACTGGCAACGCTTTTGATTGTCACACGCTAGAGCAGATATTTTGACCATAGACTTTGGTCTAATATTTATTGGCTCGTACTCGTACGAGTATTACGCGTTCAACGATTGCGTGCAAACAAGTTGCGCAGGAAAAAATATGAATATGAGAACAACAAGCAAAAAGCGAAACAAATACGACTCATGTTGGTACAACAAAACGTGGTGAACACAGATGTTATTGCCCTGTTACGTATTCCTACTACTAATTGATATTGATCGTGCAATTTGCGAACTGGCAGTTGGAGAACACTGCAGCATTGGTATCCTCACGAACAGTTGCTGTCTCGTGGCTGATGATGCTTTTGCTGCTAGTCGAGACGCAGGTACCGCTGCTGTCGGCATTCACACCGCGTAGTTCTAACGTAGCATCCACAGTAGTTGCCATGTCTCGAATGGCGCTGTCACGCATCCGGGAGAGATACCGCCGCACAGTAGACTCCGTTTGTTGGCCAGTAATGCTCATGATGGCAGACACAGAATAGCCTGACTCTTTCAGATCAGCAATGCGAGTGACGCGGATGCAGTGGTTTGTATATCCCTTGCTCAGGCCGCACATCTTGCTGATCTGCTTGCTAGTTCGGTAACCAGTGTAGAGATCTCCAGAAACAATACAAGTAGACTACTGTAAGTAGTAACACAAAAATGCGAAAAACCTGAATGTTATAAAAATTGCAAATTGTCATGCTCCATTTTAAGACTGTGAATACAACGTACCACGAAGCATGAGACAAGTTGCAACTATGGTGAAATATGTTGCAACTATGGTGAAATATGATGAAATAAGTTGAAATCTGATGAAATATGAGTCGCGCTACTAAGTATATGCCAAAATTTCGACTATAAATATAAGCGTAAAATCCGAGCCGAAACCTCAGACTCGGAGCAGCCTCAAAAGATTTTGTGGTTAGTTAGAGCAACTAATCGAGGCTATATCTCTGGGACAGAAGCGTATCAATTGTGAAGTCTCTTGCAGATTTTCTCTCCTCTCCTCTCCATTCTCTCTTCTCTCTCCTCTCCATTCTCTCCCCTCCTCTTTTCTCCTCTACCCTCCTCAGTTATACACTAGATTCTCTAGAACATTTTGCGACCCCTGGTCTAGTGAGTTCCGGCTGAAGTGATTTTGGAGCTCACAAAGCGGACACGGCGAAGCACTCTTGCAGATGCGGGGCAGAAATAACAACGTGACGGCACTCGCCGAACTGATTTGTCTTGATCAGGCGAACCGAAATCTGGACTTCCTTGACGCCAAGGCGGAGAACGCTGACCAGCACTGCCTTGCCGATGTTCGTCCGGTTGACAGCGGCTGACGATTGGCCGCCCGTAGCATCGCCCAGCAGCCGGCTAAGATGAGGCTCCACAGAGCAGCTTCAAGGCCACCGCAGTCGCAACAGACGACTCGGATCCAGCGCAGCTTTGAAAAGCCAGGCTCACGAGTCCCGAGTCTGTCGTCACCGGACAGTCGCTGAGTCGCTGCAGAGTGGCGATCGAGCTGATGCGTGCCTGCAGGTTTGATTGTTGTGACAGACGATGGCGCATGAGAAAGCTGATGAACTGGCAAATCTGAGTTGGAGTCGGCTTCAGAGAGCTTTGATCTTTGTCTCGCTGCAGAAGGCGATCGCCACGTCCTCCACATTTGTTACCTCGACCACAGCTTCGCCGGTGCGAAGGCGACACAAACCATGGAGAACAGCTCGGTTGGCAGCCAAAAGGCACTTGGAAAACAGGGTGGATGCGGAAGCAGGTCCCAGGGCATGCAAAGCAAATTAAAAGGAATCAATCAAAAAATGACTGCAGAACCGAGAGCCAAAATCGATCAGAGCAGCGGCTCCCGTCAGAAGAAGAGAGTCGGGGTTGGCAAGGATCGCCGGCGGTGACCGGGCAGATAAAAGTTTTTGAAGGTGATCTACAGCTGCTGTCGCTGTAGAAAATCACCTGTCCTGATGAAGCCTGTTGACGCGCAGTGTTCGAAGCGAGGCGCGAATTCGTGTCAGTCGCGAATCTGGTGCTGACAGGCGCGAATGCGCAAAATTTGTAACAATGTCGCCGATTATTGTAAGCAGATTTCTGGAAGAGAAGCTGGTTGAGAAGGAGGAGATAGAGGTGAAGTTAAAAGAGAAAGAGGTGGCAAATCAGCGTCTGCTCAGCGCACGGAGGCCACTGAAAGCCGTGAGCAAGATATTGAAACTCTGCGTAAGAAACGTGAGCACCTCCAAAAGCGCAAGGCAGCCCAGCAAGCCGAAGGAAGTGCTAAAGCGAAGGCGAATGAGCTGGTGATGGCTCGGGGGTTACTGTGATCCCTGCGAGCAAGCTGCGGAAAATTCTAAAAAAGTGACAATTTTATGGGCTTTTGGTTTTTCTTTTGAATTAATTTATACTATATACTATAATTTATACTATAATAGCTTGTGTTTGTGTTTGATTATGTGACTGTGTTCTTGTGAAAGAAAATTTCCAACAAAATTTTCAGTAAAACATTTCTGCAAGATAAAAGACATTTAAACTGAAAACTGTAAAACATGGAAAGGAACATATAGGCATTTTCTCTTCTTTGTGTTTGTTTTTTTCAATTTTATATCACACAGAAAGCAGAATATTCAACGGGGTGGCTATCTAGTTGCTCACGCAATATACCTGCATGTGAACCTCTAGAAAAGTCGAGCAAACCGTCACTCCGAACACTGCTGTTGCGAAATCGCAGCAGCAAAGCGAGAGCGAGCGATGACAGCCTCCTTAAAATTGATGCGCAGATCGGCCAAGCGGCCGTCCATGTTCGAGTCGAAACCAAAGAAAAACCAATCGCTGAGCAGCGACTGTTAAAAAAGGCTGCGCCGCCACCGATGCAGGCGTCAGTCTCCAGGGCCACGGGCCAAGGCGTCGGAGAAGACATGCCGAATCAGACGATCGTGGCAGCACCTTACGGTTGATGCCCAGGCACTGGGCGTCAAACTTACCTCGTTGCTTTAATCTAAGCTGTAATTATAGTCTTTGTCTTTTAGCTCCACTTGCTAGTTGCGCTTTCGCTGGGACTCCAGAAGTGACTCACTAATTGCATCTCTCTGGTCCTAATGCCCCTGGTGCGGACGCCCCTGGAGCTAAAGCCCATGGTGCTAAAGCCCCTGGTTCTAAAGCCCCTGGTGCTGACGCCCCTGGTGCTAAAGCCCCTGTTGCTAAAGCCCCTGGTGCTAAAACCCCCGGTGCTAAACTTACTGGATCTAAAGCCCGCAATCAAAATAAAGGCACCCAAAATACTTGCAGTTTTTTTTAGCATAGAGCCATCATCTACTGAAAAAATTGGCGCATTCGCATGCAGAAAATCAAAGCATTTTATTGACTAAATCAGAGATTCCAGTTTACAATCAAAGGCATTGCTGCAAAAGTTTGCAAGGAATAAAACAATAACATTAAGACAGATAAAAACGAGCTAACACTGTATATAGGCAAAAATATTTTAAAACGGTGTGAGACAGAGTCAATGCGGTAATTTAAGAAAAAATAAGTATAGTGGGCATTTGGCTACCTGTTGCTATCTAAGGTGTATATATATAATCTATTGCGATTCTTTGCTTCGATTTCCGATCTCTTTTGAGTATGAAATTAACGAATATTCTTGCTGGCTTTTAGTTGTTTGCAGAGCTAGTAGACCTGAAAAAAATGAGAGAGTTCAAGCAAAATAAGCATTAGAGAGAACCATTCAGAGTATAAAATAGGAATGATGTCGATTTAACAAAGTTGACACACTTTTTATAACTTCAATAGTTTTTTTTACAATATAAAAAGAACTGTTCATTTGCAACAATTCAATAATAATTGTTTATAATTCAGAGTTTTTTGCCAAAATTACGTCGACTCCTTGGCCGCGACGCGAGGCTAAATAGCATAGAGTGGAGAGGGGAGGCAGCTCAATGCCCCGCACGCACGCAGAGCACCTGCACCCAACCAACCTACCAAAGCGAGGCTAGGCCTGCGGGGGCGGGTTTAAAACCTGTTTGAAGTCAAATACCTGCCTCAAACTGACGTACGTGTTTATCATTCATATTTTTTATAGGCATCAGCTATCAGTTTTTAATTCCTCATTTGCAAATAAAGACTCGGTCTGACGTCTTCTTAAACGTATCTGCTTCCGGAGCCCTGAAATCAGATTAGATTGAAGGGAAGCTGTTATTAAATAATCAATAATTTTAAAATTTTCCCTATTAAATGTCACCTTAGAAATATTTGAGTAAAATATCTATCCAATATACTAAAAATGAAAATATACACTATAAATGCTTAAATTTTAAACTTACTGATAAAAGTTCGCTTAGTAAATCAACCCCAGAACCATATGAATTGTTACTTTAACTGTTAAGGGAAAGATAGCGTACTAACTAGTGCATACATGTATGAGCTCTTCAAATGATCTTCTGGAGAGCAGATACTAGTAGCTAGGGAAATACTTCACAAATAAGTGCTGTAGCTAAAACTGAAGAATGCCTATCCTACCAATGCATTTTGAAGAGAAAGTTCATGTTGGTGCTTAAACGAATTCCATTTCGACGTGTTACTTGCGTAATTTTACCTTTCCGCAGTTGCGGCATTTCACAATCAGAGCAACAACGCCAGCAATGATCAGTGCTAGAACGATCGCGGATGGAATCCCAATGGCAAGGGACTTCACCAGTAGGCTGTCGAACGGATTTGAGTCGACTGGGTCTAAAAGTAGAACAGATGCGGCCATTCATGATCGCAGCAGTTTCTCAAAAGATGCAGATTTCTAGCATAATTCTTACCTGGACTTTTGGTACTCGGCATCAGCGTTGCGTTGATTCCGTCAGAGTATCTGGAGCTGGTGGCGCCTCCGTAAGTATCCGTTGTTCTTTCCATCGTTGTTGGAGCAACGGAGGTCACTCTAAATTGACATCGAATTCCTGTAAGAAAAAAAGATAAGGACCTGCTGAATTCATTTATAGTCTAGATATTTCTAATAACGAATCTTTCGCTAGAACCGCGAGTTTTGATTGCACCTCAATAAAGTTACGTAGCTCATATTGTAGATAGGTATGCAATTTAACACAGTACTTGAAAATCCGAATGTTCACCGTAAAACTCAGGCGGACAGGTACAATTAAAGAACGGATCAGTGTAAGTCATGGTGCAGGCGCCTCCATTTTGGCACACAGGCAGCGCTGTGATGTTCTTGTCAGGTTGCAGGGTTTTGCAGTAGTCAGCGGCGGTAGCGCAGTTCGGCGCAATGTAAGGCAGCACGCAGATACACAGCGGACTGGGCGTGAATGTGTTGCAGGTACCGCCGTTTTTGCAGGTGTTCGCTTTGCAGTCTGCTCCCTTCTTTTTGGTGACAGCAGCGCAACCTGAATCCGGTAGTTTTATGTAAAACCAAACAAAAATTCTGCTATCATTTTAAAATTCGTTATCTCATGGTTTGTCTAATCGCTAAAAGAATCCTCTGGTAAAATCTCAATATGCATGTAACCGATCTTCATATACTAGCTGTAGCTACATGTAAAATGCTAAATGCTTGACCAATTTAAAAGTTCATCCAAAAATATATTATAGACAAAATGCCAAGAAAACTCACCAATTGCCAATAGTAGTAGTAACAAAAACGTAAGGTGCTGACTAATACGACCGATCATTGTCATAACTACTGAGAAATCACCCCGAAAAAGGAAAGGTTCATCGGCGGCAAAGCGGTCTCACCCGAAATACTTTGGCTGCAAACTACCTTGAAGCGCATCTATACTCGTATACTCGTATATCATAGTTCTGTCTCTTTCTAGCTCAGCTACTCCTCCCCTGTACACTGCGCGTCCATGAGAACAAACAATACAGATCGCGCTTATAGTCACTCAGCAAGCAGAGGCGCAGAGAATTTGAGGTAGATGACTGCTGTCTTGTACTGTCTAGTGTACTTGGGGCTGACGCTGAGCACAGACGGAGAGTTAGAGAGACCCGCAGAGTGCATTTGATGCAGTATGGGGTGTTGGACAGTGCGGACGAGAGGAATTTCGTCTCCATTTCCTTCCCGACTCTCCAACTCCAACCCTCCGCTGTCTCAATTCTACAGCTTGAAAAGTGCACGGAAAATTGTCTTCTCGTCTCCATGGCCACGTCTTGCTCTGCTAAATGGGCAAACCTTACAGAAGACATTTTTAGTATTACCAAAAAGACGCCTTTCTTTGTTATGTTGATCAGAAGTATGATTACCATTTTTTCAAAGTTTTTGTATTTCCACTTTAATTAAAGCCCTCAGGCGAATAACGGAATAAATAAAAGGAATACTTCTTTAAAAAACACGCAAACACAACATACGAGCAAATTAACAAGAAACAGTTCGTATTAGATTTTCTCTATTCTACAATGCTATACTAGCTATAGCAGTGTTTCTGAACTTTCGTAAATAAGTTGAAAAGAAAGAAAGCATCAGAGGCTCAATAAACATTTCATTTGAAATCATCTTTATAATAAAGAAAACCTCTCATAGCCGCATGAGACAAAGATTTAAAGTCTGAATATCGAAACATATTGGCGAGAAACTCCAGGCAGAAATAAAATGTACTTAGGAATACCTATTCGATAGCATAGTGAATACAAACCGCGTGTCCTTGTGATAGAAATCACGATTATTATGAAATGGTTACAAACTGCTATGAAAGGGTAGCAGGAGCCTGTCAGAACCGACAAAAATTTGATTACAACGATCTTTATTTCTACTTAGGTTATTTCAACAATATTAATTAAGTGACCACTGAGAATACAAGTCTTGCTGATTGCTGAAGGCAACTTTTTCAAGTTCGCAAGGGAATAAAGAAGATTCAATGATTTTAATATTATTTAGAATCCACCTAAAGTAACTTAGCTAGCTGCTCAATTAACTTGGTTGGAAACTTTAAGCTGTAGCGCCGATGGCAGAATATTTCTTTCTATCGAATAAGCAGATAAAACACTTCGGTTTTGAGGCACCATATTGCTTGCAAACCTGAGTTAGAGTAGAAACTAAAAAGTTAAAAACGAGTTTAGTGTTTCAGTTTAAACAGTCCGAGCAAACTCCAGTCGTTGATTTGCATCTCATATTACTCAAGGCGCAGCAATGTGCGCTGAGCTATGGGTCTCTTTGCGGATTCATGCCAATATAGTCGTAGTAGTCGTCCTCATCGGGATTCTTCTGTGCAGCGTTGTCAGCTTCCAGATAGTAGTCCTCTTTAATCTGAAGGAATGATATTTAGGATTTTACTGAAAGCCGTGGTCGAGATGACAAAATATGTAGGAAATATTTTTATGATAGTTACATCTTCCGCTGACGTTGTCCCAGGTGCATATGGACCGGCGCTGCCCTGCAATTTTTGTTAAAGATAAACGAAATTCAAGTAGTTTCTTTTAGGATATTTTAGTGAAGTGCGGGAATGCACGACAGCCGAAATCATTGCAAGGTTCTTACCTCAGTATAAGAATTTGTGTGAGTTTTAGGTCGCTTCAGGTTCTGAAGATACTGAAACGATCAATATACAATGTCAGATGGTGCAAAAAATTGATTTACTAATGAACTTAAAGCATCACTTCATAATTTCTCAAAACCTTGTGGATGACAATTCCAACTATTGCAGCAGTAAATGCAATCGCACCCGAGGGAACAGCGATTGCTAAGGCGATAATATAAGTCGGAAGAGATTCTGTAGGTTCTGAAAAATCAGGAATGAATCGATTTGTGTCATTTTGCAAAGATATTTACCAACAAATAAAAACCCTATGTAGGAGTGTGCATGTACGCAAACATTAAAATCTTTTCACTTTAACGGATTTTGTTTGAAATGAATCTCCCACCCGTTTGTGACAGTTCGCCAGTTGCTGCCGACTCCGGAGCAGAGCTGGTATCTGATACAATTTTTGCAGTTGCTGGCGAACTTGGGCTGCTGACAACAGCGCGCGCTGTGGTTGCTGACGTCTGCTTTGAACTGGTTGCTGTCGGTTCTTCAGATATGTCAATAACATTTGTTGCGGGTAATACATTGTAACGCTCACCATCTTGAAAAGAACTTAAACAAAAAGAATATTTAAAAGTAATTTCCTACCCGTTTGTGACCGTTTGCCAGTTGTTGTCGACTCCGGAGCAGAGCTGGTATCTGATACGATTTTTGTAGTTGCCGGCGAACTTGAGCTTCTGACAACAGTGCGCGCTGTGCTTGATGAAGTCTGTTTCGAACTAGTTGTTGCTGGTTCTGTGGATATTTTAAGAACATTAGCTACAAGTAACACGTCGTGACACTTACCGTATTGCAGAGAACGTAAACGGAAATTGTTTGAAATGAATTGCCTACCAGTTTGTGACAGTTTACCAGTTGTTGTCGACTCCAAAGCAGAGCTGTTATCTGATACGATTTTTGCAGTTGCTGGCGAACTTGGACTGCTGACAACAGCGCGTGCAGTGCTTGATGAAGTCTGTTTTGAACTGGTTGTTGCTGGTTCTGCGGATACATTTATTTCAGGAGCATTAGTTACGATTGAATAATGCATCGTAGCACTCACCATATCTCAGAGAACATTACGCAAAACATTTTAACGCACCAACACTATTACCAACGCTGTACTGCAACCGAAAACCAAGTCCTTTGCTACTACTTACAGCAGCATTTCCAGTGGTGAAAACCACTGTCAAGATGTTTGACACAGTCAAAAACTTTGTAGACCATGTGGAGGCGCCACCTTGAATTGTGACTAACTCAGTGTCGTCTGACCCTTCGTACAAAGCAATAGAGTCAGAGTTGGACGTCAAGTTCAAGTAGATCAAGTTAGCTGAGATTTGAATTCCAGGTTTACCGACAAACTGCCATTTGCATGACATTCCTCTTATGTAAGGCAATGCACCTGCGCCTTGGTGGCTGCTGATCTCACCACTGCCATCGGTTATCAGCTTGTAGCTTTCGCAAACTGAAGTAATTTTACAAAGCATGTCATCTTTGAACTGAATCAGTAAACGTACAATCTATATTAAAATTGTGTTGTATTTTCCCGCTTCCGTCTGTGCGGACAGCACACGGGATGATCTGGGTTGGGGTACTGGACTGCCCAGGGGGTCTTTCTGCCTAGGTGTGAGAGCGAAGACCCTCTGAGTCGTACAGAAAGCCTACTGAAACTCGTCCAGCCCTACGACAAGAGGGAGGTGCGAATGATAAGGCTACCACTCAGCAGCACCAGAGAGCTGGACACTTTTGTGGAGGCTACAGACGCTTCGCATGCTCGAGTGAAGACTGTGAGGGGAAGAAAGAATTTAGAAGGAGATAGAAAAATAAACGAAGAGCATAACGCTTTGTCTTACCGGGATAGCTGACTTCGTTTCGCTTCTATATTTCTAATAAATATTTCATTTTCCTTTCACTAACTTAAGCATGCGAAGGGTTAGAGGATAGAAAGAGAGCAGGGGGCGAGAGCCGGGTGTGTATATGCTCGTAAATACTGCAACCGGTGGGGTGAGAAGGTGGAATGAGAAAGGGGCTGAGTGGGGCTAAGCCATGTGGTGGCTGGAAGTGGGAGGGAAAACTCACTGAGTTGAAGGGTGAGAGAGAGAGAAGGGGGAAGGCTAGCCAATCAGGTGCCTCTGCGGCTAGAGACCTGATTGGACGAGCCCAAACGAGAGAGAAACGGAAAGGGAACAGCAACAAGAAAACCAAAGGACAACAAGAATTGCAGCTTTAAGATGAGGGACGGACCAGAATGAACAAGCGGCAGGGAGAGGAGCGGCAGGCTGTACATGTACATGTACGACCGTGAGTACGTTTAAACATTCTCGAAGACACATTTTAGCAGATCCAAATGTACACAAAACTCACAGGTATCTGAAGCTTCGTATTTCATCTTGATTCCGAGTGATTGGCTGCTATATGGAATACGCAGATACACGGTCAAGACGTTTTCTGTCGTTATGAAATCCCGCGTGGTGTCCGAGAAGCTGCTCGATAGGGTGGCCAGAACTGTTGAGCGGTAGGCTCCGTCATACAAAGTGACGCTATCATAACGGGAAGTAATGTTAAAAAAGGTAAAACGAGCCACCACTCGCTTTGAGGGAGAGACTCTGATCACCCAGTAGCAGTCCGAGCTGATCAAGAAGCCCATAGTTCCTGCAGACGAGTGGCTGACCAGCTCTCCAGTGTCGTTGGTCAGGAGCTCCGTGCCTTGACAGACTGGTGGTAAGTATAGGTCAATAAAAATATCAAAGCGCTGCTTCATGGTGAAAAACGAACTCTTTTCAAGACTGTGACGTGTCTGCATCAATAGTGTAAGCGGTACAAGCGGACATGTACATGAATCTATCATTGGGCATTGCAACACGTTTTACAATTTTAACTAATCAAAACTCAGTTTATGAGCCAAAACTTAAGGCGGGATTAGATTGTGCTTGTTTGTCGAAAAACTTAGTTACAACTGAAAGCTTTGCTCACATTTTTCGGTTGTGTTGTACTTCACCCCGAAGCCAGAGCCTGTTCCACCCGACGTGAAATATACAAGCATCGCATTTGACTGTGAAACGAAAACTCTTGAACTGACAATCTGAAATTCACTCCGTCCGTAGTATCTTGCGATGTATGGTGAGCCTCGAATTCCTTCAGATATGCTGACATAGTCATTGGGGTAGAGGCTGAATGATGTAATGTGAGCCACTACACTGTATCCCAATGGCGCCGTAATGGTCCAGTAGCATATCATACGTCTCAAATAGTTAGGGGATGATGAGTTCACATGGGCGAAAAACTTGCCTTGGCTGGCTTGAAGAGTTTTCCGACCGTCACAGACTGGAAACCGAAAGAATGATAGGTTTTTTCTATCGTGTATGTCCTCTAATCCTCTGAATAAACTCTAACTTACAGTTCTCAGCAATGCTGTATCGCATTCGAAAGCCTGAGGAATGCCAAGTGGCATCTGATGTGAACCGGACCCTAATGCTGTTTGTGATGGACCGGTATCCGACCTCTGTCGGAATAGAAGTGCCGCTGACCAAAGTGTTTGAACCACTGAGACCATCGTATAATGTCACTCTGTCGTACGAATACCCGTGACTCGACAGTTTGTTACTAGTAAACCAGGCGATTACTTGTTTGCCTGGCGACACAGAAATTTGCCAATTGCATGTCATAGAGTGCAAATAGTGCGTTGTTCCAGCATTGGTGTGAGTAACCACTTCACCGTTGTCGGAGTCCCATTTCTGAACGCTTGGGCAAGCTAAAATGAAACGTATGATTTAGAAAACAAAGTAAAGTTTCTTAATGGGTTTTAATCGTAGTGCATTAGAGAAATTCCCCAAACCTTGCTCGTAGTAAAACTGAATAGAGAATCCGATTGATTCATAAAGATTGTCAGTTGTAAACGAAATATGCGCGTCTCCTGTTGTCACCCAGTGTACGTTTTGGCCGAAATGAGTATTGCAATACTGCAAATCTTTATCACTGCCGGACTCACTGGCAGTTGAGGAAAGCTTCGTTACCATTTTTAGGCAGTCCCCGTTGCTAAGATAGTAGGTTTCGATAAAGAGATAGATGTAGAATCCAGGTCGCTTGGGCAGTGTCCACAGGCAGGCTAAATTGGGCGCGTATGCGGACATGCTGGTGGCATTGTAGCCTTTGTGGCTCTCGATGACTCCAGACACGTTGGATGAATTTGCATAACTGATCGTTCCGCATGTGTTGTTAACGGCTGAAAGAGGACAGTAATTTTAGTTTTTATAGTACGCATAATGTATTAGAAAGTGGTGCTTTAGTGCAAAGTGACTTATCTTGTGTGTTGGTGTTGCTATGTTGTTTATTTTACCGTTTGGAATTACTGTGCAAGAGTCTGTTAATAACCGGTAATATTTTTAACCCTTGTTATTAACGTTAATGGCTGCCTCAATCGGCTAATGAATTTGCGTTAAAAAATTTGTCGCCATGCATGTATACTTAGCAACAATGAACAGTTGCCACCCTTTGCCCCAGTGAGCAGTGTCTTTTGACCAATCACCTGGCAAACCATTTTGATATCGAAAAATGCTTTTAAAAAACAATGAAAACCGGGGGCGGAAGCCTCAATTCATCCAATCTCTGCTCTCTTTCTAATCCCCTCCTCACCCAGCCCAACTCGACTTCGTGTGGCGCAAGTTGCGTCATTCAATTGCCAATACTGAGCTAAAATTTACTGCTCACTCTCAAAGGTGGCGACTTTTTAATGTTGTTGCGTGAGCATATTTAGCGTTAATTCTTATGTAAGTTTTTAAATAGTCTCATTTTTGCAACAAATAATTATAATAGCAACTACCTTTAAGATCTGTGAATAAAAACAATTAGTATAATAGACGCGCCTCCATTTGCAATATCTCTATCGTTAGGTGCGCCATCGGTATCCAATGGATAAAACCATGCGGCTGTTTAAAGCGTTTACTACGAATGATTTTTGAGTAAAAATACAACTTTTTATGTCTTATATTTAGCTACTCTGTTTAAGTCATATTTAAAAACTAGGGCTTTGCTTACCGCTGTCAATTTCTTGAAGCCACACTGCAAACCCATATCCTGTATTGACACTGTCCGTGTTAAACCGCACAGTGGCTGTGTTTGCTGAGGATACAATAACACCTTTAAAATTACTGCCGGAAGTACTGAACAGAACAGCTGAAGCGTTGGAGCCATCAAACACTGTCACTCTATCATTTGTCTGTGTATTAAAGTAAGTAAAACGAAAAGCGATTCTCTGTCCGACAGGAACCCTTATGTACCAGTAGCAGCTCATGTTGTTTAAATATTGTTTTGAACCAACACCGTAGTGACTCCTTATTTGACCTCCCGTTTTTGTTGCTGTCACGTTTTCAAAACCGTAACAATCTGAAAAAAATATGTTTAAATATATGAAAACTTCCAACGGGGACTGTATTTGGTACATGGATAAATAAACAACTAATAAAATGAATAATGCAACTAAGGTAGAAATATATTATACTTCAAAACTCTGCCAATTTCGACTTAAAATCCGTTAGCGAGACGGAAAGCTCTGAATCTCTTTTAAAGAAGTATTCTAATTTTCAGAGGTTAATTGCAAGGAGTATTAAGTAGTCCCTGGTTTATTGTTTCAAAGTTCATAATTTGCTCTTATTCAAAGAACATATTCTTGCTCTGTTTGCAACTAGAAAACCGGGAAGACGAGACGTTTGTGATTTTCGTTCGATAAAAATTAAAATTTGCCGTCTCGATTATTTTTAAGTTTGCGGTCATAGCGTCTTTCTGCCTCAGTTGTTAATAATTAGTTGCAAAAATATTAAGAAAATTGTTTTCAAAACTTTAAACTTACATAACTGGGTAAAGTTATAATGAAGTCGAAAGCCGAGACCTGAGTACATGCTGCTTGTAGTAAATGTTACGCTTACAACACTTGCTGTGGATTGAAACCCTGACGGCGAAGGCGAATAGCCCCCACGGAGCGTTGCAATCGTGGTCGAAGACACTCCTATGTTTTGAGCGCTGACGTAGTCATTGTACCCTAAATTAAAATAGGAAAACCAGAACCAAACCTGCTGACCAGGCGGTGCCGTAATGTACCAGACGCACTGTGCATTGTTCCAATAATAGTATTCTCCGACGCCATTGTGACTAACTACTTCACCTGTGCTATTAGTCAAGTTGCGGTTGTCTGGGCAGTCTGAAATTTGCATAAATTTCTATTCAATGAAGCAATACAAATACAATTTATAATCAAAAGTACTTCAATTACGGATTATGATGAACTTTCATAAATGTTTGAATAATACAGACCATCCCACAGCGTTACGAGTACTGCATATTCCTCTTTTATCCTATGTTGCTACACAGAGGGCGTATGATGCAATTTTCGAGTTCTTAACTGTGAATTCTGCATGGCTGGCAATACTTAAAAGAATTACCTCACATTATTATTTTACTGGTTATAAACTCACATCTCACAGCGAATTCGAGTTCACAAAACCTGATGCATAGCTGAGTAATAATCGAATCTCATGATAGAACTCACAGTTTACTAATTCGAACTTGATTTGAAAGCCCGTGGACTCATAAGCTTCATTGGAACTAAACCTGATGATGAAGTTGCCATCCACCTGAAGTGTCATGTCAGTGACAGCTTTCCAGCCGCACAAATTCACATTCGAACTGCCACCTGTCACTGACGCTGTGCCTTGATTTACAGACAGACAATCTCCATTTCCGAGAGACACGTTGCCAACGAAGAGCTGGTAAAACTTTCCGGACACCGATGGCAAGGTCCAGCTGCAGGACATGCTTGCGGCGTATAAACTGTGTTGGTCGTAGCCGGGGTGGCTGACAATCATTCCGGAAGAGTTGGAAGCGTCATCAAACGTGACTGGTCCGCACGCGCTGCTGTTAGCTGAGAAATTTAGATTAAGGAAGATGTCTTCCAGTCATTCAAAGGTTAACAAAAATAAAATCGAAAGCATCATTGATTTACCCTTCTAATCGCACCTATATGATATTATGATCAGGGGCGTAGCCAGGAATTTCCTACGGGGGGATACACCAAGGTAAAAGTGCTCACATGGTAGCATGTATAGCGAAAAAGTGCAACAAAAAAGTTTTGGTCAGGCTCTTCGGGGGGGGATACATCCCCCCTGATCCCCCCCCCTCCCTACGCCACTGATTATGATTCAGTGATTCACAATCCGATAACACAGGGAAACTTACCTGATACGGTGGCATTGTACTCTAAACGAAATCCTTTTCTGGTGCATTGGCCATTCGAATAAAAATTCACTGTCAGAATATTTGCAGACGAAACGAACTTCGGCGACTCGTAGCCAACTGAGTCATTCGCGCTAACGACTGCAATTTCGGATGACGTTGTCAGGCCGTCGTACAGAGTCACTCTGTCGTTTGGCGACTCGAGATCCATGTAGGTAAACCGGACTATGACTCTTTTGCCAGGCGGCGCATCGAGCTGCCAGTAGCACTGCGAGTTGCTGCTGTAGTTTGTTGTGCCGACTCCGCTGTGGCTGGCGATTTCGCCACCTGCTTCAGCTGACAGCCGCTGGAGCCCGCCGCTGCAGTCTGGTTGGAGATGGTTGGTCTAGTTAGTGAAGGACTAATGGCTTACTGATATCGATGGAGTATCATATAGTAGCTGGTCGTGATGCTTAACTTGAGTAACTTTGAGGCAAATTTCAAGAGCTAAAGTAGATTAACTACGGTGATGAAAATGCAGAAGTTAAACTGGAAAAAATGTTTGTTATAAAATGCAAGATACGAGCTATCAGCAAAATCATGAGTAACCTACATGCAGTTTGACAGCCGCACTTAGGCAGAAAGATCAACAAGGCACAAGCAACGAAGCCAAGCTGCCAAAGTATCATTTCTGTGACAAAAAATACATAAACATGGATAAATTATAACCAAGTTTGCTATTTCAATCCGAATATTTACGAGTACTCGTAACTTACTGTGTTCCTGGTAGGCCATGTTAAAATGTTTCAGAACTCTCTTGAGCTTTAGAAATCGCACGAAATTTCTGTTGCAGTTGCTTTTGAGATATTTTTTATCAACAATGACAGCTTTATACAACAATAAATATAAAATCTTGTTTTAAATACGGATACAAACCTTAAACACATTCTCGTATTTTATGTTTTGCGCAACAATTAAATGAAGAGTCTTCAAATGGGGCGCAGAGAGAGTTGACAGGGCTAGACCGGGTTTCAGGGAATTGGTTCACTATAGTGGGTCTCTATTCTATTGTAATATTGTAGATTTGGAACACGCAAACAGACTTTCTTATGAAGCGACAAAGGTATGGTATACAAGATACATAACAACTCGAAGCTATTGCTCCATAAAAATGTGACCATATTGCAAAGCTAAACTTTATGAACTCGGACAATATGTTTTTAAGCTAAATCCGTAACCCTAAACAGACTCCTTGCCGCATTGAGAGCACAAACATAAGAAATACAGGACAGCTAACTAACGAACGAACGACCTAACGACCTAAAGAACTAAACGACTAACTGTCTTACTGACAAACAAACAAACTAACTAACTAACTAACAAACAAACAAACAAACAAACAAACAAACTAACTAACTAACTAACTAACTAACTAACTAACTAACTAACTAACTAACTAACTAACTAATTAATTAAATAACTAACTAACTAACTAAATAAATAAATAAATAAATACAATAAAAATATGTAATTAACTAATCAGAATCAACCAGATTCTCAGAATCAAAATGATCGACGCACTTGGCAGTACAATCAATATAGCCAGGTTGAAGTTTTTGCCGGAAACTAATTCAACTTTAGTAAGTATGACAATGTCAAACAACACAGTATTTTAAGCTCATGCATTTACGTAATTTGAATTAATTATCAGACGCATTGAATCCTTTTCTGTTAAATGCATCTGTTTAAACTGTGCTGTGATAGTGCGCTGCGCTATCTGATAAATCGAAGGGCTGTTTGGGTTTCCGGAGCAGCGTTCAAACAGAATTATTGGGATGCTCTATTTTACTTCCTTTTGCTCGGAAGAGTGTTTTGTTACTTTGCTTTTGCGATCCTACTAAGTTCTAGAAGAAAAATTATAACAACCCGGTGGACAATTAACTTGATTTTCCCCGTGCCTCACACTGGCAGTGCTCCATCGACAGTAGTATTGAGCATTTTTTTATATTCGTGATAGAACTATATACGGTCACACGTCACTGTCACAGAGTCGGAATATTAGGAGAATACAAGCAAATTGTCTAACAAATTTTGCTCGCATTACACTATAGCCCCTGGTGCTGGCGCCCTGGTGCGGGCGCCCCTGGTGCTGGCGCCCCTGGTGCTGGCGCCCCTGGTGCTGGCGCCCCTGGTGCTGGCGCCCCTGGTGCTGGCGCCCCTGGTGCTGGCGCCCCTGGTGCTGGCGCCCCTGGTGCTGGCGCCCCTGGTGCTGGCGCCCCTGGTGCTGGCGCCCCTGGTGCTGGCGCCCCTGGTGCTGGCGCCCCTGGTGCTGGCGCCCCTGGTGCTGGCGCCCCTGGTGCTGGCGCCCCTGGTGCTGGCGCCCCTGGTGCTAAAACCCCTGGTGCTAAAACCCCTGGTGCTGGCGCCCCTGGTGCTGGCGCCCCTGGTGCTGGCGCCCCTGGTGCTGGCGCCCCTGGTGCTGGTGCCCCTGGTGCTGGCGCCCCTGGTGCTGGCGCCCCTGGTGCTGGCGCCCCTGGTGCTGGCGCCCCTGGTGCTGGCGCCCCTGGTGCTGGCGCCCCTGGTGCTGGCGCCCCTGGTGCTGGCGCCCCTGGTGCTAAAACCCCTGGTGCTAAAACCCCTGGTGCTGGCGCCCCTGGTGCTGGTGCCCCTGGTGCTGGCGCCCCTGGTGCTGGCGCCCCTGGTGCTGGCGCCCCTGGTGCTGGCGCCCCTGGTGCTGGCGCCCCTGGTGCTGGCGCCCCTGGTGCTGGCGCCCCTGGTGCTGGCGCCCCTGGTGCTGGCGCCCCTGGTGCTGGCGCCCCTGGTGCTGGCGCCCCTGGTGCTGGCGCCCCTGGTGCTGGCGCCCTGGTGCTGGCGCCCCTAGTGCTGGCGCCCCTGGTGCTGGCGACCCTGGTGCTGGCGCCCCTGGTGCTGGCGCCCCTGGTGCTAAAACCCCTGGTGCTAAAACCCCTGGTGCTGGCGCCCCTGGTGCTGGCGCCCCTGGTGCTGGCGCCCCTGGTGCTGGCGCCCCTGGTGCTGGCGCCCCTGGTGCTAAAACCCCTGGTGCTAAAACCCCTGGTGCTGGCGCCCCTGGTGCTGGCGCCCCTGGTGCTGGCGCCCCTGGTGCTGGCGCCCCTGGTGCTGGTGCCCCTGGTGCTGGCGCCCCTGGTGCTAAAACCCCTGGTGCTGGCGCCCCTGGTGCTAAAGCCCCTGGTGCTAAAACCCCTGGTGCTAAAGCCCCTGTTGCTGGCGCCCCTGGTGCTGGCGCCCCTGGTGCTGGCGCCCCTGGTGCTAAAACCCCTGGTGCTAAAACCCCTGGTGCTGGCGCCCCTGGTGCTGGCGCCCCTGGTGCTGGCGCCCCTGGTGCTGGCGCCCCTGGTGCTGGCGCCCCTGGTGCTGGCGCCCCTGGTGCTGGCGCCCCTGGTGCTGGCGCCCCTGGTGCTGGCGCCCCTGGTGCTGGCGCCCCTGGTGCTGGCGCCCCTGGTGCTGGCGCCCCTGGTGCTGGCGCCCCTGGTGCTGGCGCCCCTGGTGCTGGCGCCCCTAGTGCTGGCGCCCCTGGTGCTGGCGCCCCTGGTGCTGGCGCCCCTGGTGCTAAAACCCCTGGTGCTGGCGCCCCTGGTGCTAAAGCCCCTGGTGCTAAAACCCCTGGTGCTAAAACCCCTGGTGCTAAAGCCCCTGTTGCTGTAACCCATTAAATTAAAGTGGCGCCCTCTCCAAATAAAAGGGCTTAACTCTAGTCGAAATAGCGCTAGTTACATTAAAATGAACTCGTGGCCTCTCAAAAGGCACCAGAAAGTGTCGGATGCACTTACACCTGCTTAAACATCTGTTATCTTCATTGCTTAGACATTTCTAAAAGTTAAGAATCTAAAAAATTGTAAAAGCAACAAGCAAAAAACCACAAATTCAAAAGCAACAAAACAATAATAACAGATGCAGAACGAACGAAACTTTGAAACGGACGGAAAATATTTGTTAAACCGATTAAACTCGAATCAGTATTTGTGCAGCAACTGTGTTCTGTCAATCGCGGATTTATAGTTCGTATTAATAATTTATTGAATAACAAGACAAACTTTCGAATCGAGGAAGCAGTGGCCAAGCAAAGTAAGCATTTTCGCTGATTCAATAAAGCTTAGACTGCTTCTGAGTCCAACTTGCATTTTTTAGCATAGACTGTATTTAATGTGTTATTTCGTTGACATCGGCCATAGTGTATACTGTGTCTTCATAAGCCTGAAATAATTAAAGAAACATGAAAGGTGAGAATTAATTTGAACACCTCAGTAAGATACCAATTAGTATCGAAATCCAGGGAAAATATTTTTGGACAAATTACCGCACAAGAGACTCGTACTGATCTCTTAGGTTCCTGTGGGTTGGTCAACGGTTACAAAATTTCATCAACTTTTGCATCGTAAACTGGTCAATACCGGGTTACAAACAAGTTGGGAACCAACCTCAAGATAATCAGATGACTTTCCATCAGTAAAAAACGAAATTCGTGACCTTTCACCTGGCTTCTTGGCGACAGTAGAGGCCTTTTCACGAAACAGTAAAAGTTGTTTGCTGTTAAACAAACTACTCACAAATTTCCATTTGTTTTAATTTACTGATACCAGTTCCTACCTCAGTATGATGATCCTCGGGGCGTCTTGGAAGCGGAGTTGCTGCAGCCTAGGGAACGTTGGCAAATATTTACATGTTTTTGCGTTCAGTCTGAAGGCAGATGTTGAGTTCATCACCTGAATGACCTGATACATGTACTCTAGTTTATGTGCTCGAATGAAATTTATGATCCAGATTTTCAGATGCTAAGAGAGAACTTCTCAGGTGTTAAAATGCTCAGAGAGGATTTCTCACGTGTTCAAGTGCTCATAGGGGATTTCTCACGTGTTCAAGTTCTCACGTGTTCAAGTGCTCATAGAGGGAATTCAACAGCTGGTCTAGAGCTCATAGGGAGCGTCTCAGGTGGTAGTAAAGTGCTCAATTTGAATTTCCCCTTTTGCCATAGCTGAAAATATAGAAAATTCAAACAGGGTCTTGAGATTTTCTTGATTTTTTCTCAATAAATACTATAATTATTATTAAACTGAAGCAAATTGAGCTCGCAATCCAGCTTACGTCACCGGTGACCTGGAAATGGGCTTCGGGTTCCTTGGTGAGCCAGTCTGAACTCGAGCTCTGATCGGGCCGCTTCAACAGCAACCTTGCAATGCTGTTGATCTGCGTGTTGAATGGAAAACGGATTCTTATCTTAACTTTACAACCCAGATCCGTGTTTATTTGTTTCAGCACTAGAACTTCTACACTGCTAAAAAGGTGTAGAGCGAATTTCTATGATGCTTAACAGCTTCAAGGAAATTTCTTTGTAAGCCAAGTTACAGTTTCAAGAGCTCCGTGGGACGTTTTTGTTGGTACAAAGATATGATATGAGAGCTGAGTTCTCATTTACCATTTGCTACTCGTAGTCTGACACCAGGCTGAAATTTGTTGACAGTGTTCAAATGACAGTGCTCAAATGCTGGCGCCCCTAGTACTGGCGCCCCTGGTGCTGGCGCCCCTGGTGCTGGCGCCCCTGGTGCTGGCGCCCCTGGTGCTAAAGCCCCTGGTGCTAAAGCCCCTGGTGCTAAAGCCCCTGGTGCTAAAGCCCCTGGTGCTAAAGCCCCTGGTGCTAAAGCCCCTGGTGCTAAAGCCCCTGGTGCTAAAGCCCCTGGTGCTAAAGCCCCTGGTGCTAAAGCCCTGGTGCTAAAGCCCCTGGTGCTAAAGCCCCTGGTGCTAAAGCCCCTCTCCTCGTCTCAGAACTCACCCTGCGCAGGGCAACAGCAACCAAGACAATTTGCAGAATGACACCCAGTAGAAGAATGAAGGCGGCAACTGGCAGGGCAATGATGATGGTCATGCCCACGTATCTGTCACTGATGTCTGAAACGAGTACAACATCACGGTGTGATTGGTTTTAATAAGAACAGATAATAGTTTTGCTAACGCACCGATTATCACATGTTGCGCTGCCTGCGGCGCAGCAGTGGAAGTCGACAAGAACTCGTACTGCCTACTGGGACTGGAGAGCATCTCAGTAACTGAGCTGGTTGTGTCGACTGTCTCGGTTGTGCTGCCCATTAGGATCACGATAGAGCGCCTTACAGATAGCAACTAATTTAAAGCCTTGAATGCCCTGTTTTTTCGAAATCGGAAGAAAATTCTGCTGCACTGGCTTCTGAGAGATTTTCTCACAACAAGGCTTGCTATATACTAAAAAAATATTAGAAACACGGATGCTAGGCCTTTTCATAGCGTGCACCAATGCGTTTTTTCTTACCCAGGCTTACTTAGGGTTTACACAGGAATTAGCAAACAATTAAATGAAGCATCTTTAAATTGGTCGAAAGAAAAGATATTTTTATGGGGTTCTCAAGCTAGGCGTTTGTTCACTATAGCTAGTGGGTCTCGTATTGTAGCATTTTGAGAGCGCAAACACAAGTAGCTAGTGCTCAAGAAGCAAAGAGGCTATGATTCGTTTTTGCTCTACGAAACTGAGACCATTTTGCAAGGCTAAACTTTATGAAGTTTTACAATATAGTTGTGATGCAGAATCCGTAATTCTAAACAGGTTCATAGCTCAATTAAGAGCACAGACGTGTAAAGGTACAGTCGTGCAACCATCATAAAGTTGTTGATAGCTTGAGCAAAGAATTTAAATGGTTAATTAATAACTTGACACCAACAGACAGGCTTTAAAGTCGTCTCTGAAAGCTGCATATTTTATTGAATGAAACATGGTGGCTTCTCATCCTTTTAAATAAAGGTCGAAATGTGGCATACAGCAGCAAACAAATCAAATGCAGTACAGACATGATGGCCATAATCGACTTAATAATCAAAGCTCGGTGCAATTCTACTTTGACCGCGGGAAAGGAAAAGCGCAAGACCAGAGGTGGGCGAAAACAAAACCCCTGTGCGATTCAAAACTTATTGTTGCTAAGCATTGAATGGTCGAAGAAAAACGACAGAAAAAAAATTTAAGCACAAGCGGAGACTGGACTAAATAGCGCCCGCCCCCCAACACACCAACGTCGCACGCACCACATCCCAACCAAGCCAACCACCTCACCCCCATCTTAAATGCCCTTACGACCAACGCAGTTGCAAGGAAGGCTTGCTTTATACTCAACAAATATATAAAAAAAGTATTAGAAACACGGATGCTAGGCCTTCTCATAGCGTGCACCAATGCTTTTAGCTACTCTCACCCAGGCTTACACAGAAATTTACAAACAATTAAACGAAGCATCTTCAAATGGGTCGAAGGAAAGAGATGAAAGAGCTGTTTTTCAAAGTGGTTTCAAGGCATTTGTTCACTATCGGGGTCTCGTATTTTAGCCGATTTTGAGCTCACATAGAAGCTCAAAAAGCAAACTATACTTAAAAAGCAAGCTATACTTTGTTAGCTCAAGAAGCAAACAAAGTATAATTCGCTTCTGCTCTACGAAAATGAGGCGATTTTGCTAGGCTAAACTTTTTGAACTTGGAAAACGGTTTAAAGCAGAATCCGTAATTTTAAACAGATTCATAGCTGAATTAAGAATTTAGAGCACAGACATTAAAGATGTACTAACTTATTAATTAAACCAGGTGGTACAAAAGAAATCGTCTGTGCGAAACGAAAAATTTCAGAGTAATTTTTTGCTTCAAAAATTAAATGGTCGAAAATTACAAAAGAAAAAACTGAGCAAAAGCTAAATTATAGCACATACGCTCGACAGCTCTCCCAGCCCAACCACCCCCGCCCCCCCTAACGCATCAACGTCAGATGTACAGCACCACCCTCAGCCAACCAACTTACTCCCGCCCCGCAGTTTAAGCGACCTTACAAGTTATAACGAGTTCCGACCAACATGGTGGAAAGAGAGACACTAAGAAAGCAAGCAATATTTAGAGCGCAAAACTAGAGGAGGCACGAAAAAAAATTCCAAACACAAAACGGGGGGAGAGGACAGTAAAATCCAGGACTAAAAGAAAGCAAGGAGCTAAAACTACTCGTAAAAGATCGCAGACAAGCAATCAGTCAATCCGCTGCCTGCACCGCTGCCCCGATGCGAAAAACAGCACAGCTGCGTTACCTGCGGCTGCTGGCCCTCGTAGAAATGAATCGCATTGCTCTTCCAAACGCCAATGTCTTTGATGTCCTCGCTCGCGATTCCCGCACGCCTGGCGTAGCTGGCACCGCCTCAGCACAGGTTGTGTATTGAAAGGTGGTTTCTCGGAAGGCCAGTCTGGTGGGGAGAGCAAAGACAATTCACACTGGCTACAAGCTGCAGTTGCGCTCATCAATTTCCCCTGACTGCAGGGTGGAAAACAGGGGCCATGTAGGAGGGGTATGTCTTTAGTGCAGGCGTAGGGGTCGGCCAACTCCGGCCCGCGGGCCGCATGTGGCCCGAGAAACCTCTGCATCCGGGCCTCGGGTCCATGAAAGCTTAATTAAAATAAATTAAAATAAAACCTAATTAAAACTTAACTAAATTAATTGCAATCCAGTCGGCTCAAGTTTAGTCTGAAATCTGAAAGCTTTCTTCTTTTAATAATCTCCTTCTCTATCTAGCCATTAGGAGAAAAAAGTTTCCGACCCCTGGTCTAGTCAGTTCCGGCTGAAATTATGTTGGAGCGCACAAAGTGGACACAGCGGAGCAGCCGCACTCTTGCGGATGCAGGACAGATTAACAGCATGACGGCGCTCACCGAATTGATTCGTCTTGGACAGTCGAACGCAAATCCGGGCTACTTTAAACCTAGGCGACGATCGTTGACAGCATCGCCCTGTTAAGGTTCGCCTGGCTGACAGCGCAAAGATTGGCCCCCAGTAGCATCGCCCAGCAGCCGGCTAAGATGAGCTCCACAGGGAAGCTCCAAGGCCGGTCTCACAGCAGCAGCAGAAAGTCGCAGCAAATGACTCGGGCCCTTGCAAACAGCAGATGCTGCAGCCACGCAGCAAACGCTGCGCACGTCGAATAGCCAAGTGCACGAGTCCCAAGTCATTGGAGCTGATGAATGCCTGCAGACTCGACTGTCGCGACAGACAATGATGCATGAGAAAGTTGATGAACTGGTAAATCTGAGTTGGAGTCGGCTTTAGAGCTTTGATATTTGCCTTGTTGCAAAAGGCGATCGCCATGTCCTCACATGCTCGAACGAGCCGGATAGAGCAGTTCTCGTAACATCACTCTGAAATACATCCCATCCAGCCACACTCTCCTGCCGCAGACTGGAGCTACGCTGGCATCGCTTCGGGAAGCCGGCCAGTCCCCTGCCCTGCTAGGGTGCAAATAACATCTCTAAAATCAAATCAAATTCCTGCAGTAACTCAAGGACTCCGTTCTCCGCCTTGACAGCAGCTACGACGACAGCTTCTCTGCAGCAGTCGCTTCCTCTACAGCTGCGCTCCCAGGAGGCAACTATATAGCAATCGGGTGCACTCTGGAACTCTCATCCGGACGTCATCAGAGCCCCGCAAGAAATGCAAGCCGCAGTTGTACAGCATGACACTGCTAGCAATGCTTTCTTGCACCGCGGCTGAAGCGCTGCGAATTGCCCACATCCAAGCTGCTGAGCTGTTTACCCAAGAAGCTGTGACGAAGATCCATGAGGCTGCTACTGACAACTGCCGTCATGCTGCGCACAATCAACCGCCTCACATGACGACGAGCCACACATAATGCTATCATTAACAACATTGATTCCATCCAGCATTTCGTACGATTGCGGGCCACTTCTATCTTGTGCTCAATGCCCCCGCTCGCAGCAATGCCCTTTGCACGCTTGCCGACTCTCCATCTGTTCAATTGCGCTCCGATCTCCGTCGATGAAGTCTCCAAAGCCCAAAGGACCATGCAGACTGATGCAGCAACGTGAATCGATGACATCTCACCGCGTGTCCTGAAGACGCCCCGAGCTGCTATTGTACCTGTCACCACCGGAATCCTCAACCACTCTTGCTGCCTGGGTGGGGACTCAACTGCTAGTGCCACAGAGCCTTGGAGAACTTCTACGAGTAAAATCGTGGCCGTCCCTAAGAGCGACTCCAGCGGCATTGACAGCTTGTGTGGCATCGCCGTGGAGTGCACTCTGGACAAATTCCTTACCACTATTCGAATTCAACCCATCATCAACCAGAGGCTTCTCAACACCCAGAGCGGCTTTCGACCTGGACTGTCAACAGCAGAATAAGTGACTGCGATCCTCTGCGTCATTGACACCTGCGAAGCGAGCCTAAAGGTGATGCCAGTTGTCTTTGTAGATTTCTGCAAAACTTTTGACTCCGTCAGCCAGCCGGGTGGCCATTTTCTGGCTACTCCAGCAACACGGAGTTCCTCAGCTGCTGGTCAAAGCAATCATGGACCTTAACAACTCGCCCAAGGCTTTTGTCTAGACTGACCACAGCCCTACAGCGCTGAATTTGCCACCACCTCCAGGGTCTTGCAAGACGACGTCTTATTCTCATTTGTATTGGTCATCTGGATCGACTACATGTACGTGATGTGTTTGGGAGTCGTGTTCAAATCGTTGGTTCGTTACTCGTATATTTGTTGAAATAAAGCAAGAGCTCGTCAATCGTTTCGCGCTTGTTCCTATCTATCTTGCCGCTCGTACGCATTTTATCAATTGAGGGCCTGTAAGCCAAGCGTTTACCCATAAACTAATACGTGGCTGTTTGCAGCCACACATCAGTACGTCATGCAGCTGGCTCTGCACGACAAAGACGGCTATATGAAGTGGTGCCTCGCCGCAGCTCCCGCTTTCCCTGTGTCAAGCTGACCTGCCTCGCCTACGCCGCCGACTTGGCGCTGACCTGCTGCAGCCTGAAGCTGCGCAGAGGGCGTTGAGTCGGCTGGCTGACGAGGGGAAGCGCGTGGTTCTCTACATCAACTACGGCAAGACAGGAATGCTGCATGTTGGCATTTTCCAACCCCTTTTCACTGTTTTTTCTACCTGACGGCCACACCAACGCCCCGAGCAACCAGTTCAAGCATCTGGGCGTCCTGGTCACTGACCCGGATGCCATTGTTAAGAACCGCAGCTGGAGTGGTGGACCTTCTACCTTTTTTGCTCCAATTTCAACTGCCGGCTTGCCACCGACAGTTTGAAGGTTGCCCTATTCCGCTCGGTAGTTGAGACGGTGCTGACATACGGGCTGGAAGCTGCTCTCATAACTGCCAATCGTGATGCGAGCTTGAAGGCCTGTCATCACCACCTCCTGCGCAATGCCCATTGCATCCGGTTCCCTAAGCGCCTGAGCAACGCAGAGCTGGTGACCTGGACCCGCAAGCCGCCTTTGGGCCGCACCCTGCAGAGGCGACACCAGATGTTTATCGGCCACAGCACCTGCGCTCACGCATGGGACACCAGGCCCCCGCTCGCCGACCTGCTGCTCAGCCCGGCCTGTGGAAGGCTCCGCCGGGGCCAAGCTCGCTGCACAACTCTGACTGACACTTTTCTCTCAGATTTACGACAGGCTCGTACAGGCTCATGGTCTTACCCCTCAATCTGCAGCTAGGCTGGACTCAGCTGTTTAGTAATAATAATAAAAATAATAATAGAAAAGTACTATTTTATTGACTAATCTTCTACCGGTATACCTCTAAAAGTCCATTACAGCCTGCGATGCCGTATGGGGTGTTGGACCGCGCAAACAAGATGAACAATTAACCCTCACAATTACTCTCTAACCCTCCGGTATATCAAGTCTCCTTTCTATAGATTGTTCTTTTAAACGGAGGCGCTTCACAAGACCTAAATTTCACAACGCCAAAGCAAATGACTTCACATCGCCTAAATTTCATATCGCCTAAATTTCATATCGCCTAAATTTTACAACATTTAAAATCTCTGGAAGCTCCTTCACATTTTGGATGAAAATAAGGCGTTGTGAAGTATGGTGATTTTAGGTGTTATGAAATTTATGTCGTATGAAAGTATCCATTCTAAATAGGCAAACCATACTGCAGAAGACATTGTTTAGCTACTGTTTCCAAAAAGACACTTCTCCTTTTCATGCTTTCTTTCTTTGTTATGTTAAACGGGAAATTTCCGTATCTTTGGAGTAAATATTATTAATGTTCTTGTAATTTCCACTTTAATTAGAACACTCAAACGAATAACGAAATAAATAGGAAGAAATAATTATTAAAAAGCACAGCAAACGAGAATAAAATTAGCAGGAAACAATTTGTTTCTCTATACTTATTACTAGTCAGTGGTTGTGAAATTTCGCGGGACAATTTTAATAAAGGGAACATCAAAGTTTCAAAACATTTGAAGCAACTTCATGAGAGAAAGTCTTGAAAACTGCGACAAAGATAAAAAAATTGAATATCAAAACCTTGGATAGTAATTTCATGCAGGAATTTACACAGAATTGAATATACAGAGAATAAAAAATTATATTTCAAACCTGACAATTCATTGTGTCTGGGCAATGACTTAAAAATTTTAATGAAATATGTTACGAACTGTTAAGAAAGTGTGGGAGGAGAATGCGATAACAGGAAAAATTGATTAAAACAATGTTTCTACTCAAGTTAAAAAGTCTGAAAATGGAAAAAAATGAATGAGAGAGTTATACAGAATCTATAATAGCTAGAGTAAATACAAAAATTTCTTGCAAACTTGACGACTTAAAGCTGCATGATAGCCTTATAATTTCTATGAAATTGTTACAAACTGTTATAATAAGGTGGGATGACTCATGGAGGAGGATGTAAGAACACATAAGAAGGAATAAAACAATGATAGCTTAACAAGTGACGTCTGAGACCGGGAGCTGACCTTTATAATAATCCTTATTTCCATCGAGCAAACAGATAAAAATATACTTATATATACTTATAAATACTTTATATACTTAATATAAAAATATACTACTTTCAGTTTTAAAGCACCATAATGCTTGCAAACCTGGGTTGGAGTAGCTTGTGTATTTTCGTGTACTTGTACGAGCCTATGAAATATTTACTGGCTATTATAAGTAAAAGTTGAAAACGTGCCCAGTGTTTTTTTGTCTAAACAGTCGACGCAAACAACCTCTAGCCCTGCCTTCGCATCTCATATTATTTAAATGTGCTGAGCTGTGGGTCTCCTTGCGACAACGTGCCAATAGAGTCGTAGTAGTCGTCCTCGCCGAGATTCCTCTGTGTAGTGTTGTATAATTTGTCGGCTACTGAATAGTCGTTTTCATTCTGAAAGAATAATAATTTCAGTTTTTAGGGAGCTGTTGTCGACTTAGTCAAAACTACTTATAGGTAAAATATTGCGGGAAATATGATAGTTACATCTCCAGCTGACGTTGTCTCAGGTGCATATGAACCGTCTCTAACCTGAAATATTTGTTAGAAACGTAATTGAAATTTAAATACTCGTAGCATCATTTGCAAGTGTGAGAGTGCATGACAGCAAAATCGTGAATTTCAGACCTCGGTATTAGAATAAGTTGGAGTTTTGAGTCGCTTCAGATTCTGAAGATACTAGAATGATTGAAATATTTTCAAATGGTGTAAATATTAAATTAATTAAATGAAATTAAAGAACATTACTTCAAAATTCGCAAATAAAACCTTGTGGATGACAATTCCAACAATTGCAGCATTAATTGCAACTGCAGCCAAGGGAACAGCGATTGCTAAGACGAGAACATAAGTCGGAAAAGATTCTTTGGCTTCTGAAAAAACCATGGATGAGTCGATTTGTGTCATTTTGTAAAGAAATTTACTAGCTGCGCTATTAGAAAATAGCACTCATCAAATATATTTTAGTGTTTTATTGTTTCAATAATTTAATGTTTACTACACTATGCACGCAAACGTTTAAATCTTTTTATATTGGTAAAGTTGCTTGCTTGGCAAGTACGATAAATAGGAAGGCGAAAATCAACATTTATAGCGACGCGTTTCGCACGAAACTGTGCATCTTCAGGCTAGGTATATTTTGAGCAAAAAACGAGTGAGAACGGCAATAAATACAGAATTTTGGGGTTATAAATTCAATCAATATTTCTGAAAATGAGGGAAGGCCGGGGGCACTGGCTGTACATTAGGCCTATTATACTTCTAACTATTTCGACTACCATTCCGTCCCTGGACTTCGCCTCTCGACTTTTGGACAAACATGTACTTTAAATAATAAATATAAAATATTGATTGAATTTATAACCCCAAAATTCTGTATTTATTGCCGTTCTCACTCGTTTTTTTGCTCAAAATATACCTAGCCTGAAGATGCACAGTTACGTGCGAAACGCGTCGCTATAAATGTTGATTTTCGCCTTCCTCTTTTGATATAATTAGCCAAGTTTGCTTGAAATGAATCTCCTACCCGTTTGTGACAGTTTTTCAGTTGTTGCCGACTCCGGAGCAGAACTTGTTTCTGGTATCATTTTTGAAGTTGTTTGCAAACTTGGGCTGCTGACAACAGCCCGTGTTGTAGTTGGCGTCGTCTGCTTTGAACTAGTTGTTGCCGGTTCTGCGAAATTTTAAGAACATTAGTTTTAAGTAAGTTATATTTAACACGAGCATACATGTAACGTCGTAACACTTACAATATTACAGAGAACATCAACAAAATATTGTTTGAAATGAATTTCCTACCTGTTTGGGATAGTTTTCCACCAGTTGTAGCCGACTCAGGAGCAGAGCTTGTTTCTGGTATAACTTTTGCAGTTGATGGCGAATTTGGACTGCTGAAAACAGCGCGTGCTGTGGTAGGTCGAGACGGCTGCTCTGAACTGGTTGTTGCTGGCACTGCGGATTTTTTAGAACGTTGTTTAGGAATGATGCGTCGTAGCACTTCCTTACTATTACAGAGAAAATAAACATGAAGAAATTAGTAAAACTTAATCAGCATGTAGCAAAGCATTAATGTAAGTTTAAATAGACATATTTTAGCAGACCCAATATAGTAAAACAAATACTCACAGTTATCAGCAGCTTCGTATTTTATTTTGATTCCGAGTGATCGATAGCTACTCTCTGGAATGTGTAGATGCACGGTCAAGACGTTTTCTGTCGTTATGAAATCCCGCGTTGTGTCCGAGAAGTTGCTCGATAGGGTGGCTAGAACAGATGACCCATTGGCTCCGTCATACAGAGTGACGCTTTCATTGCGGGAAGTAAGGTTAAAAAAGGTAAAGTGAGCCACCAATCGCTTTGACGGAGAGACTTTGATCACCCAGTAGCAGTTCGAGCTGACCAAGAAGCCCATAATGCCTGCAGACGAATGGCTGGCCAGCTCTCCAGTGTCGTTGGTCAGGAGCTCCGTGCCTTGACAGACTGTTGGTAAATTAAAAGAAAAAATGCTGCTGCAAGATGCGAAGCGAACCCTTTCCAAGAATTTGAAATTCCTATATCAATAGTTTAACAGTATAAGCGTGCATGTACATGTATCCATCGTTTGGCATTGCAACACGGCTTACAATTTTAACAGATCTATACTTCGTTTTTTGAGCCAAAACTTAAGACGCATTAGTTTTTTGGGGATTAGACTGCTCTTGGTAATCAAAAACGAATCGTAATCGAATTAAGTCACAACGAAAATATTTGCTCACATTTTTCGGTTGTGTTGTACTTCATCCCGAAGCCAGAGTCTGTTGGAAAGTTTGGATCCGTATTCGATCCAAAATATACAAGCATCGCATTTGACTTTGAAACAAAAATTCTTGAACTGACAGACTGAAATTTAAAGCTTCCGTTGTAACTTGCGATTGTCAGTGAGCGGTTTGGGTGAAGTCCATCATATATTGCGACATAGTCCTTGTAGTAGAGGCTGAATGATTTAAACTGAGCCACTACTCTGTATCCCATGGGCGCGATAATTCTCCAGTAGCATCTCATACCTTTCAGATATTTAGGTGATGATGAGTCATTGTGGTCGAAAAACTCGCCTTGGCTGGCACTCAGAATCTTCCAACCGTTGCAAACTAGAAACCGAGGGAAAGATTGATTTTTTTATTTCTATAATGGATGTCCTCTAATGAACTCTCACTTACAGTTCTCAGCAATGCTGTATCGCATTCGAAAGCCATAGTCATGCCCAGTGGTACCTGTTGTGAACCTCAACCTCATGCTGCTTGTGTTGGACTGGTATCTGAAGCCTGGTGACAGATTATACGAGTATTGGGTGATCAATGATGTTGAACCGTTGAGACCATCGTATAATGTGACGATGTCGTGCCCATTACTGATTCTGACGCTAGTAAACCAAGCGATTATTTGTTTCCCTGGCGACACAGAAATTTGCCAATTGCACGTTAAAGAGTTTAAGTAGTGCGTTTGTCCAGCGTTGGTGTGACTAACTACTTCACCGTTGTCGAAGTCCCATTTCTGAACGCTTGGACAAGCTAAAATGATGTTCATGATAAAAAAAACGAACAAAAGTTTCTTCTTGGGTTTTTTATCGATAGACTTCAATTTGAGAAATTAACCAAACCTTGCTCGTAGTAAAAATTAATAGCAAATCCCATTGATTCATAAATATTGTCAGTTGTAAATAAAATATGCGCGTCTCCTGTTGTCACCCAATGAACGTGATATCCGTAATAGTTACTGCAATACTGCAAATCTCTATCACTGCCAGGCTCGCTGGTATTTGAAGAGTGCTTTGTTGCAATTTTAATGCAGTCTCCCATGGCAAGGTAGTAGGTTTTAATAAAGAGATGTATGTAGAACCCAAGGCGTTTGGGCAGTATCCACAGACAGGTTAAATTGGGCGCGTATATTGACATAATACGCGGCTCTGATTCGGTTATGGCTTTGTAGCCCTTGTGGCTCTCGATTACTCCTGTCACGTTCGATAAATATGCATAGCTGATCGTGCCGCACGTATTATTTACACCTGAAAGCAGACAGTTCCAATCGTTGTATGTACACGTATATTTTTAGAAAGTGGTCCTTGTAAAGACTGCGATAGTGAAGGCGGCAGTGTGAGCGCGAAACGAAAGGCTTAAGGCCCCATATGGCCGTGGGCCCAATACATAAAAATTTGTTAGGCTACAGTGAACGATGCGTACATTCATGAACATGTACATTGCTACGCTATTGATGCTATTGATTAGGACAGAGCGGGCGAGAGAGAGAGAGAGAGAGCGCTAGGAACAGGCACCGCCCTGCTAGGCTAATTCAACTAGGTGGCAATAACACTTCTCCCAAAGCAGAAAGAAACAAAGAGAGGATAAAAGCTCGAATGACAGTCATCGAAGTACTCGTACAATAGTTCCAGTCCTTAATCAGCCCCAACCCCAAATCAATCCTTGTAGCTGATTGGCTTGTCTTTGGCCGCGCGGGGATGCGGCCGCTAGGCAATGCCGCAATCTGGAGGCGTCGGTTCCGCGTTCGCCGCAGCGCCCTCTGCCGCCACTAGCGGGCGGATGTGCGTCAGGTGTCGAGTGCAGGTGCGGTCGCCCTGTTACAGCACGTAGGAGTCACCTCGCCTGTCCACGACGGTCCAGGGCTCGACCTCGAAGGGTTTCTGAGTCTTTGTTCGCTGATTCCGCCTCATGCTGCAGGCCTTGGCCCTCCGGGAACGGTTGAAGTCCCTGGCCATCGCTCTGGTGTAGGCCGAGTGTCGCTGGGTCAGCTGTGTGCGATGATGGTACACGGGCTGCGAGGGGCGCGCCGACGGGACGGTGTCGTTGAAGGTCCGGCCCATTAGCAATTCGGCCGGCGCGACTCCGGTTGCCGAATGAGGAGTGACGCGGTATGCAAGGAGCCAGTCGTCTAGGGCACTGCGCCAGCTGCGGCCTTCGGCGATGGCCGCCCTGACGACCTTGTTGACGCATCGGTTGACGCGCTCGGTCGCTCCGTTGGCCTCCGGGTACAGCGGGCAGATGCGGCGGTGCTTGACGCTGTGCTCAGCGAGAAAGTTGTGGAACTCTGCAGAGTTGAAGGGTGGGCCGTTGTCGCTGATGATTTCTTGTGGGATGCCGTACCTGCTGAAGAGAGTTTTCAGGTGTGGCAGCACAGCCTCTGCGGAGGTCGAACTGACGATGTTGATCTCTGGAAACTTTGAGTAAAGATCTGTTGTCACTAGCAGCATTTTGTCCTGCACCGGACCGTAGAAGTCCATGCCGAGGACGAGCCAGGCTCCGTCGGGGAGCTGCGAGGGCTGAAGAGGTGGCGGATTGGTCGTTTTAGGCGACGTTGCTTGGCAGGCGAGGCAGCTTTGCACGAAGACCTGGCAGTCGATCCTCATGCCTGGCCACCACACCTTCGTTTGAAGCCGGTCTAGAGTTTTCCGCCAGCACTGATTGCCTTTGTGCGCCAGCTGGAGTACTACTCGCCGAAGACTCGCTGGCACGATGATCGAAGAACCGCGAAGCAGAACGCCGTCGTGGGCCGACAGTTCTTGCCGGATGCAGGCAAGCGCACGGAGCTCATGGTCGTTGCTGGTCCACTGGTTGGTCTGAAGTGCCGAGATGGCTGCCTGAGTGACACCGTCGAGCCTGGCCGCCTGCTTGATTGACTCGAAGCTGAGACCTTGTGGCGTCGATCCGAGGGCGATGGCGTTGATGAACTGCCGGTCGAGCACTTCGCCCGGGTTGTCGGTTGTCTGCATTTGCGGCTGCCTGCTGAGCACATCGGCTGGGTTCTGCGGCCCGGGCTGGTAGATGATGTTGAAGCTGAGGTGCTGCACTCTCAGTGCCATACGCTCGATTCTGGGCGGCGGCCGAGACCCCGGCTGGAAGAGTGGTACCAGCGGGCGGTGGTCTGTCACGATGGTGAACCTTGGGCAGCCGCTGAGGTAGTGCTCGAATCGGAGGCAGCCAAACTTCACAGCAAGTGCCTCCCGCTCTATCTGAGCATACCGTTGCTCGACGGCCGTCAGAGATCTGCTGGCGAAGGCGATAGGTCTGCGGACTCCTCTCTTGTCCGTTTGGCTCAGGATGGCGCCGAGGCCGACCGGCGAGGCGTCCACGTGCACCTCCGTCTCCATGTTGACGTCGAAGAAGGCCAGAATGTTTTCTGAACAAATGGCGGCCCAAGTTTGCTTGAAGGCTTCTTGCTGCTTGTCCGTCCAGCTCCAGACGTGACCCTTCTTGAGCAGCTCTCGCATCGGTTGAGCCAGGTCGGAGAAGTTAGGGATGAACCTTGAGAGGTAGGTTGCCAGCCCAAGGAATGAGTGTAGCTCCGATGTGTTCGTCGGCTCCTTGAAGGCCTTGAGCGTCTTTATTTTCTCCTCTGTTGGCTGGTCGCCGCTAGCGCTGATGCGCATTCCGAGGAATTCGATGGAAGGTTGGGCGAGACGGCGCTTATCGGGGTTAAGGGTGATCCCGTAATCTCTGAGGCGCTGGAGGCACGCCTTCAAACGGCTGTTGTGTTCGGCCATGTTGCGCGCGAAGACCGTGATATCCTCGTGGGCCCACCTGACACCATTTAGGCCGTTGAGGACTCCCGTCATGACTCTCTGCAGCACCTCTGACGCGTTGGTGAAACCCATGCTGAGCCTGGTGAGTTGCATGAGGCCTAGCGGGGTGCTGAAGGTGAAGAGGTGGCGGGACTCCGGGCTCACGGGGATCTGGTGAAAGGCTTTCGTGATGTCTAACTCGCTAAATACGGTCGAGACCGCCATGTCGTCAGTGATTTCCTCGAAGGTCGGGATCGGCTGCTTTTCCGGCACGGCAAAAGAGTTCACATTGCGAAGATCCTGGCAAATGCGAATGCCACCGGACTCCTTTGGCACGACAACCATCCGGGAGACCCACGGTGAAGGCCCATGCACGCGCTCGATGATGCCTTCATCTAGCAGGAGCTGTAGCTCGTCGATGACGGCCTGTCGCTGGTGGACGGGTATCCTGGACGGTGGATGGCACACTGGCACGGCTTCGGGGCGCAGCCGAACGTCGACTTCAACGTCCTTGACCCGACCAAGGCCTTCAAAAACTGGCTGGAACTCGCGAAGTATGTTGCCTAACCGTAAGTCTGGTTGTAGGTCGTTGTCCAGATTTTGGTCGTGTTTGGCGAGTAGCTTCTTCAATGTCGAGGATTCGGCGCTGTCACGAGGTTTCACAGCGTTGATCTGTCGGGCTGGCTGCTGGATGTGTAGGATTCCCATGTCGAAGGCCGTGGTGCGCCCAAGCAGAGTGATGCCACTGTCCTTGGTGATGAAGAACGGGGCTTGTAGCTCATCTGAGTCGGTGCGGAGAGCTAGATCGGCAAGGCCAAGCACTTGCAGCGGTGTTGATGAGCCATAGCTGAAGATCTGCTGGGTGGCGCCACGCAGGGGAACGTGCTGCAGGTGTTGGAAGTTATGCTCACTCATGACATTGCAGCTCGCGCCGCTGTCGACCAGCACGTTGAATTCTTTCCCTTCGATCTGCAGGCGCATGTTGGCCGATCTCTGCCCTGACGACGCAGCCGGCGTCTGTATCGTGAATGCTTCTTCGGTGAGGTTGTCGGGCGAGACATAGATTGAGCTGCCGTCTGTGTTTTTTGCAACCACGTTGATGCTGGAAGAGTTCTGCTGCCGGCGTTGCCTGCAGGCCTTTGCGAGGTGGTTGGGCTTGCCGCATGACGAGCAGGTCTTCCCTTTCGCGGCGCCGCAGCTGCTGTGGCCGCGCTCTCCACAGCGGTAGCAGGTGGTGTTGGAGGCGAATGTCAGTCTCTGGCCGTTTGGCTGTGGCTGGTCTCTGCGCTGGTTTGATGCCGACTTGTGAATGGCCGCGATGCTGCTGCTGCTGCTCTCCATGGCTGTGGCCTGCTCTTCCGCGGCTTCTAGTGCGCGAGCCTGTCTGAGAGCATCGTTCAATGCGATGTTTCTCTCCTGGAGCAGTCGCCGTCTGAGCTTGTCGGAGCAGCAAGTTGCGACGATCTGGTCTCTAATGAGAGAATCCTTCAGGGTGGAGAACTCGCAGGCTTCAGCAGCTGCCTTTAGTCTAGCGTACCAGGCGTCCACTGGCTCTCCAGTATGCTGCACGCAAAGTCTGAACTGGTAGCGGGCGAAGACGATACTCTTTGCGTTCGTCAAAGTGTGCTGTAAGAGCGGCCAGCAAGTTGCTGAGCCTGTCTGTCTTGTCGTCCGGCAGGTCCTTGACGATTTGGGCGATCTCCCTGCCTGCCGTGTAGGATAGCAGTTTGCACTTCTGAGTTTCGGCCGTAATTCCGGATGCGTCGATAAAGTCGCGGAAGCGATCGGCCCACACGGTCCACCGTTTAGAGATGTTTTGTTGATCAGTGTTTGTGCTGAATTGCTCAGGCGGTGGCAGGGAGATGAAATGCACCATTGTGGCTAACCGTAGGGGTAAGCTCTGCTTGCGATGCCACTGTAAAGACTGCGATAGTGAAGGCGGCAGTGTGAGCGCGAAACGAAAGGCTTAAGGCCCCATATGGCCGTGGGCCCAATATATAAAAATTTGTTAGGCGACAGTGAACGATGCGTACATTCATGAACATGTACATTGCTACGCTATTGATGCTATTGATTAGGACAGAGCGGGCGAGAGAGAGAGAGCGCTAGGAACAGGCACCGCCCTGCTAGGCTAATTCAACTAGGTGGCAATAACAGTCCTTATCACAGAATATACACAGAATGCCAAATCGAGCGATTTCCATGAAGCCGAATTAAAATTCTTGTGCACTACTCTTGTTGTGAAGTCTATGGCCAGTAGTATAAATTAGCGAAGAATAATAAGTAACCTGGAGGACAAAATGTAAAATGTTATCATTTTTTTGTAGTTTATCATCCAAACAAACCAAACAATGAAGAACTCAAGTTAAACAGAATTCATTCGCAATTCGCATCATCAACAAACAACAGCTAAGCAGAATTCATTCGCATCACAGTCAAACTACAGTTAAACAGCATTTAATCGCATCAGCTTCTTCCTCTCTTCAGCTCTATTTATTCCTGTCGTACGCCCCACTTTCTCTGCTGAGCGAGCGTCCTCTGACTGTTGCACCAGTGATGCAGGCGAAGTCTGGCAAACAACTTGGCCATTGCCTTAGCACAGCGTTCGCCGTGATCCGAGCTGTGCGTCTGAATATTTGCAAGAACAATGAGAAAGAACTTTTCCTGAAGCCGTTTGCTCACGTCCTTCAGAACGAACAGCTCTTTGTCAATTGTCGTAAAGGTGCGCTCCATCTGACAGACTGCAGATATGACTGCCTTGTTGGGAATGATCAGATTTCCAGTCCCGCCCTGTCCGTTCTTGAGCTGCAGGAAGCGCATCTCTCCCGAGCCATCGCCTTTTAACGACTGCTGGCACTCCTCGCACTTTTCCTCAGATTTGAATAGCTTGAAAAGCAACCAGCCTTCAATGTAGGTGCACTTCTTATTCTCTGTAGATACCGTATATGGAATAATACTTGAAAATTTTCAAGGGCATATGTTTAAGGGGAGATGGCTTCTCTACGAACTTTTGAAAGACCCCTCATATAATAAGTTTACTCACCTCTCGCGGCTTGACGGAAATCGATGAAATCGGGTGTCCGGAGGGCACTTGTAGGCATAGTTTGGGCATCCATAGGCTGCGCACTGGAGTCTGGATTTTCCAGCCATGCTGCGCAGAAAAGCTCAGACTGAACTTCATTTTCAGTTAAGTGAAAACCTTACCTTTCCTTTTCCTTTTTCGTAAATGTCGTTGTGTGCCCGCTGCCCTGAGAATTCGTCTATGTCCAAAGCCCCTAAAGCCTGTTCATACAGCTGCAGTGAAGAGAGACGTGGAGGCATCGGACTAGAGCTGAGATTAGCTGCACTGATAGCTTATTCTGACGGCAACATGATCAATTTCAGTAAGATAGCAACAGGCGATATTAGTGGCCTGGCTAATTCTGAGCTGCAGTTTATATCTCGACTGTCCATGCATGTAGAATCAACGGTAGATCAATTCACTGGGCTGCCGGTCCTGGACCACGAGGAGGTCGAAGAATTCCTGAATTCCGCTATTGATCCGGAGTGTTCGCTACGAGACTTGGATGCGAAAGAACTTCAAAACGTTAAGGACACCGAGGCATCCTCAAAGTCGCCTTCGACATTGGCTACTACTCGGAACCACATTGAACGACTTAAGAAGTTCCTCCGCGAGAAGAAACTGCCTGAGGACATTGAGCGCATGCCACTGCGTTATGTCGACAGCTATTTGCGCCTCTGGTATGTAAGTTTGAAAGGAAATCCTGCCGTGGGGACTAAGACATATGCACCGGATACGATCCGGGGCTTCAGAGCCAGCGTGCACAGGTACATGATTGAGACACGTGCGACTGACGTCATTGGGAATGAGCAATTTTGCCTGAGCAATGAAACCTACTCGTGCGTCCTGCGTTTGAGTTTCCAGTTGAGGGAGCGAACCGTTGGAGACCAACGAGGATTCAAGGCCATCACGGATTGTACTTTTAATGCCATGTTCATAAGTTTCACTTTGTACTTTTCAAGTTTAATCACAAAAAATACAAAAAATTCTTGCGTTACAAACGTTTACGCTTATGCCATAGACAAAATCTGCGGGCAACACACTGACGATTCCTTAGGCCGTCTTGCCCGCGAAATCGTGAGACAACAAGAGTAGGCTGATGTGATTTTAATTCTTGTACCGATTTTTTAAACAAAAATGCTCGAATCGGCATTGTGTGTATATTCTGTGGTCCTTATGCCTCAGTTCATTAGGCTTTTTGTGCTTATTTTTATTAATATAATATTATTTTATTATCTTGTGGCTATTTTTATCATTTTGGCATTGTTGCTCAATAGTCCGTTAATAGGCGCTTAAATATTTATGCTGGAGCTTGACTTATGTAAATTACGCATTATTTTTGCATGGTACGAGCGTAGGCGCAGAAACTTTGTATTTTATTATACAGAATATATAGCATAGTGATGGGTTCGGCCTTTTTAAGCCTGTAGCCTAGAACTCAGAAATGAATCTCTTAGAACTCTGGCCTCTCACTCCTGTCAGATGGTCAGCCCCATGGTAGCTAGTTTGTGGGCGAGCAGCAAGGTCCTATAGCTAAGAGAAGACAGCGAGAGACAAGCAGGGAGAATTTGAAAGGAAGAGATTAGCTAGCCTACAGATTAACTAACCCGCTGCCACCAGTCCGTGCGCAACGGCTCACCAAACCGGAGCTATCGAAATCGGACTTCCGACTAGTGAGGCACTGCACTTACCTGCCATCTAGTGTCTTTTAGCTGTCTAAATAGTAGTATATACCATACAAAATTGCCAGCAAACCCTTCTCAGAATTCAAACGATTTAACCCTTTATCAGTGTGAAATGACTCATTTCCCTTCATTATCGCTCGTCTTCACTTCGCTCAACTCGCTTCGCTCATCCTCGCTTCATTTCGGTCAATCAACTCATTTCACACTTACAACGATTAATTCTCATTGAATTCTGAGAATACGCTCTCGTCGTTCGCTTCGGTTTGCTGGTAATTTTGTATGGTACTCAAACCCTTCCCACACTTGCAACACTTCCAACACTTCTAACACTCTCTAACCCGCCGCCCGCGCCGCAGGCGCGAAGGGTCTTTTTCTGTTACTAAAAATGAACCGAGTTTACACCTTTTCAGTAAGTGATACTTTTGAGACTGTTGCTAAAAATTCAGAGATAATAAAACAGCACATTTTGAATGGAATAATTGATGAAGTTTATTTAAAATATGAAGACAAAACTGAACTAAAACTTTATCCCCTAGAGTTGGATGGTTTGTATGATTTAGAACAAGAGGGTGAGTTAATATTTCAACTTGGAGATTATTTTAATTCTGAGGATTGGGAGGTTAGATCAACAGATTCCGAATCAACAAATAGTTCTTATGAAACTAGTGATTCAGACATTTATTGTTAAAAATATATAACTAAAAAATGAAGGTAAATTATTCTTACATCGGAAACGTGCCAGTTAATGAACTTAACGAAAATTTAAGTTTGATCACAGTTGAACAAATGTCAATAATAATATTAGTAACTATAATAGTAATAATATTGTTTTTGTTTGTTATAAAAAAATTATTACCTTGCTGCCTCAAGTAATCAAACAAAGTTTGCGTACCGAAGGTACGATTAACTATATAAAATATATCCATAAAAATGGAATCAGAAATTGATCAAAGGTTAAGAGATCTAAAACAGAAGATAATCGATGGTTTAATAAAAAAAGTAATATATAAAGGAATAAAAATATATCCATTAACACCATCTGAAATTGAAGTACTAGATATTAAAAGAATAAAAAAGAGAGATTCATTCATGAGGTATTGGGGAAGTTATTATCCCAACGAAGAGGATTCTGATATAGTTAAATTCAGTATATATTTGAATAGTTATGGAGGTTATGCATTATTCCCACCAAAGTGTTTTATAAGTAATCGCGATATTATATATAAAGAATATGCTACTCCAATAAAAAATATTATTAAATATAATTTACCAAAACACAACCAAATAGAACTAACCAATTATCTCTTTGATAGGGTTGTAGAAATCAAAAATATTCGAGGAGTAAAAATATATCCACTAACCCAAATTGAAATTGAAGCGCTTGTAAATGAATTCCCAAAAACGAAATATAGAGAAGCCACCACCATAGAAGTTTAAATTACCAAATATTTGAATAATAATGAGTTAAATAATAACGTAGACTTTTATAGAATTTTTAAATTCAATTTTGGTCATACCGAACTTCAACAAACAATTGAAACTTTCAAATATTCAGATTCTACATTAATAAAAAATAGTTTAACAGACGAAGAATTAAAACATGAACTTGAAAAAAATAATATTGATATGTTAAAAAATCTAGCTAGCTTTAAGTAACTGGTTCTCATAAAACGAACCCAATATTTCTTCACCATCTTTATCAGCAATGATATAGGTTGTAGGATTTGTATTTAAAACTTTACTGATAGTAAATTTTTCACTAATCTTCCAATATCCTTTTCTACCTTTTTCAAACTTATCTTTCCATTTATAGATATAAACAGAATCACCAACCTTAAAAGGTTTCTTTTTATTTTTTTCAAACTCTCCAAAAGTAACTTTAACATTTTCAGGGTTGTTATAAGCTTGTTGAGGAGTCATCTTTATAGCTGAATGATATGAATTATTATAATCTTTTACAACGTCTGGTAATATTTTTACCCACTTTTGGTTACCATTAAGACTAAACTGAAACCACAATTTCTTCCCCAAAGTTCGATTAAATCTTTCTATTAATGCGTTTTTGCTTTCGCCATAAATAGAATAAATTTTATTAATATACTCCCCATTCGCGTCCTTCATCCTTTCTTTTCCTTTTTCAAAATGATATAATTTATACATATGAGGATTGTAAAATTCTTTTCCTTCATCAACACACAACCTTTCACTTTTTTCTCCAATGCTTCTAAAAGCAGCAGCAACTTCTTCTCCTTTTTTGGATTTCAAAGGAACAGCCCACGCGTATCGAGTAAAACCATCTAGTATGGTTAAGATATATTTATATCCTCTTTCGTTTGGCATTGACATTAAATCAGCATACCAAATTTCATTCTTTTTGAAGTTCATGATTTTTCTATAAAATTTAGGCTTTCGGTATTCTTTATGAAGAACCTTTGCCTCATCAGAACTTAACCCACCACCACTTAACAACAAGCACTCGACACAATTATTTCCATGTTGGTTGTAATTAATTCCCAAACCAAATTTAACTTTGGACTGCAAGATCTTTTTAACCATCCACCGAGTTAATCTTTGGCTCACTGATAAGCCCTGTAGATTATCTAATCCTTCAATCATTTTTCTATCGGCTTCATGCTTTAATCTTAATGCTTCCTCGGGCGAGTTCTTGTCAGCATCTCTGTATGCTAAGTCATGATAATATGCTAACCAATCAATGCCGTTAATGGGAATTGAATCGGCTTTTGGAGTATTGTCAGGATTTAATCGGAGATCGAGTCGAGTCAACCCGGCCTTTATACCTTTGCTTTCACAAAGGAGTAGACTGTGTCTTAAGCTATCATAAGGATTGACTAAATCCTTCAAGCCCACCAGCGTACAGTCGTTGCATCTCAACCATACTCAAGCAATACGAGATTAGGTTTTCGATTCACGCTTGTCCATATAGATCTTCAAGCTTGTTACCATTGGGAACAGGAGTTACCTGTGTTCCTTCAGAAGATTTCTCAACTGAAGTGGTACTTGAAGCTTTAGGAGATTGAGTGAGCGGCTGGTGTTGCCACTAATAGTGACTAGCAGTAGCTTTGCTTCTACCACTCGGGCACAGCTCGAGCTCCACCCGTGAATTGATGTGACGGCAGGTGTAACTCACCTGTATATTTTCCAGTAGTAAAAACACTTGGTAAGCTTGTTAATCCTTTTTGAACATCTAAAAATCCTCCTTCATACACAATCGCCCCAAAGGGTCGCGAACTTCGTTCGAGTTGGTTCATTTTTAATGTTTAAAAAACATGTTTCTATCAATTTAATAATTTCTAAATATTGATCACCATATAAAAAATTAAAGCAAATTCCCCAGTTAACAAGATAACACCATTATCAAATACCTTTTTGATTGGGTTTTTAGTAGTATTATTAATGCAAATATAATATAAATCAAATTCGGGATTAACATATTTAAATTCTAATAACTTTTGAATATTTCTAAATCGACTTGATGAATTATCTGTATTATCAGAAGATTTCAACTCTAACGCAATTTTTCTTTCGGTATGAATTAAATCAATTTTCTTTATTTTTTCAAAACCAAAATGTTCAATAGCTAATAATTCATAAACATATCCAAGTCTCATTTGAATTGCTTTAATACGGTTTGCAATTATTAATTCATCTCGAAATATTTTATTTAGTATTCTGTCAGAACCAACCTTATCATAAACAGGTTTACAAAGACAATCTTTTATCGTATTTGCCATTAAAAAAAAATAAATTTAACTAAACTCCTGTATGTCCAGCAGCTTTCGCAGCAGCTAAAACAAATTTTCGCGGAGTTTTAAATCCTTCGCCAACAGCCCGCTTGTTATTTATAGAACCAACAATCCTTTTATACAAACTAGTATTTTTAGCAGCTCTTACTCCTAACTCATCATAAATTTTTTTAGCACTTATTAATTCATCCCTAGTATATAATTCAGGGTTAAATTTTACCCTAGGGTTCATAATACTATTATATGCTCCACCCAATTCTGTATATAGTTCATTCCGATTTTTATCAACTCCACCAATTCGATAATTATCATTACCTAAATCCATCACAGCAATACTTTGTGGTGCAGCTCTCGGATATTCATCAACTCCACCCCGTTCTGCACGCCTAATCTCTGCAACTCTCAATAGTGCTTGATCAAAATCATAAGCAGGCGGCTCATTCAAAATTTCATCCTCTTTTGGCTCCGTATTCTTAGCAATTTTTTCAAGAAGGTCTTTATCTGTTTTTTCTAGTTCACTAATTTTCCCCGTAATCGGATTAACAAAAGGAGCAGCAAATCTTTCTCCAGCTAACTGTATTCCTAACTTTCTTTTTTGTAAGTTTCTAACAAAATCAGAATATCCTTGCTTCTCTTTATAAATCGCTAACTCTTCATCAACATCCATAAATTGACTCATTTTTTAACATAAAAAACTTTTTTAACTTAAAAAAATGGCTGAAACAAAAACCATATGGAGTGATAAATTTCATTTTAAAAAGCATCGCCAGTATATCAATGAGGTCAGGGCAAGAGATTTAAATTTTACCGCACCAACATGCGATAATTCAAATAACTTTACAACGGGAACCCTAACTTTTGACATTGGTGCAACCTCTAGCATATTGGATTTGAAAAATGCGTTTTTCCGCGTTAGGTGGTTGTATACCAGAAATGATGGAACGGCACTTACAGCCCCAGATATTGCTGACCGCGCTGGTATTATTATAGAAAATGATTGGTTTTATAAATGTTTTTCCCAAGCACAACTATCTGTTAACGGAGCCGAGGTTGAGACATCAACAAACCCAGCGGAGATTAATGGAGTTTTGAAACATTTAAATTATACATATTTATCAAAACAGGTTGGTGACAGCGTTGGATGGATGGCCGATAAGGGAGACGGTAGAGCAATAAATTTTCTTAATGTAGCACCAGCAGCCGGCGCAGATACCGCCGCTCTAATTAATTATCTTAATAACAATATAGTTCCGGTTGTAACAACCCTATCGAACACCAAAAATATTAACACCGGTTTCATAGACCGTCAAAATAAATTCCCAGTCGCGGTTTTAACAACCGCAAGCGCATATGAGCAAGACTTTTCAATATTTCCACTATTTGGGTTCTTATCACCAAATCGCGTATGGAAGGGATTAAAATTTGGGGTTCAGTTGCAAATATCTGGAGGATATCAGCCCAGGATACTTTTTGGAAGTTCAATTTCAACTGATTTAGCGGTTCGTATAGTTTCAATTCAATTAGTCGTGCCAAAGATTGAGGTAACGGCACCGCTTTTAAAACACATCAATGATCAGTTATTGGTAGATCAGGAAGTATTTTATTTGAATCGTCGCCACTTTATGCGAACTATTAATAACAATCAGGATTTTTTCCAGTGGCAAATCTTACCAACAAAGCGCCGCGTGAGGTATATTTTTGTTTGGTTTAAAATAACAAACAGAATTAGCAAAAGAGCCAACGGGGATTTATATTGGCTTCAATCGGCTGACGTAGCAGCACAAGCAGCCACCGCAACCGACAACGCGGTTTCAGCGATTAATGAGTTTAATCTCCAGGATATCCGCCTAGTGGTTGATGATCAACATTATCCAGTTGCAAGACCTCTTAATTTAAATACTGGAAATAATAATGTCAATGATTTGATAAAATATTATCAGGATTATGTCAAAAATGAAGCGTATGCTGTTCCTCAATATACCCCCGCAGAGTTTCTAAACATTCACCCCATGGTTGTTCATGATCTAACCACACAGAAAGAAAATGTAGCCAATGTTAGTTTGAATTATATGTTGGAGATTAATAAAACCGGAAATCAGGCAGTAGACGCCCACGTATTGTTATTAGAGGAGTTTATGTCAATTGCTAAAGCCGACGGCACAGTTGTTCAGGACGCCCCCGTAGAAAAAGATTAGTTAAATTATATCTTTAAAAATGGTAAAAGCAAAACATAATAAGATATTTCCAAATGATCCTTTTCTTTGTTTAGTAATTGGTGGGTCGGGTAAAGGAAAAACACACTTTGTTTATGACCTGTTAACAACCGATGGAATGTTAGACTACAATAATTTATTAATATATACTAACAAACCACGAATTAAATATTATGAATTTCTTAAACATGGATTAAAACATAAACTAAAAAAGATGTCTTGTTTGGAATGTTAAGAGCATATGAGCAATATGAGGATGATAACGAACCAAAATTTACACTCGATGACATTGAAGGATTGTGTAAAACAACCGCAGAAGATCCAGAAAACTTATCGGACGGAGTCCGCGAACCAAAGGTTCGATCCAAAAATTCCCCAACCGTTAGAGTATCAACCCGATTATCATATGATCAAATTCCAAAGAATGATAAAACACTAATTGTTTTTGACGATTTTTTTAACGACGGCGATCAAGAATTGCAAAAGGAAATTTTTGTTAGTGGCAGAGGAGATGGAATTGGAGCTTTTTATCTAACACAGTCCTTTAGAGAATTAGATTCGATTATAAAAAAGAATGCAAGTTGTTGTGTAATGTTTGATTTAGATAACTATGATTTACAAAATATACACGCGAGATTTAATCCTGGGTTGGATACAAAACCATTTAAAAGTATGTGTAAAAAAATTTGGGATGATAGTCAATACAAACATATATATATCAATCCTAGGTTAGAAAGGAGAAATCGTATCTTAACAGATCTGATAAAAGAAGATAATGAGGACGAGGATTAAAGCTTTCCCACTATAAAAATGGCTGCAAATTTAGACACTATAAAACAATTGGTAGATCGAACTAAATCAAAATTTAGTACAACATTACAGTTTATAATGACAAGCAGCGAGCAACGGATTCAATTGCGCGATCCGTTACAACTCGATCAAAGCCTAAGTTATCAAATTGGATTGATACTATTTTCGGTTTTCAATATGCCACAATTAATTAATGCAACAAATAATCAATTTAGATATTCTAAAGATTCAGGAGCCAATTGGACGACATTTAGTGTTAATCCGGGGGCTTATAGCTATACCGATTTGAATGCTTATATAGAAGGAGAATTACCAGCTAATGGCGATTGGGTAGCAGGTGCGATTGTTATAGGGGTTGATTTACCATCTGGCAGATTCAAACTATCACTAGGATCTGGATATCAGGTTGATTTCACAATTGCAAATTCACTTAGAACCATACTCGGATTTAATTCCCGAATCGTTACCACATCAAGCACCGGCGATACGGTGGGAAACATTGAGGGTGGTGTCAATACAATTAATATAACAACCGACATATATCAAACGGTGGTTATATAACAGATGATAATGGAGTTTTGGTTCAACGAGGAATCATTTATTCAATCCCGTTTCTTGCTGTTCCAATTGGAGAGAAAATGATTGTTGCACCCCAAACCCCAATATATTATCCTTTAAATCAATATAGTGTTCAATCAATTTATATTAGGATCGTAGATGAAAGTGATAGGTTAATAAGTTTTGGTGGGCAGTCAATAACGGTAATTTTACGTATAAAACAGGTTTAATTCCATAGTAAAAATGGATAATAATAACGCTATAAAAAAACAATCAGAAAAAGTTCAAAATGCAAAGGATAATTATGAAATCGAACTAACAAAATTGAAACAACTTCAAGCAGAAAAAATCCGAAAGGAGTTGTTAAAACCCACGGCTACGAAACTAACTAAAACCAAGAGTTTTTCAGCAACATAAAATGGTATTAACTTGGGGCGATTTCAAACAAAGATATGGAACTGACGCAACAAGCAATATCGAATTAACCAATTGTGCAAGACAATTAAAAATAAAACCATTTAGATGTGTTATGCGAGATGAGATCAAAGACTTACCAAAATATGGATCTTACATAGTCAATATTGAAACGACAAAAGAAAACGGCGTTCATTGGTCAGCAGTTTATTCAAAACCCAAACTTGTTTATTTTTTTGATTCATATGCCCTTCCTCCATTACAGGAAATAAAAGACATATTTAATCATACTAAAAACCGATTATGTGGAGATTATCACGAACAGTTTCAAAGCTTTGATAAAAGTTATTGCGGACAGGCGGCGCTTTATTTTTTATATAAAATTAACAAATCTAAGGAAAGACCCGAAGACTTTAAGGCCATTTTAGACTCTATAAAATAGACAGTAAAAAATGATATTTTCTGGAACACCCTCTTGGAACGGAAAAACAAGTACTGGTGGTGGCACGTCTGGCGGAATAAGTGTTACATTTGGAGATAACCGATATATTAATGTAGATGAAGGTTATAAAAAACCCGAAATTGATACTAAACTAAATTTAAAACGGAATGTTGCAGATTCCTATACCAAAACTGAAATCGATACTTCATTAAATCTTAAAAGAGATATTAGTGATTCATATACAAAAACAGAAGTTGATAATGGGTTAAATTTGAAAAGAGATATAACTGATTCTTATTCTCGAACTGATTCTGATTCGCGGTATGTACAAACCACCGCAACCGGAACCTTAGATATGGATAACAATCGAATTATAAATGTTGCAATTACAACGAATAACTCGGTAGTTGATAAGAACTATGTCGATAATCAAGTTGGTAGTCGTAATGGCAATATCAATATGAATAATTTTAAACTAACAAATTTATTATTTGGAACAGAGGACACAGACTCGGTAAATCTCGGCCAAGTCAACGCTCGAGCTAATGTAACAGACGCCGATATTTTTGCCACGCCACTTACATCAAATACTTCAAATCCTGATGTTGTTCTTACAGCATCCGAAAATACCAACAATGCTTTTCGAGTTGGAGATGGAAGTCTTGCGACACAATGGTCACCAAATACCGGAACCACAACCGATATGGAAATTCAATTTGAGTTTTTAGGTTATAATCGAAGAATAAATGAATTAAGAATTACAGGCAGCGCAACAATTGATATCCCATCGGGATGGTCGGTGCGCGCAAAAAAGGTTGCTACTGATGCATGGACGGTATTACGAACGTCGGGATCGCCAATTCAAGCAACTTCATTAGCATTAACTAATTTAACGGTTAATTTTTGGAAATATTATAGCGTTTTATTCCCAACTGTTGGGACAGTTACGCAACCTATCGAAGTTCGCCTCATTCAATTATTTGAACACCGGGTTAAAATTCAAGATCTCAATTGGCCAAATCAGATACTTTCTGCAACCCCACGAGCGTACGTAGATCAGTTAGCAACCCCAACTTCAAATGGTAGAATGTCTGCCGGTGATAAAAATAAATTGGATAATATTCCCGCGATTGATGCTGCATTATTCGAGCCAGTAATTTGTAATTGGACTGGATATCAAAATCCAACAACCGCCGGAGATATATATCCAGTTGGGTCTTAAATTAGTGATGCTTCTTATGTCGATTATCAAAATGGAGCAAGAATTACGAGTACTCGTGAAACCTCAGGTGTAAGTGGTGCTTTACAATTCAATTTCACACATTTTCAAAATATATCAGCATCTTTCTTTTTCAGAGTTGCTAATTCCACAGGAGATGGTGCAGATGCGGTTTGGTTTTATGCATACTGCCACCAACGTCCAACAAGCGAATTTGGATCTGGATTAACAACTGACGCTGGTTTGATAGTATTTGCGAGTGAATGGAATGATCGATTTGGTGTTGTTTGGAGTAATAAAAAATCAGACGGATCCACGGTTCGTAACGATGTTCTTAATGACGCGGATCAAACCGTAACCTACGCCAACATTGATAATGGTGATTGGCATCTGTTTGAAATTAATATTCTTAATCAAAGTGTTTGGTATCAATTAAGTTCATTCAATGTTTCAGCCGATTCTTATACTCTAATTGGGCAGAACGTTTTCACATATGATAGTGGAACTTGGGGAACTTTAGATAAATCTGGAACTCTTATGGGTTTTGGTGCTCGAACCGGAGGAGCAGATGCTGCACATTTTATTCGTGGTGCGGTTGTATGTGGTAGCACATCGTTTGGTTATGTTTTTCCTTCTATCGCTTTTTGGGAAAAACCACCCGTAGCAATATAAAATATTTATATATAAAATGACTTTTAGTAGAACTCCATCGATGCGGCAAAATAATGTTATTATTCCTATTCCTAAACAAGAACCGATTATAAAAACATTCAAATCTCATACACGATTTTTATTTAGTACTGTAAATGTCCAGAATAATACAAAGCTTCAAGAATTAATTAAATTGTTAAAAAACCATATTATACTTCAAGAGTTTTGGAAGGTTGGATTTAAATGGGAGAAAAAAGAAAGAATCACTCCAATACAATACTTATTAAGCTCAGGCCAAATCCCCAAAGAGCGCGGGGAGTTCATTTTGGTGTTATTAAAAATAGACGAAAATGTCGGTGTCTGAGGCAGATAAAAGGGAACGTGACCATTTTAACCAGCGTAAGGGTCACATGTTAAGTAATGTTGATCGAATAAATTATGATTATGATTTATATAGTAAAAAAGGAAGAAGGGTTTCAAACCATATCAGAAATATGGATTTTTTCAATATTGGATTTGGAAGTTTATCGATGTTATGTGTAATTGTTTTAGGTATTTTACAGTCTGTTCCAACTCTTAATTTATGACATACGCTCGTGCAATAGTCTATGGCCGCTGCGCCCAAATGCCGCCTCCCTCATCTCTTCCTAATATATAAGTGTCCTAGTTTCATAATCTTGTTATAAGCCCCGCTAGCATTAATGTGGTCCTAAAGCCAAATAAACAAGCAAAGCAAGATACGAGCTTCGTTATTTATCAAGCACTAGAGTTGCCAGCAGAGCATCACAATGGCGTCGCAAGCACTTGGACGCATCGAACTTTCAGAACCTGAGCGCGCCCTGACGTGGCTAACAGCATTCCGTGCGCTCGCTCGAGCCAAGAAATGGAAAGATGAAGGCACCAACAGAGAAATTGCGGATAACTTTCTAGCACTATGCGGATTGCCAGCACTTGAAAAGCTAACATCTCTGGTGGCCCCAAAGAAGATCGACGAATTGGAGTTTTCTGCAATCGAGGCCGCCATTCAAAGTTACCTTCAACCAAAGACGCGCATCATCATTGCCGAGCGAACTCGCTTCTACACCATCCGGCAACAGCACGACGAGTCTCTTCCGGATTACCTCTCGCGCCTAAGAAAGGCCGCCCAACATTGCAAATTCGATTCGCTGAAAGAGGCAAAAAGCCCAGAAGAGGTCATGATTCAACTGGCGTTAGTCGCTGGCATGCACTGTCCCACAACACAGCAAAAAGTTCTAGAAGCTATGCAGATCAAGGAGCTGTCGGTCGAGGAAATCGTAGATTTTGTTGCCCAGATCAAGCAAGTGAAAGAGTTCGTGTTCAAACAAGCCTCCAAGCCTTTTTTTACGACCTCCCCACCAAAGGAAACTGTTCCGGAGATTCACCATGGCTCTTTGGCTACAAAGAACAACTTTACCACTCCGCGCAAGATTGGAACACGCACTGGACAATGTGGTTACTGCGGTCAAGTCCATGTTGCTGGAAAGTGCCCAGCGTTTGGAAAAACCTGCAGCAAATGCTCAAAACCAAACCACTTTGCATCGGTATGTCGATCCTCCCGACCACGCCAGCTCCACAACGTCGAGGAGCTCTCAAACGCAGACACGCCGCAACCAGATACCACGTCCCTTCTTCACCTTGGGGACGCGGACACGATTCACGCTATCGACTCGACACTGGAAAACATAGTCATCAATGGTGCTCAAATCCCAATGCAAGTAGACACCGGTGCTGCGGTGAGCGTCATTTCAAGCACTCTCTGGGAGTCACTCCGCCGCCCGGCCCTCCAGAAGTGTCATCGCCGTCTTCAAGCCTACGATGGCCACACGCTTAAAGTCCTCGGCAAGTTATCAACCGCCATTGAGCTTCGCGGCAAGTTTCACCCTGCTGAACTGATCGTTTTACAGGCCTCTAAGACATTCGGTCTGTTAGGCCGTGACTTATTGGACTCAGCGCAAGTCCACAGCACATGCTCCACTAGCATCGGTAACAGCGTGGATGCCCTACCCGTGATTAAAGGCATCAAGGCCAAAATGGAGACCATCGCTGGTGCCACTCCGAGGTTTTGCCGTGCGCGTCCCGTGCCTGTCGCCCTGGAATCCTCCACCAACGCTGAATTGGACAGGCTGCAGCAGTTGGGCGTGATAGAACCAGTTGACGGCCCGGTGAGCAATGCTTCTCCTGTTGTCTGGGTCAAAAAGAAAGATGGAACCCTAAGGATGTGCGCTGACTACAGCGTTCACGTCAACGCAAAGATCAAGTCAGAGGACTATCCCATCCCTAGCGTGGAGCACCTATTTTCCAAACTAAAAAACGCCAAGAAGTTCGCCAAAGTAGACCTGAGGTCGGCCTATTGGCAGATCGAATTGGACGAGGCTGCTCAGGATCTCTCAACAATTAACACATCCAAAGGATTATTTCGCGTGAAAAGACTTCAGATGGGGATGAAGAATGCATCTTTTATTTTTCAGCGCGCGATGGAAAGTATTCTATCAGACCTAAAGGGCGTTCTCATCTACCAAGACGACGTATTAGTTTTCGCCGAAAACAGTGATTCACTACAGAAAAGACTTCGTGCTGTGAAGACTAGGCTGGCAGAAAAGCATGTCACCATCAACGAAAGCAAATGCATCGAGGCGACTGATGAAATATCATTTCTGGGATTTAAAATTTCTGCTGCTGGCATCCAACCCGATGATCGATTGGTTGAGAAAATCCGCAGCATCGCACAACCCAAAGACAAGAAGGAGCTGGAACGATTTGTTGGTCTAATAAACTTCTTTGGAAGGCTAGTACCCAATTTCTCTGGAAAGATCCAGCCGCTAAATCGACTGCGCAGAGCGGACGCCAACTTTCAGTGGACAGCTGAGTGTGACCGAGCCTTCAGACAACTCAAGACGGAGATTGCCTCTCAACCCATAGTCCAGCCATACTCATTAGAAAAGGAACTCACTCTTACCACAGATGCCTCCAAGGGAGCGCTTGCAGGAGTGATCACGCAAGATGGCCATCCTGTGATCTATATTTCTCGGTGTCTTTCTACTGCCGAACAAAACTATTCGAACATAGAGCGAGAAGCCCTTGCCGTTTTTTGGGCAGTCAGCCGACTGAAGCACTATTTACTGGGCCGCCACTTTACAATAAAGACGGATCATAAGCCTCTCGAACAGCTCTTCGGCCAGTCTCGCGGGGTGCCGCTGAACACCTCCGCTCGCATTAGCAGATGGGCACTCGCGATGATGCACCTTGACTACACCATACGCTATATACCGGGAGAGAAGATTCCACATGCCGATGCGCTTTCTCGCCTACGCTTCACTGACTCATCTAGCGATTCGACGGAAGTCTGCGAAGCCATTGATTGCGTTGCCTTCGAGCCGTCTGTCATTCCCAAGAACCGGGTTGCCGCAGAGCTAGAGTTGGATGAGCTCATAAAAAAAGTGATGCACCGAATTCGCTCGGGAAACTGGGCTGGCTGTTCTCAGGCTGAGAAACCATTCCAGGCCGTATCGCAATGCCTAACTATCGAGGACGGCTTACTGTTCAAGGGTCGCCAGGTCTACATTCCGCCAAGACTACGGAAAGAAGCTTTTCGTGCAGCGCATTACACTCACTCTGGGTCTCTGGCGACACTCAACTTCATGAGCTTGTCCTGCTGGTGGCCTGGAATGCGCGCTGACATCGAGCGATTTGTCAGCCAGTGTGATGTATGCAACAGGCTGCGGCCCAGATTGGGGAAGACCAGAGACACCTGGCCATCGACTGAATACCCGTTTCAAAAGCTTCACGTTGACTGGGCGTACGTAAAGAATGTTGGAAACATCCTGATAGCAGTCGACTCTTACTCTGGTTGGATCGAGGCCTTTCCCTGCAAAGATCGATCCACAGATCAGATCATTAAATCCCTCAGAACTGTTTTCACACGCTTTGGCGTGCCTGAACTTTTAGTTTCGGACAATGCTCCGGAGTTCGTCAGCGATTCACTGAGGAGCTGGCTGCACCAAAATGGCATAAAGAAGATGGAATCCCCAACTTATTATCCCCAGGCCAATGGATCGGCTGAGCGAGCAGTCCAGACAGTCAAACGAGCTCTGCGGGCCTGGAACGAACGAACCACCCACGCTGAATTTGTTCCCTATCTACAGCGATTGCTGTTTCATCACCGAAACTCATCCACGTGTAGGGGCAAGACGCCAGCTGAGATTGTTTTCGGACGCCAACTACGCGCTCCTGTAGTCTCCACGTTCAACCAAGGCGAGCGCGTTCTGTATCAGCCAACTTCGGACGTTCCACCCTCCACTGTCGAATACGTGATGAACCGAGGCCGCAACACGGCCTTCGTGTTGGACGGGAGCGAACTGCGTTTGGCAAGCGACAACCAACTTGCTCCACTGCCACACGACGATGAAGAATCAATGGCAGGTGATTCGGCAAACACGGAGGCAGGGAACCCCAGCGACAATTCGACCGAAGGCGCGCAAGAACAAGAAGCAGGTGGAATTCGCCGTAGCACCCGGATGCGTCGCCAACCAGACCGCTACTCCTCATGACTGCTAAAAAAAACGCATTAGCTACACATTACGAGTAACCAAAATGAAACCTGACACGCTGAATTTGAATTAGTTATCTGTTGAGTTCCTAAAATAAAGTTTACATTGTTCGGAGACATAGTTCAACTCTTTCCTTCTGGAGGGAGACATGACATACGCTCGTGCAATAGTCTATGGCCGCTGCGCCCAAATGCCGCCTCCCTCATCCCTTCCTAATATATAAGTGTCCTAGTTTCATAATCTTGTTACAAGCCCCGCTAGCATTAATGTGGTCCTAAAGCCAAATAAACAAGCAAAGCAAGATACGAGCTTCGTTATTTATCAAGCACTAGAGTTGCCAGCAGAGCATCACAATTTATCTCAATTATTTTTAGGTATTTCAATTGGCTCAATATCAGGTTTTGAATTAATCAGAAACTTATCAATACTTTTGGCAATTAAATTATATCTTAAAAAACGAAAAGAAAAATGTAAATCATTAAGAGATGTTGCAAAACAATATAAAAACCAGTTATATTTATATGTGCAAAAAATATTAGATGACGGAGAGATAACAATTCATGAATTATCAACGGCGGTTGAATTATATGAAAAATATTTAAAAGATAGAAATAGGATTTTGGATGTTGAAACTTTTACCGATATTGAATTGAAAGAATTACGTTTGGATCGTCCCAAAGCTCCACCTAAAGAAACTATAGAATACATACCGGAAACTATGGCTATGGGAGTACAAAGCCCGCGGTCAGGAAGTACTGTGGAACTTCAGGTTGTTTAATTTTTCTAAGGCATAAGTTATATATTCTTCCCAAAGTGGTAACTCTCTTTTAATTCTAGGTTTAATTTTTTATCAATACATAAAAATTCCAATGACCTTTTCAATAACATTTCGTTAGGTATGTTGCCTATCCTCAAAAACTTTGTATTTTCTCTCAAAAGAAAATTGAAATAATTAATCCAACTAAAATTAAAATCCTTTCAGCGTCTTTCGAACTTAATCCCTTACCTTTATTTAAATTGAAAAAGTTATTATATAAATAAACATTATTTCCTGGTACTAAAATTGGATGGGAAATGTCCCTTGTAAGATTTTTTATAATTGTGTTTTTAAAATAGTAATATGAGTTTTCAATCTTTTTTGTTTTTTCAAATTGATATATCTTAGAACATGAATAACACATGTGATATATATCTCCGTTTGCTGTTTGACCTCTATGCATAGTCACATTACATTTTTTACATTCGTAAATGTCTTTCATTTTTTTATTATTTTTTTAGATTAAAAATGGAACGCTGGTTCAAAACCGATTCTAATGTGATTAATTTTCTCACACCCAATATGTTGGAGAATAAAGAGTATGATATTATATGTTTGCGACAGGTTAAATTTATTTGAATTTAATCGATATTTTTACAATTGGTTGGGCATACAGTTCTATGTCTAAGCGGAGATGATGTTAAAAATTTTCCAGTTTTAGTTATTAACAAACCAAAAACTTTTATTATGAAATATAGTCTGAACGGGGGGTTGCAATTTAAACTGAAACAAACAAAAAATAAAAAGTGTGACAGGACTGTAAGATTGGCTTCCGTTTGGGAGGACGACGACGATGACTAATTTTTTTATAAGAAAATGGAGACAATAAAAATCCTCGTTACAAAAGAACGCGAAATGAATGATATTAATAAAAAATTAAATATAATATATTATAGTGATTATGGTGACGATATGTTTCCTATCCGATACGAGTTGGATAAAAGAAAAAGTTTTATCAAAAGCGCAATTGCATATGCTGAAACAGTAATTGAAATTGAAATCGATCGACTTGTTAGGAGAATAAAAGTACTTAGGAAAAAAATAAAAGAGTGTTTAAGTTATCCTGCCGACTGTGAAGACAATTGGTGTTCTATAAAATTTGAAATTGAAATGGTTATTATGCTTAAACAATTACATGCTTTGGTTTTTTATAAGTGCTAGTTCATCAATATCGAACTCAAAACAATTATAGTCAACGTCAAATAGCAAACTGTTATAATATTCAATTGAATGTTCATGTTGTGGTTTTTCATCAAAATAGTTTTTAAAGAATGGTTTCATAACTCCGTTTTTATCCGGTTTTTCTCTTTTAAATGTGTTTATCGTAGAAGTATATGTTTTTGATATGGTTGACCCACTTTGAGGGATTGTTATCCCGCCTTCAAACGATCGTTTCCATGGAGCATTATTATTTACTTTTATTGACTGTCCATCATATAAAGTTTTAAACGATGCAAAATTAATCTTATCATTTGCACATCCTTTAAATGTTTTTTTCTCTTCCATAATAAAATCGTCTTTCAATAAAAGACAATATTTAATTTTAGGAGCGATAAAATATCCGAATATAATTCCACCCTCTCCATAATCGTTTTTTCCTTGACTTAAATTATTTCCGACGTGTCCGTTTTTATTTAATGTGTCCCAATGTTTTTATGTACATATAACGAATCCGTATCACCGTAAGAAATTTCTGGAGTCTTTGAACCGTCAATTGATGTGATAAAATTATTCATGATCCTTCTTGAATGAGCTAAGATAAATATGCCTAATTGCGCCGGACAAAGCCCTGTTGTAGGATTATCGCCGTCGTCTACATATTCTTGTGTGTCTTTCTTTTTTTCAACATAAAATAAATCGTCACATCCCACGTAACCATGAATATCGCCAAATGATCGCACTCATGTCGCCACTCGATAAGTGGCGATAGCTCGCCCGGCAATATCTTCTCGATATAGCAGCGATATAAAGTGGCGAAAATTGTCTGTCATATAATTCCTACCGAATAGTTCCTGTAGGAACAAAGATTGCAACAAAAATTTGTTTTGCATCAACCCGTATATCTACGACAAGGATTATTTTTGCGAAATGTCAGACATCGCCTCATTATCGCCATTTTTTAAATTGGCGATTAGTTTTGTAACGTGCACATGTATTATAGAAAATTTGATTCTTAGTCTGCATAGAAACAGCAGAGTAATACATTAATATATTTTTTGACTGTCCAAATGACCTGAAAAGCAAATATTTGAAAATCATAGAAATACATTGTTTTAATTATTTCACTCTCTTTGCTAATTCAAAAGTGATTCGCGCGCAAGTTATTCTGTTTTGTGAGATTCGCTGCTTCCTTTCTGTCTCCAATTTCTATGATTGTCAAAGAGCGTTTGTGTGAAAGTGCAAGTCAATCTGCCATATCCTATAGCTTTTCACTGCAGATTCCAATTGCTATGAACTTTAATTAATGGAACTCCTTTTTCTATCAATGCATTAAAAGCCATTATGCATACAGTCCACAGTAGTGGTAGGCCTAGTCTGCAGTCAGCAATATAATTAGGCCTACTCTATCGCACTCAGAGTCAAAAACTCAAAACTGTTTGGCAATCAATATTCCATACTTATTGACTATTTGTACTTTAAAATAAACAAAATCACATTTTGTTTTGTTCCAGTTTTCACTTTTAATAAATCTCCTAATAGCTATACAAAATTAGACTAGGCCTAGGGCTAGGCTAACCCTACTGATGTATGATAGGCCTAGCTATTAGGCCTAGTATTAGTATTATGTGGTGGCTACCTTTCCACTTCAAGTATGCCAAGGATTGCTAGGCCTATTGATAAGCCTAGCTAATCAAATATGTAGCTAGGCCCATCTTTTCCACTTAAAATATGCCAAGGATAGCAAAATTTTATACATTCAGTCCAAAGGCTAAGTATCAACTCATGAAATCTATGGTAAAAGCTTAAATAAAGTTTTGTCTTAAAAAAATCAAATTTATGCTATTATATTAATACTATATTAATATGCATACTAATAGGATAAACTGTATTGGAATAAACTCAAAAGGCCTATGGATGCCTACCACCATTTTTTAGGACAAATGCTATGCCACACCAGACACTATATACATTTTTGACTTTGTTTTCTTTGCATTTGTCTAGGTAAAAAGTAGGAATAAATATGACTCTACTTATGCATTGAAAAGCCTTATTATCTATTTAGTCATAACATAAGGAGCCCATGTACTTGTACCATGCCACCAAGTTTTTCTCCAAAGTATGCCACATGCCATAGGCATCTATATTTGTACAATTTGTCTACAATTTGTTTTTCCTCTTTGTTACATTATTATCAGTTATAATATTTATATATTATAAAAAATAAGAATAGTAATTCAATTTAAACAGTTTTCTAACTTGGCTTTAATTTGCAATTGGGTATCTAATCAATTCATATATATGGTATATTTTTATTTTTTGACTAAGCTTTGGCCCTATTAAATATTGAAAATGAAATTTCTTTATGTTTTTATAAATTTATAATTTAACTTATTAATAATATAATAATATATAAAGTTGTATAGTTTTTCATACTTGTATTTAGTTTATGGAACTAAAAAGACAATATATATAATAAGAAAAATTAAGTGTAATATTAGGGTGAAAGAAAAGTTCGTGCGTTTTTCTGACTTAAAATAGACAGAATAGGTCGGTAGGTCGACCAGAACGTGGCCGAACTTCGAGGCTCGTGTCGCCACTCGAAAAGCGCTGGTACCACTTCTGTGCTGTTCTGTCCTGAAGGGCATCCTGCCCTTCAGTTTCGCGAATCTTTTGAGCTGCGTCCGTTGCTGTGAAGCCGAGCTTCCAGTAATGTCGCAGAATAGCGAGATTATCGCGACTGGTAGCACTCATTTCAGTAGAGCTGACAGTGGCTGGAAATATTTACCAGAATTAAAACATGCGTGGTTTGGTTCGGCAAAATATGCTCTTTCGAATGAGACGTCACTTGATTATGTATGTTGTTCATGAGAGAAATAATAAGCGCCTAAAAATGTGCATACAAAAAGCGCACGGACTTTTGGTTCACCTCAGTACTACTACATTTTTATATTCATATTTTCTATAAAAAGAATATTAATTGGCTTATCCATTTTTCCAGAACTGCAAACATGAATCCTGCTAGTTCCAAACAAGCTGCTCGTCGAGTTGCAAGAAGAAGATTTGATGCATTGTTGGAAGATATGCATGTGTCTATTAGTGAGTCTGAATCTGATGAGTCTGTGGAAGAAGTGGCCTTTGAAGCAAATAATCCTGATGCTGATAATGACCAGCAGCTATTTTATGATCTTTTGGAAGATGCAGAAGAATTTGTACCTGAATCTGATAATGAATCTCATTCTGAGACTGATACTAAGCTTTCTGAAGAACAACTTGCAGAATGGGCTTTGAAGTTTAATGTGTCATCTACTGCTATAGATAGTCTTCTTCATTTGCTACATTTTTCAATGCCTTGGCTACCTCTATCGGCTCGAACATTGTTGCAGACTCCAAGGCAAATTGAGACAGTCCAACTTGGTTCTGGAGAATATGCTTACTTTGGCATTCATAGTCATTTGCCTAAAGTTGAAGAGATGGATTCAAATGTGAAGTTAAAGCTTACTATCCATATTGATGGTTTGCCATTGTTTAAAAGTAAGAAAGAAGGGTTTTGGACAATTCTTGGAACTTTTCCTGGAATGAAGCCATTTGTAATTGCTTTGTACTTTGGAGCCGACAAGCCTGATGTTGGACCATTTCTCCATGACCTTGTGGCTGAGCTTCAAGACCTAAGTGATTATGTTGTTGTTCAGAAGATAATTGCTGACCGTCCAGCTCGAGAATTTGTGAAGTGTATCAAGGGACACAATGGATATTCAGCCTGCGATAAATGTACAATTCAAGGCGAGTATCAACAACAAGTGATCTTTGATGAGCTAAATTGTCAACCAAGAACTGATGAATCATTTCGTGGAAGAAGTGACCCTGATCATCATGTTGGTGGAGACAGTCCATTTGAGGCACTACCAATTGACATGGTATATTCATTTCCATATGATTATATGCACTTGGTTCTGCTTGGTGTTATGCGGCGCCTTTTGTTGTTTTGGATCCGGGGACCTTTGCATACCCGATTTGGTTCCCAGCTATCAAGCTCTGTATCAAACATCTTGATTAGTCTTCGTGGATTTTTTCCTAGTGAGTTTTCAAGGAAGCCACGCTCTCTCAGTTGTTTGAATTATTGGAAGGCTACTGAATATCGTTCATTTCTGTTGTATAGTGGAGTAGTTGCTTTAATTCATGCTCGTGGCTTAAGCAAGAAAATTTCGCATAATTTTCTACTCCTTCATTCTGCTATCTTTATTTTGTGTGACCCACTTTCTAGCTCTGATCTTATTCAATATGCCAACCAGCTTCTGTTTCACTTTATTCGTAGCTGTAAAAAGGTATATGGCTCCCAAATGCTTGTTTATAGCATTCATTCCTTGTCACATTTGGCACATGAATGTCTACGTTTTGGTTGTCTGGATAATTTCAGTGCATTTCCTTTTGAGAATTATATGCAGCAGATAAAAAGTTGGGTACGAGGCAGTTGCCGTCCTCTTGTTCAATGTGCAAATCGTATATATGAATCTATTACATTTAGTAAGAAAAAGTCATCCAATCATGCTGATGTTAATGTTGCTTTTAAGTTTCCATGTTCTAATATCAATCTACCCATTGGTCAGAAGGCATTTTATTGTTGCTTTGTTAACAATGTCAGACTTTCTAATTCTGACAATGACTGCCATTTCTATGATCGGAAAAACTATTGCTACCGTGTTTGCCATTTTATTTCTTCTGAGGGGTCATGTGAAGTTGTTTGCCAGCGTTATGAAGGCTATTCTAGTGTATACAACTATCCTGTTGATTCAAAGAAGCTGAACATATTCAGCATATCTTCACTCTCACCTGACTTGTTGCATTTGCCCCTCACTGAAGTTTTCAGAAAAGCTTGTGTTTTGCCTTACAAGCAGAATCTGTATGCTTTTCCCATGTTTGTCCCCTTGGATCCAAGGTTCAATTCACACTAGACAGTTGGTACACAGGTTTGTTTTGCCAGTACATTGGCTGGTGCATCTTCTTGATGTATTGTGTCAGTTGGAATTGTTCACACAGTCTAACCAAAGTTTGTTTGTATTGTTTGTTGCAATTTAGGTTGTAGCCAATATAGCTTTTTTACAATTTGTATACCTATTGCCAGTTTACAAGGAAATTTAATGACTTGTTGTACCACTTTTTGCTAACAGCACTAATAAAATGGATGGCCTACTAGGTAGTGACAATTTCTACAATTCCATTCATGAATTGGCAACCCCTAATCCTCAGGTTACAGAGTGCAGACTTTATACAACTGAAGAAGTAAATGAGATAGAAAGGAAGATCAGGGGACCCCACCAATCCCATAGTCAATCATTTTCCAACCTCTCAAAATATAACTTTAGTGAGCAGCCCCTTGTATTCAACCTGGTTAAGCTATTGAGGTATCTGTTATTTATTGGTGCTGAGTGTATAACTGAATTTATTTAGGATATAAATAAGACAACCATTGTACTTTTGTATGTTGTAAATTTGCAATAATTTACTATAGTATTATGTTCACCATTGTAATACATGACAAGTAATTAATTACGTATTATAAAGCCATAAAGGTTAGTTTTGCTTTGAAGAGTTTTTGTTCAATTGATCTACTGAGTCAGTTATTTTAATGACAATTTAATGAGTAGAAAAATAGTAAGGCAATGATGGAGTTAGAATTATCTGCAGCTGTTGTTGTTACTTGACTATCACAATATTTCACTGGTATCTTCAGATGTTCTACATCGTGGCATTTGGCGAAAATCTTGTTGACTTTGTCCCTGAAGCATGGATGTGTGGATTGATGGAATGCCGGTGGCCAAAAGGAAGCGAAGCACAAGTTGCTACTCTAAGAAGATCGCAGGCCAAACCGCAGGACGGCTGGGAGACCCACAATGTGACGGTTCTTTCTAAGTGTGGTATGTTGCATGTTTGATGTACCCTTGATGTGAAAAGACGAACTCTCAAAATGAAAATGGAAATCAATGCGACATAATAGGATTTTCGCAACAGTATGTACATTTTTAAGAAGCAGACTGATCCCGTCCTCAAGTGAATGCCTTTGAGGCTTGCACCATTGTTAGCTTCATGAATTTACAATCTTTGTGCACATATTTGCAGACTCCGAAATAACGGCGCGGCGGAGGTGCAAAAGAGCCGAAGCTGGCCAAGACGATCTCACAACAGATCCGGAGGCACCTCGTCGTCGAGCCTCTCCAGCACGCTTCATCGACTGCGAAGCTCAGATTGCACGTCGACGTTGCCAACGTGACTCAAGTGATGGCTCATCGGATTCGGACTCCCCAGTAAATCCTGCGCAGGGAAAGCGAAAACGCCCGCGACTTGATTCGGAATCATCTAGGGAAGCTCTTCCAGTATTTCCAGGAGGCCAACAATGTCCTGGCTATGAGATTTCTCCCCGACGCTCTCCGATTAATACGGAGGATGAGTCAAGCACTCCAAGCAGTTTTGATGACAATCCTGATCGACAGGACTCCGTGCGCTCGCCTTCGTTGGGCGCTGCGCATTCGCGCAAGGGCCGCCCGGACTCCGTGCGCTCGCCTTCGTTGGGCGCTGCGCATTCGCGTGAGGGCCGCCCGGACTCCGTGCGCTCGCCTTCGTTGGGCGCTGCGCATTCGCGCGAGGGCCGCCCGGACTCCATGCGCTCGCCTTCGTTGGGCGCTGCGCATTCGCGCGAGGGCCGCCCGGACTCCGTGCGCTCGCCTTTGTTGGGCGCTGCGCATTCGCGCGAGGGCCGCCCGGACTCCGTGCGCTCGCCTTCGTTGGGCGCTGCGCATTCGCGCGAGGGCCGCCCGGACTCCGTGCGCTCGCCTTCGTTGGGCGCTGCGCATTCGCGTGAGGGCCGCCCGGACTCCGTGCGCTCGCCTTCGTTGGGCGCTGCGCATTCGCGCGAGGGCCGCCCGGACTCCATGCGCTCGCCTTCGTTGGGCGCTGCGCATTCGCGCGAGGGCCGCCCGGACTCCGTGCGCTCGCCTTTGTTGGGCGCTGCGCATTCGCGCGAGGGCCGCCCGGACTCCGTGCGCTCGCCTTCGTTGGGCGCTGCGCATTCCGGCCAGGGCCGACATGAGTCCAGTGAAGGCCTTTCTCGTAAGTCACTGTTCCTTACCCTCATGATGAATTGCACCGTTGTTTTAATACATTGTATATACATGTACAGTCCTGTAATTTTTATGGAGTTTTATTGCACGTGAATTATTTGCTGTCCATACAGTGTCTGTCTGTTTTTACCTGTTAAATTATTGGGTTGACAAAACTTTTAGGGTTCGAGATTCGAGTTCTGCGAGAATTGGCTGCACTGCGTGAGATTGCTGATAGCAATACCCGAGCAATCTCTCTTCTGCTTAGCAGCCAGAGGGAGGTCCCAGAGCTGCCAATGAGCCTTCCCGTAAGCAGTCAAGAAGGTCTGGATAACCTTCTCGAGCTTCTTGGCGACAAAGGTCTCCAAAAACTCCTGGTAAGAAAATGCGTTTGGTAGTACCTCGTTAAAGATGTTTTCAAAATTTATTTTATATTCTTAGGTTATTCTGATGATGGTTGATTTTTCTTTACTGACATTTTTTCTAGGCACGGCAGTTGGCTCACATCGGTGGCAAAGATGTCAGGGAGACAGCCCGCCGGATGCTCCCGACGTGATGGCAACATTCAATTTCACAGGTACGGGTTCGAAGCGCTCCTTCAAGCAGTGCCTGCTCTACAAAGTGGTCATATGCGCCTTCCGCCTAGGCCGCTCAAACGTCACCGACAAGCAGGTTGATGATGCTGTTGCCTACTGTTTGATGCACGCCAACGATCCACTTAGGCGTCATAGCAAGACTGTCAAGTAGTTTTCTTCAGTAATTTGAATTTAACTTGACTTTTTTCAGGGTAGCCCTGCGTCATTGAAATCCTGGAAATCCCCGGCAATTTTACTCATGGGCTGATTTTTATCAGTTGAAATTTTCTATTAGATCATATTAATTTTAGCAATGGGGACATGTAGATAGAAGTAAAAGAAAATACTTAAAGTTCAGAAATTGAAGGGCGCTTGAAAAATTGCAAGGGTGCCTAAAAATGAAGTGCACCTCAAGAATTCAGGAGTGTGCCTCAAAAATTGAAGGGCACCAGGAAAATTGTAAAAGTTGAAGGGTGCCTGAAGAATTCGGGGGTGGGCGCCTCAAAAATCGAAGGGAGATATCCTGGAAAATCCTTAGAATGAAAGTCCTTGAATGTCCAGGGAAACCCAGGGAATTTTTCTCCCGCAATGGCGGGGCTACCGTGTTACTTTGAATTTGACTTGCCTTTAGTAAGTGCTTTAGTAATTGAATTAATGTGACCGTCTTTTCCATTTTACATTACACAACAATGTTACACCTTTTTACCGTTTTAATACCCCTGAACGTCTTAATCCAAAATAAAGGATTATAGGAAATTACATCTGTTATTGAGGACGAGGAGGTCACTTGGTGTTTGACATCCTCTATATAGAACTGTGAAATTGTTTCTGTGTCTTCAGCTTCAGTCTTAGTTTTTTTCGTAACAAAATTTTATCCCTTGAAAGAGCGGTAAAGTGTACGAGTACATCGCTGTAACTACGACAGAGACTCGCCAGGCGATATCGCGGGGCGATCCGCAGCGATATCGCACAGGCGGACAAAAGCGACACTTTGGCGATAATTGGGCGGTCGCCCGGCGACAATTTCGCGAGTCGCCAGGCGATGTCGACGCGGTCTTTCCGCGAGGCTTTTGGTTATGTGGGATATTTTCTCATATGACTTGATTGTGTCATCGTATTCTGTTTTTAATGTATTCAAATTCCAGAGATGGGTTGTGAAAGTAACGTCTCTTTGAACTGTTTTACCATATAATGAATTTAATAGTGTTTTACTAATTCAGAACCCGCCTCGTTATTTTCTTTTTTAAATACTTTTCTCATTTCAAAAAGGTTTGTAATATAATTCTGAAACGGAGAGAAATCGTAATTTTTTTCATATACAATTCCACTGTATATCTTTAATATTTTTCCACCCATTCTTACGATTTCCTGTATGTCTACGGAACATAAGGTGTCGATTACCTTTCCGTTTCTAAACCTTTTTAATGTTTTTGTTTCGTTTGCTTTTGTTTCCGGATTATAAAATTTCTCTTTATCTTTCGATGGGAGATGTTGAAGAAAAACGCTAGTGGGATTCTCATACATAATTTTTAAAACCGCTGTTTTTGGTCGAAAGGTTTGTGAATTAAATTGTGCCAAAAAATCTTTTTCCTCGCTTATATCAAAAACTCTGCCTGTTTCTGCTCTTGGATATTCGCTATCCTTATCAGACATGGCGGATGGGTACAATGAGACTCCATCAAATTCATTAAACAATCTGATACGGTACCCAATTGGTTTTTTAGTTTAATTGCGATTTTCTTTTTTTCTTCCATATCACTTTTGAGATAAGTTGATATAATCTCGCATGGGTCGCTTGTTGGTATTTTAAAATGATCTTTTACAACGTCTACAATTGTTTGAAAACAGCCGCTTTCGTATTTATTTATTTGTGCAAATACTCTGCCTCCTTTGACGGTGTCCCTCATAAACCTTCTTATATAAGGGTTGGTGTGAGAGTGAACTGAAAATTCTTTTCTTAATAGTGTTTGGTATTTCATTTTTTCAAGTTTGCTTAAGTCAAAATAATCTTCGATTTTTAACGGAGATTTTCTTCAACTTTTTTAATGTAATTAGTTTTTTCTTTTGTCTTTAGGTATTGTTTCATTTTGTCTTCAACTCTAACAAAATCTTTAAACCAACATTTTAATGTTAAACTCGAACATGTAAGAGTATCAAACATTGTCATTCCTCCAATTTCATATGCTATTTCGTTATACTTATGAATACAGGCGCATAAAGAAATAAGATCAAATTGTAAATATTTGTAGTGGGTTTTTCAGTAATGAGGCGAGAGCAAGGCGGTGGTTCAACTGGTTAATGGGTTTATAGAATAATGTTATTGGAATCTAGAAAAGATTCGTGAAGAGATTCCAGCTGAGCTGCTGTATATTTATAATGTTAAGAGGCTCTTCCGGAAAGTTCTAGAAATATATAATGTATTATAACAAAATGGTTGTTAAGAAAATACTGCTAGTTATTTATCGCTAGTTTTACCCACAGACTGCGAATACTTTTTAATTATTAAATATATTGAAATGCAGTAAATGAGAAATTGCTTCAGACACAGAACTTTCTAGAAAACGTACGAATAGAAATTTCTCGAAGGTCGCTACAACAGTCCCCCCGCGGAAGACGGCGCGGTGATGATGACGGGCGAAAGTTCAGGCGATATTTTTACATGTTGGTTTGTTGTCCTGCCCCTGACGGGGCTTCGGCGCCTCACCGGACCAGTTGTAAGGATTTAATGTAAATTGAAAGAAAGGGAAAGAGCTAGGCGGTGGTTCTTGTTATATTAGTTTAAAAGACAGCGGAGTAAGAAGTAAGGTAGAAGTAAGGAAGAAGTAAAGATTATCCGCTGTGGGCACCGTATATTTATAGCCATCAGGAGCATCGCCGGAAACTTCTAGAAAATTCCAAGCATTATAACAAAACAAATATTAATTATTGATTCCTATTAGATTTGCATTAATTGTAGTACTTCTTCACTGTAATAAATTATACATTGAATAATTATAAATGCGAGTATTGAAATTAGTTACTGTGAGAGGAATTTCGAGAATTTAATTTGTACTCTACGGGGAAATTTCTAGAAATTAAATAATTCAAATGCATCGAACTTTCGCGAAGGTCACTACATATTCATACCATTCATCCATCCGTTCTAGGTAGTCGTCCTCAGTAATGTCATGAACCATTGAGGTCTTGCGCAAATCCTCTCTAATTGTCATTGACGAGCAAAACTTTTTTAAACTCATTGAGGCGTGTTGATATGAGCAAAGCATCGTAATTGTTTGTTTAGAATCCTTGTGATTCTTCTTCTTATCTTTGTTTATAAACGCCCTAACCGCTTTGACGCGTAATCGTTTACAAAAGTGATTGATAATATTCCTCTTGGGGTTTTAAGAATTTTAATTGGTTTTATATTGCAAAATAACGGTATGTATGAATCAAAACGGGATGAGTTGTGTGCGATCAAAACAATGTTTCTGACCTAACTGTACCAAGGTATTTAAACATTTTTCTAACGCAGTCCATTTTATCTCCGTCTGTTTTAAAATCACAACCGCGATCTGAAATCAAAATCTTAGTTAGTTTCTTTATTGTCTCTGGGGTTTCGTTACAATTATTAGAAAAGTTGTTATAGTTTAAAAGACCAACTGCATACGGACATGCTTGTTGATTATAATTTAAATATGTTTCAAAATCAAATATGTATACATTTGATTTATTGGGATTTGTGGATGTATTGAACATTTTTAGCTCTTTAACATTTTCAGGCGTTGGGTTTTTAAATACTACTTTATAATTGTCTTTTATCCGATCGAGGGCGATTCATCGTTGTTTATTGGATATAAGGCAATAATGACCAATGTGGTAATCGGGTGTGTGATAGTTATTTATTAATAACCAATCGTGGTGAATACCTCTTTGAGACTTCGGTTCAATTCCACGATTATTAGGATTATACAAGCCTATGTTCAGATTAAAATATTCATTGAATTTTCCAATTCTTGAATTTGTCATTAAACCTCTTTGGGTTCTTGAGTCGTACAACCAAGCACCATATTCGTCTTTGGATGGGGCTTTATCGCCATAAATAAATTCAACACACTTATAGAAGCAATTTCCATCACTAGGTATGTAACAGTACTCATCTTGATACTCTGCAATTTCACACATGACATTTGTTCCCATACCCTGCTTTGACCTTTCATGTTTAAGTGTAATTTCGTTTGGTGTCATTTTAAGTCTTCCGGAAAACACACTTAAATCCATGTCGTAGTTTTCTACCAAATGCTTAAACCAAGCTTGAAACTGACTTATATTATAAAATGTTGCAAGTATTGATTAATCTCTTCGCGATCATCTCCGGTTTTGTTATAAAAATATTGTACCCTCGCATTAGTAATTTCAACACTATATCCGTTTGAAAGTTGGGTTTCAATAAAATCTAGGACGTTCTGCATTGGTTCAAATCGATAAACCCTAATAAACTCTTCTAGTGGTTTTTCGTCCGATTTATTCCGCGGTTTCCGACGTATGGGTTTATTTTGGTTTTTTTCTAATTCTGCTATTCTTTTTTCATATTCAGCCTTTTCTATTAAACGCTTCATTTCATATTCTGCCCTTATATTATTTGCTAATTCTTTTATTTGCTGATCTTCTATTTGTTTTTCTCTTTGTCTCGCTCTCTGTCTTTCTCTTGCTCTCTGTCTTTGTCTTTGTCTTTGGCGCTGTTCAATTTGTTCAACCTGTCTTTGTAATCGATTGAACTGTTCGCGCTCATTTGCAAGAAGTTGTAGAATCTGATCTGGGGTCAATATTTGTTCCATTTTATAGAATATAATTTATACAATATTTATTCGAGATCTGCTTTAGGTAACAATAGTCCGCTACCCATAACGTTTGCATTTAAGAAGATTCCTGAACCTGCTTTTGGTCGCATTTCAAGATATAATCCACTTCCATCATGTTTTTCAATGATGTTAAAATCTTTACCCAATTTATTAAAAATCTTTTGAACTGCTGGCCTAAAATTAGCTCCAATATTGTCAAAAAATCCTTTAGCTTTCTCACCCGTTTTTTCTAAAGTTTGACCAAACTCCTGTAGTTTATCTGCGACAACTCCGCTTCCTTGGGTTGTTCCTTTTAATATTAAACCTTTTCCGGCTGCTAACCTAGCTTCTGCACTTCTTTTTTGCTCTGCTGTTGCTGAACTACTATTAATGGTGTCAATGAGTTTCTGTTTGAATTGAGCATCCTGTGTTATTTGCTGTCTTTGAAATTCGGCATCTCGTTTAGCTTTTTCATCCGCAGCTTTTTTATCGTTTACTGCTTTTGTGATTCCAGCTGCGCCACCTGCTATTCCACCAGCTGCTCCTATTCCTGCAAAAATTATTGGTAGCAAAGTTGCAAGTGGAAGTATACCCCCTTGTTTTGCTTTTAATTCTGATAACTGTTTTCGGTTATCATGAATTCTTTTTCCTGCTAAACCGGCTGCTCCAGCTGCTCCGAGGCCTAAAAGAATTGGTAATGTGACGTTGCTAGTTTAAGTGGTCCCGCAAAAGGGCCGTTGGACTATAGTTTCCCTTGTAATTTCTCATATTAATTTCTCCAATAGTTTATTTTAACGTTTACTTATAGTAGCGTGCAAATAATCTGTATCAACTGCTAATTCACTGTGTATTTGATAGACCTTGCGCCCGTCTGTAAATTTTGGCACGATCGATAATTTCAAGTTCTCTCGCCAGCCAATGAAAACTCTCCGTGTTTTACGCTACCCCCTTTTGCGCTCTTTATTAGCCCCCGCCTGGCGGCGGGCTGGGGGGCCTCCTCACTTCGCGGCCTTGTTTTCCTTCTCTCTGTCTGGCTGCCTCGAGCCTCCTTATCTCACGCCACGGCTGACGCCAACCTCGCCACTGCTCATCTGCCTGCCTACTGCGTCTCACTGCCTTCACTGTGCTCATTGCCATTGCTCCTCAAGTTACGTCGCCATTGCATCATTCGTCTGCCACTTGACTTCACATTCAATTTATCTTCAAAAACCATTGTTGCAGCCGCCAGTGCCCAGAAAGCTATAGTTTGTGTATTGACAGTGATAACCAAGCCTAATATTGATACTACCAATAAAAACAACTACGGCAGTTCCTGCCTTTATCGCCAAGTGCTCCGCTACAAAATCCGCTTTACAAGAGTTGACTTCAACTTATTTTGAGACTACGACTCACTACAACTCTCGTCAAAACGGCCCTTTTAAGGGTCATAGCCATAGTTAGCCGCTACGCCAATAACGTGACAGTAAAATGGGTAGCAACCCTTTTTAGTGTGAGTCTCCAATAAAAATTTTACATCGGAGTCTGTCAGCCAATAGTTTCTACCACGATTCTTAAAGGATATTGGCCTTCCTTCTTGTGAATATTTTGCAGCAAGTTTAAATGTATTGATGTCGTAGTCAAGTTTTTTACCTAAACGATCCAATCTTTTTAACATTGAGTGGCTATGTTTATTATCATCTAAACGTAGAGTGTCTACGATTTCTCCTATAAAATATAGTCGATCGTCATTAACTGAGTCCATTTTTATATTGTTAAAATTTCTTTAATCCTTTTCCACCTTTAATGGTGGTTAACATTTTATTAAAATCCTGAATATCTTTATTACTTATTGGTGTGCTTTTCGTGGGGGTTTCTGTTGGTTGTGTGGCTTGAGTTGCTTCCTGTGCTAGTTTCAAATCTTTTATTGCTTTGATTTGTGAGAGGGTGTCGTTAAATTCTCTCAATTTCTTTAGTTCTTCTGCTGCCCTCGCTGCTTCGATTCCACCCTTTACAGCATTTGTTATAGAACCTGCTGCAGAGCCTGCTTGGCCTATAAGACCCATATTGTCTTTAACAAAATTTGCTGCTGTTCCAACCACATCAAAAAGACCCTCACCTCGGTATTCAACTGGGTCTCCTACCTGCAATTCATTCAGATTTTGTATATGCGTAACGTGTGTCATTTTTGTCTATTTTTAGTAACAGAAAAAGAGACGAAGTGGAGGCACAATAGGTTGGGGTAGAATTGGAGCTTTTCTTTTAGAATGGCGCTTTTCTTTATAATTATAAAGATTGGCGCTAGTTGTGTTGCTGCCTTTCTCTCTATAAAGGAACAATGGGTGGTAAGAGAAAAGAGACGAATTATAACTTATGAATGGGCTAGTATGAAGTTTCATACTACAGAAAAAGACCCTTCGCGCCTGCGGCGCGGGCGGCGGGTTAGAGAGTGTTTGTGTGTGTTGGAGAGAGTTGGAAGTATTAGAAGAGTTGGATATAGTTGGAAGTGTTAGAAGTGTTGGAAGTGTTGGAAGGGTTTGAGTACCATACAAAATTGCCAGCAAACCGAAGCGAACGACGAGAGCGTATTCTCAGAATTCGATGAGAATTAATCGTTGTAAGTGTGAAATGAGTTGATTGACCGAAATGAAGCGAGGATGAGCGAAGCGAGTTGAGCGAAGTGAAGACGAGCGATAATGAAGGGAAATGAGTCATTTCACACTGATAAAGGGTTAAATCGTTTGAATTCTGAGAAGGGTTTGCTGGCAATTTTGTATGGTATATACTACTCTAAATCTCGAAGTCATAGCCGAATAGAAGGGACGCTGCTGGGACTAAGATCGCATAGGCCATGCAGGGACAGAGAAGACTTCTGCAGGGGGCTCTTGTGCTGGCGAGCCTTCATACACTGCTAAATGTACTACCTCATTACCAAATTCCAGGAGTACATGTACAAGTACACGTAACTGCACGCTTTTGGCACTAAATGTGTTAACGCGTCGACAGATAGAGATGATGTAGGTGTATTGTCGCGTTTGGAGAACTTTAGACTAACATTTAACTCGTTTTAGCCGCTTAGCTGCCTGAGACCGCGCGAAAGCACCGGTTTGGCTCTTAGTTTGCATGTCTATCATGATTTCTTATATCGACTGATTGACTGGGAACTGTGCCGCTTCCTGTCCACTCTGACCTCTACCACTAGATTTAACCACAGAATATTCTGTGGATTTAACCACTAATCTCAGCTGGCATTGCGAAAAAGAAAGAAAACACTGAGTCTTTAACTTCCAGATTTAACTTTCACTTAATCCATAATCCTAAACGCCTGAGATTGAGTCGGAGCGATTAGCTACTTTCAGTATTAAATGAAACTTCTGCCTCGAGTCTGGTACACAAAGACAAGTAAAAAAGTGCAAATCCTATCAGACTACCTAGGAAAGGGTCAGATGAAGGGTTGGTGCACCCAATTAAGCAGTTCAAGAGAGCCTCTCACCCAACCAATCAGAGGACCTATCTGCCGGTGGCCAAGGATTCTACGAGACCGAAGCGCTCGGACGGGATGCTGATGACGATCTAAGCCGTTACTCTTCACTTGCCGGTTGCCGTCGCTACCCTTAGATCACGACCGGGAAGTCACTGACGATGCTGCTCAGGGGGAACTAAACTGTTGAAGCCGAGGCTGATGAGAGACGACGACTAGAACTTAGGGGGGCGAACATCAGGACGTGGGCCAGGCACAGGAGGCCGAAGGTCCTGGAAGGAGCTTTTCCAAAAAGTCAAAAGGACGAGCGAGAGAGAGCTCCGCCCAAAATGTCCAAGGGTTAGGGGACGTTAGGGTTGTCGAGCGCGGGCCGAAATTCCGTCTTTAATAGGTCTCACGCGGTCGATTTGTTATAATGAGCGCCGAATTTTCCTATTGACTGAGAGCCTTTGTTAAAATCAGCGCTGAATATTCTGATTGGTAGAGCCGGGGGCGGACAGGTCGACTTTGATTGGCTGAGCTCAACCCCAAAACCCTGCCCACCAGGTGGCCTTTAGACCCCAGGGAAGTTGACAGGTGAGGTCATAAATCATGAGCAAAACCGAATAAAAGTCACTTGTCTAGACATCCTGGCGCCAAAAGTGACTACAAAAAGCCCATAAATCAAAGGAGAAAGAAAATATAGAGCAAGCGGGGAGGAGGCTGGGAAGAAATCTTTGACCCAGACAGGCTGGAGCCAAAAGTGACAGCTAGACCGCAATAAATCATTAAAAATAGTGAAAAGTCACAAATGTGGCGGTCAGAAGGAGATTAAAAGCATTCCTCCCAGACTTAGTGTCGCCTTTTTAGACTGTTGGAGGTCAATCCAATCCGCCTCAGACCCAGACAGCCTGACCTTCAAAAATACGTAAACAACCCAAAATTAAAATCCTAAGGGAATTATATTTATTTCCTAAAATAATTACTAGTAATGTCAAAAAAGTCTAGAATTCAGCCTAGCTGAGAGAATTGATAGAAAATCCTAAGCTAGCCTACTGACAGTAGGGGAAAAAGCGCATCGAAGCCAAATGTGCGGTTTCAAGATTAAAAAATGGGCGCCCTCATTAATATAGTTAAGTGATGCATTTTCCTAAAAAAACTCGGGAATTCTCAATTCCGCCCCTTTGGGAATCGAAAAAAATTATTTTTTTACGTTTTTTACAGCAAAAAAACTGAAATTGTACCTGTAAAAACAGAAGCTAGCAGCTCTTGGCCTCTCCTTTCTAGCAGGCTTAGCCCCATGATGGACTCCTCTCTTCTGTTCTCTCTCTCCTCTCTGCTCTCATCTCTCATATTTGCTATCTTCTCTCTCTCCTCTTCAATCTCTCTTTTGTGTTCTCCCTCTCTCCCTTTTCCCTCTCGCCCGTCTCCCCTCGATTCAGAGGTGAGGTGAGCAGAGGGACAGATGAGAGATGAGATGAGATGAGAGAAGAGAGAGAAGAGATGAGAGGCAAATACAAGAGAAGAGGGGGGAGGGGAGAGAGGAGATAGGAAAGAAGAGAAGAGATGAAAGAAAGAGAGAAGAGAGAAAACAGAAGAGAAGATAGAAGTTTCGATGGATCCGAGAAATGTAGAGGCAGAGACAGCTAGAGGCCAGAGTTTTCCTATACATTTTTTCGAAAGACATTGCCCGACATTCTGCGCAGCACCCCAGCCAATGAAATCAACGCTTGCCTCACAACTCTTAATTTTACACGAATTTACTCTATTTATGATTACCTCTATCCTAACTATTAACAAAGTTTTGTTTGAGTATGACTTCAGATTTTAGAATGCATGCTAAATTGTTACGGGGATTGGAATTCCACATGTTCAAAATCCGCGGGTTCAACGGCTTGCAATAAAATTAACTTGTAGAATAGGGACTCAAGTAATAGAATCACTTTTCAAGCTGCGAGTATCCAAGGAGAGCTCTCCAAGTGGAATACTCTGTGGCTGCTTAAAGTTCTTACTACAACTGATAAAGATCTGATTTGATTAGATTTGTGAAAAATCCAAATATACTAAAAATGGTCTGTCGGTAGGTATCTAGGTAGTAGGTATGGAGAAAAAGTACAATCTAGTTTTGTATTCTAATGACTTTTTCTGACTTCATATTTAGCCATTTAGGCTTTACTTACCGCTGTCAAGCTCTTTAAGCCACAATTGAAACCCATAGTTTGTATTTGCACTGTCCGTGATAAATCGCAAAGTGGCAGTATTTGCTGAGGATACAACGACGCCGGTAAACCTGCCGGATGTCCTGAGCAGAACTACTGAACTGTTTGAGCCATCAAACACTGTCATTGTATCATTTGTCTGTGTAATGAAGCGGCCAGGCGAAAAAATGGCGATTCTCTGTCCGACAGGAACGCTTATGTGCCAGTAGCAGTCCATGTTATTTCCATAAGGACTATTACCAAGACCGTAGTGACTGAATATAAAGCCTCCGCTTTTCGTTGCTGTCACATTTCCTGTTCCTTGACAAGCTGTAAATAAATTAATTCTACGAGTATATAGATGTGAAAACTTTCAACCAAGAACTTTCTTGGGTACTTAAATAACTACAAAAATTAGAACAAGTAGAGGGACGCTTCACTCGTAATAAATCAGAAAATTTGGATGCAAAATGCATTATCGTCACGTAGGCTTTCATTTTCAATAAGCAAATGCGTGAATTTTCAGAGATTTAAGAATCTGCCGCCGGCTATTTTTCGGTGTCAATGTGAATAAGAATATTCTGGCTTGTGTCACGTCTTTCAGGAATTTTGCTATAAACCCCACTGTCTCTATCTTCCGAAATTATGACGTAAAATACTGGGTGAACACTTAAAATCTGACTTCCCGAGTTAGGCCATAGATAGCGGCTGCTTGCTGCTATAAAGCCAGAAACTTACTCAGATGCTCTCACACTCACTAGCAATCAGTTCTGCAGCAGCAAAACTACTAGGGTTGTCAGAGAAGTTCTGTGCATTAGAGAATAGCTCAGCTCTATAAATAACTGAAGAGTTGGGGTTTTAGCCATAGATATATACATATATAAAGAGTTGCTAGCTTCAGTTTTAGAGCACCAGAGCATTTCTAGCCAAAATAGCAGTAATTTTTCAACCACACCCATGGTGCATTCCGTCCCGCGAGAGTTTTTCCAAACGCGACAATCGAGCGATCACCAAGTTTCATGTCCTTCAGGGGCGTTCAGCAACCGAGATTTTTGAAGAAATGCGGCAGACCATAGGAGAATTTTGCCCATCTTATGAGACGATTCGCCGCTGGGCTATTGCCATTCGCAACGGTAAAGAAGACTCGACGACAAGCTACGCAGTGGACGACAAACGAGTGCTCGGACTGACAGCCTGGTGAGTCAGGTGGAGGCAGCCGTGCTGCAGGACCGGAGACTGACCACCAGGCAGCTGGCTGATGCCATAGGGGTGTCACACGACTTAGTCCACAAGATCCTGACCGAGGACCTTGGGATGCGCAAGGTCTGTGCCAAGTGGATGCCGCATCTGCTCACTGACGATCAGCGGGCTCAGCGGGTCGCCATGTGCGCATCCAACCTGCAGCGGTGTCGGCGGGAGGGCATGGCGTTCTAGCAAAGGATTGTTGCCTGCGACGAAACCTGGGCGCATTCTTGGGAGGCGGAGTTGAAGCGGCAGAGTGCCACCTGATGCAGGCCAGGTTCTCCGCGACCTCAAAAGGCCATCCGGAGCATCGGCCAGCTGAAGGTCATGCACGTGACTTTCTTCGACCGGGAGGGTCTGTTGTTCGATCAGCCTGTGCCAGTGGGGCAGACGGTCAATGGGGATTTCTACCTGTCGGTTTTGGTGAAAGTTAGGCGTGCCATTCGGGACAAAAGGCCTGCACTTCACGCGGCTGGCCCGATTCTGCTTCACGACAACGCAGCCCCGCACCGAAAGCAAAGCGTGCTGGCTACGATCGAGTCGTGGGGGTGGGAAATTCTTCCGCATCCGCCTTATTCTCCTGACTTAAGTCCATGCGACTTTTTCCTCTTCCCTCGCATCAAGGAGTCGATGCGGGGCCAGCGTTTCAGCACAGAGGAAGACTCGAATCAGGCCTACAAGGCTGGCATTGCCGCCGTGACGAACAATGGCATGACTGCAGGCATTGACGGGCTGGTGCGGCGTTGGGAGAAGTGTATTGAAGCTGAGGGCTCATACTTTGAGTAAATAGATGTGAAGGAAGACATTTGTAACTTTTCATGTTTCTTCTGTTTATCGTTCTCAAGTTATTACAATATACACAGAACTTTTCTGACAACTCTAGCTGCTCAAATCCTAATGAGCCATGCAGTTACTGAACGAAGAGCAGCGCAGGCGCCTGGTCGAACAGTACAAAACTTAGTACCCTGGAGAGAGCAACCATGCCATTGCGAAATACTTTGCTGAGGTTGGGGTGGTCTGATCAACTGTTGATCAGTCTACGGCATTCTGAATCGTTACGAAGAGCCGGTGAGTATTCTGTGCTGCGCAGTGCTGGTCCAGGCTGCCACAGGACAGAGCCCAAGGTAACGAACGCGGAAGTGAAGAACACCGTGAAGGACGCGCAACGAGGACTTTCGCAGCGAGAGATTGCGCGCAAGTTCGACATCAGCCAAGATTACGTCGGGAAAATCCTTCAGAAAAATGGCCTGAAAGCTTTAAAGAATGAGAAAGTAACAGCAGTTACTGATCAGCAGCGAGAGAAACAGCAGATGCGTGTTGGCAGACTGTACTGAAGAATCTTGGACGGACGCGGAGGTTACTTGGATCTCGTCTCGATGATGAGTCATACTTCCACATGTCCAGCCAAACGATTTCTGGCAACAGCTTCTATGTGGTGATGGGGCTCAAGGGCTCGGTCCTTTCGTGCCCCTTTCCCAGACTCGGGTTCGTGTACTGACCCTGGCTACGGTCCTCCACTGACACGCGTACGACGCGGTGTCCGTCGGGACTAGGCTGCTCGAGCGTACGACGCACGACAGCCTACAGACTCGCGTACGACGCAGAGCTGCTTGGGGTGGGACCGGCGTACGACGCACTTAATCCCTCTAAGGTGCCTAGTACAGATGCAGACCCAAATGACGTGCAAATTGGAAGGCTTACCAGCCGCGATTTCAGTCGTACAAGAAACAGCGTCGTCAGAGCAGTGGTGACCTCGATATTCTTTACTTATATATTTGTCTAGCAATTCTGCGAGGAATAGCAATTCAGCAACCAACGCTGGCACAATCGCCGAGGAGCCACGAAGACGACGAGAATGGGGTCTCAAGGGGGTCTGAATAAATAGGCAGCAAACTGGGGGTTGAGGGCGCGGGATAAAGGCAGAAAAGGGAGCTTAGACATCAGCCAAGGCAACGCATGAGCTGTACCAGCCAATCGCCGGGGCGCAGCACGGCAGACTGGGACTGGCAGCCAATCACAAACAGGGGCGGGGCAGCAAAGCTAACAAAATAATGGGGCGGGGTCGCACAGGGGGGGGGTCGCACGCAGAGCATGGGGGGTTGACTCAACAGAAAAGGTCTAGGCAGGGAGGGGAGGGGTACGCACGCGCAGAAGTGCAGGTGGGTGAGTCAGAAAATATCTAAGGAGGGGGGAGGGGGAGAGGACGGCCCGGTGCAGCAACTTAGCAAAGAGCACACTGTCATAACACATTCATGACATCTACTATGTCACTGCACGCGGCGACGCTCCTGTTGAGAAGCGCGTTTCACCTCAGAAGAAGTTCGGCGACAAGATCCTGGTGTGGCTGGCCGATTCTTCACTTGTCACTCCATAACGAGCAACAAGGAGCTGTACGCAAACGAATGCATTCGCAAGCGACTAGTGCCATTCCTCAATGAGCAGCACAGCGATGGCAATTATCTTTTAGTGACCAGCCCGACACAAAGAGAAACAGAGACAGTTGGCGAGCAAGGCGAGCAACGCGCGGGAGGCGCACAGCGAAAAAGCGACCAAAATCTCAAGCGGAGAGCTGCGCGCAAATTGAGTGAGAAAACGCGGTGAGAGGCTCACCTAAAAAGGCTAGCAGGCGGAGGGGGGTGGGGGCCAGCCCCCACCCCACACAGATGCACAGAGACAGCAAAGGGGGCGGGCTGATCACTGAAGCCGGTTTGCACAGGCGCAAGCACCCATGTAAACCAAAGCATTCTGGCCAGATCTGGCCTCCTGCCGTCACGCCAAGGATGTGATCGAGGTGTTCCAGAAGCTGGACATCAACTTTGTCTCGAAGGAGCAGAATCCTCCCTGCGTCCCTCACCTTCGTCCAATCAAGCACTTTCGGGGCATTTTGACGCAGCGGGTGTACCATCATAATTGGCAGGCTCAGACACTTCAGCAGCTGGAGAACAGAATCAAGAAATGCCTGAAGGAGATGGACTGGTCCGTTGTACATCACATGATTGGGTAGGTCAAGTCGCAGATTCGCAGGGCGCGCGCTGATGGCTTTTATTCAGTTTACTGTTAACTCTATGATGATTCCTGTTTCTTCTTAAATCTTTCCCTGTTAAAACTTTGGTTTACTGTTTATAATGTCACGAAATACAGACATTTAGAGACGTCCAGACGTCCAGTACATTATCTTCTGCAGTAAGTTTCAAAACAAAATTTAAATGAAATTTTCTGTTCCAATTTATCATGCAAAGTACTATTACAATTCCAACTTGGACAAGAAACTTTTTACCCCCCCCTCACATGGCACTTATTCTCGTAAGAGATCTTTGGTCTCACATGCAGTCCTCATTTTAAGCTTCGCAGGCCAGTTTATGGTTTTCAAATATAAACTGCAGCATGGTGCGCTATAATTCTGGATTGGAAATTTACAGGACGTACTCTTCGGTTGATTAGTACCATTCGAAGTTTTCAAAAGTTACTGGATAAGCTTTAAAGGTATTACTGGATAGGGACAAGACAACGCTCTACATACATTTCACAAAGATGTCTTTTTGTATAGCACTAGTGAAATGTAGCCATTTCCACCGCACGCGTTTTAGCACAAAACTCCATCCATGCACTTTCATCTGCTGATTCGCTAAACGTAGGCTACCAATAACAGCCTAACATCGCGCTGTATTTAATGCACGAAAGTACGAAGCAGTCCTTAGACCCTTTCTTGGACCTTAGATCTTTCTTGGAACACCTCTCTTGGAACTCCCTTAGTACTTCTCGCACTCTGGCAAGCTCGCAGACCCTTTGTCCATTTCCCCTACTTCCGACTCACTGACAAAGTAACTAAAGACATTGATAGAAACCAAACCAATCAAATCTACAGTCCGCACCCGATCGACAAGCAATACAGGCATTAGCCTCAAACACCAGATCAGCCGAGTACCGATAAGTATCGATATACTCCGTTTCTGACTGCTTCATACTTCGCATTTGAGAAGCTTACATCCTTTGTATTTACGTGAATTCCATCAGTGATTTAGATTGAAAATATACCATCTCAAGAGAAGGTTTAACACAGCAGGAAAACACAGTCGGACTTGCTGCCTATTGTTTAATCTTAGAGTACTCGGAAACAGATCCGACAGAGAGCCGAAACCACAACTAAAAGTATTTCACTAGACCATGTTTATCATTTTGTCATACGACATTTGACATCGGTGGAGAAAATGCGGGTAAAAAACGTTCGATACAGATTGTGTTGGCTTTCTTTCCAATCTCCAGCTGCATTCGGTAAAAATAGTTAGATAAACTTGTTTAAATTTTTTTAAGGAACACACTTTTGCTCCCTTTGCGACTAAAAGACCGGGAAGCTAGGATATTTGTGACTTTGCTTCTGAAAAACTAAAAACTTGCTATCTGGCCTATTTTAGGCTTTTGGGCGTAGCGTCCTTCTGCATCAATTGTTCATGTTGAGAGGTAAAATATTTAGAACATTTCTTAAAATTTTTAACTTACATATCTGGGTAAAGTTGTAGTGAAATCGAAAGCCGAGACCTGAGTACGCTCCATCTGTATAAAATTTTACGTAGACAGCACTTGTTTTGGATCGATACACCGACGGCAAAGGTGGGTTGATCTTGTTGAAGTATGCAAAATAAGAATGGAGTCCATAATATTGAATTCTGTCAACCTTGACGTAGTCACCGTCCCCGAAATTAAAATAGGAAAACCAGAGCCAAACTTGGTGGTCAGGCGGTGCCGTAATGTACCATTCGCACATTACATTGCTCCAATAATAGGATACTCCGACGCCACTATGGCTTACTACTTCACCTGTGCTATTAGTCAAGTTGCGGTTATCTGGACAGTCTAAAATGTTCATAAATATTTTTATTTAATGAAGATAGTAGCAAAACAAAGCATAAATCCTTTAATTCGAAATCATGCATCAATATCAAGTTGCGATGAACATTTTAATTGTTTAAATTCTACAGACCTTACAACAACGTTACCAGTACTTGTATATTCCTCCTAAATTTTATATTGCTACAGAGGGCCTATTTCATTAACAAGTTCTAAACTCTAATTACGGCTAGCAATACTTGTGTTTAGCTCATATTTTTTACTTTGAGACTCACATCTCAAGGCGACAAAAAATCACTAATCTCTTACCAAAATATTGCACAAAACCGTTTATGTAGATACAAACAAGAAAGCAACATAACTAGCAAACTAATAATTGAGTCTTGTAATAGAACTCACAGTTTTGTAATTCAAACTTGATTTGAAAACCCGTGGACTCATAAGCTCCATCGGAGCTAAACCTAATGCTGAAGTTGCCATCCACCTGAAGTGTCATACCAGTGACAGCTTTCCAGCCGCATAAGGTCACATTCGGACTGCCACCTGTCATTTCCGCTGGCGTGCCTTGATTTACAGACAGACAATCTCCATTTCCGAGAGACACGTTGCCAACGAAGAGCTGGTAAAATTTACCGGACACCGATGGCAAGGTCCAGCTGCAGGACATGCTTGCGGCGTATAAACTGTGTTGGTCGTAGCCGGGGTGGCTGACAATCATTCCGGAAGAGTTGGAAGCGTCATCAAATGTGACTGGTCCACACGCACTGCTGTTAGCTGAAGAAATTTATATTAAGCACGAAGATATCTGCCAGTTTTTCAAATTTAACTAAATAAAACCGTTGTCGTCGCTGATGAAACATCGTATGCTATTATATGTACTAGCTATACTCTGATGATTCACAACAGTTTACTGCAGATGTCTGCGATCAGGGAGGGGCGAGTTAATGATGGGGGCAAAAACAAGAACTTTACACCAATAAAATCCTACTTTATGTTGGGAGCCAGTCTGGTTAGCACTCATTTTTGATATTTTATCGTCCTGAAGCAAAATCATTGATTTCCATTACGGCTCAAAAAGTTGGGCCGGAGGACAAAGCGCTGTAATGCCCCCACCTAGCTTTTACTGGGGTGTGCCCCCGTACCGTTCGGCGACGCACCATTCTGCGAAAAATATTCTAATTTAACAAAATAAAGCAAATATCATCCCTTCTAATCGCATCTATGTGCTAATGCGTCTATGATCCAATGATTTACAATCCTAAAACACAGACAAACTTACCTGATACGGTGGCATTGTACTGTAAACGAAATCCTTTTCTGGCGAATTGGCTGTTTGAATAAAAATTCACTGTCAGAATATTTGCAGACGAAACAAACTTCGGCGACTCGTAGCCAGCTGAGTCATTCGCGCTAACGACTGCAATTTCGGATGACGTTGTTAGGCCGTCGTACAGAGTCACTCTGTCGTTTGGCGACTCGAGATCCATGTAGGTGAACCGGACTATGACTCTTTTGCCAGATGGCGCATCCAGCTGCCAGTAGCACTGCGAGTTGCTGCTGTAGTTTGTTGTGCCGACTCCGCTGTGGCTGGCGATTTCGCCACCGGCCTCAGCTGACAGCCGCTGGAGCCCGCCGCTGCAGTCTGGTTGGGAATGGTTGGTCCGGTTAGTGAAGGACATATGGCTTATTGATATTACTAGATTGAGCCCACTAGAAGTAGTAAGATAAAAATATGTAAAACATAAATTTTAAATACCATGCGTTCATATCTCCTTTTTTGCAATATCACAAAAACAGTCGGTGACCAACCCATTGTCCGAAAAACCGGTTCTCAAAATCTAATTTTAGAACTTCCAAATATGGTAAATGTTAACCTCAAAATGACCTTAGTCTCACCCTTTCTATTCAAAAACCCCATCTGTCAAATGAAAAATTCCTTTTGTAACCTCATAAAAAACTCGGGTTAGGCCAAAACCGGCTTAAAATTGTGTATAAAATACAAGCCAAAATCTGAACCGAAATCCCAGACTCGGATCAGCCTTCAGAGAACTTGAGACTTATCAAGAACTACGAGGCTGCATCTCTGAGAGAAGTGCATACCGATAGATAAGGGTTTGTGGAAGTCACAGTTATTTGATTAGTGAGAGCTAAGACATTACCGGTCGTGACGTGACTGATCAGTTGATTTCTGTTGATTTATTGAATTAAAGGCCTCCATATTCCTAAGGGATTGGATAGGATCCATTTGGACCGATTCCGATACTCGTAGGCTATTATTGATTTGATTGACTTTTGGTACCCTCGAGTAACCCTCGAGTCTGGAAATGGGAGTTCGTGCGTTTGACGTTATTCTCTCTTTCTCTTCCCTTTCTAGTGTGCTAAAGCTATCTCTTAATGAGTAACCTCAAAGCAAATTTCAAGAGCTAAAGTAGATTAACCACAGTGATGAAAATGCAGAAGTCAAAACTAAGAAAATTTTTGTTACAAAATGCGAGTTATCAGCAGAAAACATGAGTAACTTACAGGCAGTTTGACTGCTGCACTTTGGCAGAAAGATCAACAAGGCACAAGCAACGAAGCCAAGCTGCCAAAGTGTTATTTCTGCGACAGGAAAAATTGAAAGATGAATAATAAGCATAAATAAAGTATTAACCAGTTTTGTTATTTAAAACTAAATATTTAACTTACTGCCTTCCTGGTAGGTCATATTAAAATATTTCAGAACTCTCTGGATTCTTCGAAATCGCCAAGAAAATTCTGCTGCACTTGCTTCTGAGAGATTTTCTCACAACAAGGCTTGCTTTATACTAAAAAAATATTAGAAACACGGATGCTAGGCCAGCCTTCTCATGGCGTGCACCAATGCTTTTTCTCTTACCCAGGCTTACCCAGGGTTTACACAGAAATTCACAAACAATTGAATGAAGCATCTTCAAATGGGTCGAATGGAAAAAGATAAGAGATATTTTTTCAAAGGGTTTTCACGGCATTTGTTCACTCGTATATAGCTAGTGGGTCTCGTGTTGCAGCATTTTGAGAGCGCAAACACAAGTAGCTAGTGCTCAAGAAGCAAACAGGGTATAATTCGTTATTGCTCTACGAAACTGAGACCATTTTGCAAGGCTAAACTTTATGAACTTGGAAAACTGTTTTGAGCAGAATCCGTAGTTCTAAACAGACTCATTGCTGAATTAAGAGCACATACATTGAAGATATAGTCTGTATAATATTCATAAAAAGTTGTGAACTGATGAAACAAAGAACTTAAACGGTTAATTAATAACTTGACACCAACAGACAGACTTTAAAGTCGTCTCTGAAAGCTGCATATTTTATTGAATGAAACATGGCGGCTTCTCATCCTTTTAAATAAAGGTCGAGCATGCAGCAGCAAACTAATCAAATGCAGTACAAACATGATGGTCATGACCGACTTAATAATCAAAGCTCGGTGCAATTCTACTTTGACCGCGGGAAAGGAAAAGCGCAAGACCAGAGGTGGGCGGAAACAAAACCCCTGTGCGATCCAAAACTTATTGTTGCTAAGCATTGAATGGTCGAAGATAAAACGACAGAAAAAAATTTAAGCACAAGCTGTGACGTTGGTGGTTCTTTTATTCTCCCAGTTCGTCGATTAATATCTACTAAAAAATATTTAATATGTACTTTATTTATATCAATTGGTTTCACTTTTATGTTTATTGAAAATAGTAAGCAATGCTTTGTTTTACTGCATTAAATAGTTATATTTAACATTTTGAATTCTGTGGCTTCGGAGAAGACTGAGCGTGGTGTGCGGCTGCTGTTCCTATCGCCAGTCATTTGATTTTAGTAAACACTGATTGATTTTAGTAAACACTGAAAAAACAGTAGTTCAAGATCGCTTTCAATTTAGTAGTGTTACCCACTAAGGTCATCTTCGAAGCCATTCCATTGACACTGCAATTGTTTGTTACCAGTTAGCATCAGCAATAACCACTACATGTGTAACCTGCAAATATACATAATCCGTAATCGAATTATCGGCGCCGTCAGTTATCGTCACCACTAACTGTGTGTTTACTCACTACTTTAATAGCAGCCCGTCAGCACGCGAACTCGGACCAGATATCGTCACAAAGCAGAGACTGGACTAAATAGCGCCCGCCCCCCAACACACCAACGTCGCACGCACCACATCCCAACCAAGCCAACCATCTCACCCCCATCTTAAATGCCCTTACGATTAACACAGTGGCAAGAAAGGCTTGCTTTATACTCAACAAAATAGAAAAAAAAATATTAGAAACACGGATGCTAGGCCTTCTCCTAGCGTGCACCAATGCTTTTACTCTCAACCAGGCTTACACAGAAATTTTCAAACAATTAAACGAAGCATCTTCAAATGGGTCGAAGGAAAGAGATGAAAGAACTTTTCAAAGTGGTTTCAAGGCATTTGATCACTGGGGTCTCGTATTTTAGCCGATTTTGAGCGCAAACACAAGGAGTGCTCAAGAAGCAAACAAGGTACGAGAGTATAATTTGCTTTTGCTCTATGAAAATGAAAAAATAGTTTGGAGCAGAATCCGTAATTCTAAAAAGACTCAGTTAAGAGCACAGCCAATAAAGATGTAGCTTGTATAATATTCACAAAAGTTGCGGATAACCTGAGCAAAGAATTTAAACGGTTTATTTACTTGACACCAACAGAGAGGCTTAAATTTTTATCTGGAAACTGCATGCTTTTCTGACTGAAACATGCCGGTTTTGCATTCCTTTAAATAAGCATTCTTTATATTCTTTAAATTCTTTACATTCTTACATTGGAATGCAGCATGCAACAAGCTCATTAAATACAGTACTAACTTGTTGGCTTTGACCGACTTATTAATTAGAGCTCTGTGTACTTTACTTAAACCGCGGGGAAAGGAAAGAGCTAGACCACAGAGGTGGCACAAAACAAAACTATGCGCAAACCAAAACTTGTGGACGAGTGAACTTGTGAACAGCACTGCCGGCCACCTGCGGCTGCTGGCCCTCATAGAAATGAACCGCATCGCTCTTCCAGTCGCCGATGGCTTTGATGCACGCCTGGCGTAGCTGGCACCGCCTCAACACAGGCTGTGCATTGAAAGGTTGTTTCACAGAAGGCCAGTCTAGTGAAAGAGCAAGACAAATCGCGCCGGAAACGACCTGCAGTTAAGCTCATCCAAGCTTCTCCTAACTGCAGGCTGGAAAACATGCCGGGGCTGTGTAGGGGGAGCTATGTCTATAGTGAGGCTTAGGGGTCGGCAAACTCCGGCCTGCTTGCCGCATGCCGCCCGCAAAGCCTATCTATCTGGCCCTCGGGTCCGTGAAAACTTCACAATTGCAATCCGGCCAGCTCAAGTTTAGTGTCTCTTCTCAGCTCTCTTCTTTCAATAATCTCTTTACTTTCTCTCCTCTCCTCTCCATTCTTTCTTCTCATCTTTTCTCCCTCCCCTCCTCTGGCCCGCAGTTATACACTCGATTCTCTATCTAGCCATTTAGGTAAAAAAATTTGCGACACCTGGTCTAGTGAGTTCGGCTGAAATGATTTTGGAGCTCAGCGGTGCATTCTTGCAGATGCAGGGCAGAATAACAACGTGACGGCGCTCGCCGAACTGATTTGTCTTGGACAGGCGAACCGGAATCCGGGCTTCCTTGACGCCCAGGCGCAGATCGCTGACCAGCAACGCCTTGCCGACGTTCGTCCGGTTGACAGCGGCTGACGATTGGCCGCCCGTAGCATCGCCCAGCAGCCGGCTAAGATGAGGCTCCACAGAGCAGCTCCAAGGCCACCGCAGTCGCAGCAGATGACTCGAGCCCAGCGCAGCTTTGAAAAGCCAGGCTCACGAGTCCCGAGTCTGTCGTCACCGGAGAGTCGCGGAGTCGCAGCAGAGTGGCGATCGAGCTGATGCATGCCTGCAGGTTTGATTGTTGTGACAGACGATGGCGCATGAGAAAGCTGATGAACTGGCAAATCTGAGTTGGAGTCGGCTTCAGAGAGCTTTGATCTTTGTCTCGCTGCCGAAGGCGAGCCCCACCCTCCACATGTTTTACATGTACCTCGACTGCAGCGTCGCCGGTGCGAAAGTGACACAATCCAGAGGGAGCAGCTCGGTTGGCAGCCAAAAGGCACTTGGAAAACAGGGTGGATGCGGAAGCAGGTCCCAGGGCATGCAAAGCAAATTAAAAGGAATCAATCAAAAAATGACTGCAGAACCGAGAGCAAAAATCGATCAGAGCAGCGGCTCCCGTCAGAAGAAGAGAGTCGGGGTTGGCAAGGATCACTGGCGGTGACCGGGCAGGTAAAAGTTTTTGAAGGTGATCTACAGCTGCTGTCGCTGTAGAAAATCACCTGTCCTGATGAAGCCTGTTGACGCGCAGTGTTCGAAGCGAGGCGCGAATTCGTGTCAGTCGCGAATCTGGTGCTGACAGGCGCGAATGCACAAAATTTGTAACAATGGCGCCGATTATTGTAAGCACATTCTGGAAGAGAAGCCGGTTGAGAAGGAGGAGATAGAGGTGAAGCTAAAAGAGAAAGGGGCGGCAAATCAACTGCTGCTTAGCGCACGGAGGCCACTGAAAGCCGTGAGCAAGAGATTGAAGATCTGCGTAACGAATGTAAGCAGCTTCAAAAGCGCAAGGCAGACCAGCAAAGCGAAAGAAGTGCTAAAGCGAAGGCGAATGAGCTGGTGATGGCTAGCCCGGGAGTCACTGTGATCCCTGCGAGCCAGCTGCCAAAAATTCCAAAAAGTGACAATTGTATGGGCTGTTGGTTTGTCTTTTGAATTAATTTTAGCTAAACTATCTGTTTTTTGTTTTTGTTTTTGTTTTTGTAACTGTGTTCTGTGTTCTGTGTTTTGTGATTGTGACTTTGTCTCTTTTATTTTGTGACTGTGTTTTTGTGAAAGAAAAGTTGCGCAACCCGTCACTCAGAACACTTTTGTTGCGAAACACAGCAAAGCGAGAGCGAGCGATGACAGGCCCTTTGAAATTGATGCGCTGCAGATTGGCTGAAATTATAGTCTTTGTATTTTAGTTTCACTTGCTATTTGCGCTTTTGCTTGGACTCTAGAAGTGACTTCACTAATTGTATCTCTCTAGAATGGAATTGGTCAAAGTCATCTCTAAATATTTAGTTTGTTAGATAGTTAGTCACACTTGTAAGTAGTGCCAAAGCTCCTGGTGCTAACGCCCCTGGTGCTAAAGCCCCTGGTGCTTAACCCACTGGATCTAAAGCTCGTTATTAAAATAAAGGCACCCAGAATACTTGCAAGCTTTTTCAGCACAAAACCATCATCTACTGGAAAAATTGACGCAGTTGCATGCGGAACATCAAATCAGTTTATTGACTCAATCAGAGATTCCAGTTTACAATCAAAGGCATTGCTGCAAAGTTTGCAAGGAATGGAACAACAATGTTAAGGCAGATAAATACAGCTAAAAACAGAGAGCAAACACTGTATAGAAGCAAAAATATTTTAAAACGGTTTGAAAAAGAGTCAATGCGTTAATTTAAAAAAAATATGTGGGCATTTGGCTACCTGTTGCTATCTAAGATATACTATGGCGTTTCAATAGCTTCTAGTTCTGATATCTGCTGGGTATGAAATTAACGAATAATGTTGCTGGCTTTTTGTTGTTTGCAGAGTAGACCCGAAAAATGAGATTTCCAGCAAAACAAGCGTTAGAGAGAACCATTCAGACTATAAAATAGGAATGTAGTCGATTTAGCAAAGTTGACAGTTTTAATTACATTAATAGTTTTTTATAAAATTTCTGCACGCACGCAGAGCACTTGCACCCAACCAACCTACTAAAGTGAGCAGGGGGTTTAAAATCAGTTAAAGTCAGATACCTGCCTCAAAATAACGTATTTTTATAATTCATAGTTTTCAAAAACATCAGTTTTTAATTCCTCATTTGCAAGTAACGACTCGGTCTGACGTCTCCTTAAACGTATCTGCTTCCGGAGCCCTGGAATCAGATTAGATAGAAGGGAAGCTTTTGTGCGGATAATCATGCTTTAAAATTTTTCTCAATGAATGTCACATTAGAAATGTTTTAGTGAACTATCTATTCTATATGCACAATAAATACTTAAATTTTAAATTAACTGATGAAAGTTAGCTCAGTAAATCAACCACAGAACCATGTAAAATGTTACTTAACTACTATTTTAAACTAAAATACGAGTATCTAAAGTGCGTAGTTAAGAGAAAGAGGGCGTAATAACTGGTGCATACATGTATGAGCTCTTCAAATGATCTCCTGGAGAGCAGATACTAGTTGTTAGGGACATGATTCACTAAATTCTGTAAAACTGAGGAATGTCTATCCACCAATGTATTTTAAAAAGCAATTACATGTTGGTCCCTAAACGAATTTCCATTTCGTAATGTTACTTGCATATAACTTTTAATATTAATGATTTACTATGATTACGTAACTTTACCTTTCCGCAGTTGCGGCATTTCACAATCAGAGCAATAACGCCAGCAATGATCAGTGCGAGAACGATTGCGGATGGAATCCCAATGGCGAGGGACTTCACCAGTAGGCTGTCGAACGGATTCGAGTCGACTGGGCCTAAAAGTATAAGAAATGCGGCCGTTCATGATCGCAGCAGTTTCTCAAAAGATGCAGATTTCTAGCATAATTCTTACCTGGACTTTTGGTACTCGGCATCAGCGTTGCGTTGATTCCGTCAGAGTATCTGGAGCTGGTGGCGTCTTGGTAGGTCTCCGTTGTTATTTCTATGGTTGTTGGCGCAGAGGTGGTCACTCTAAATTGACATCGAATTCCTGAAATAAAAAAATGCAGATATAAAAGGACCGGCTGTAAAAAAGAGTCCAAACATTGCATTGTATTGCAGACCAAAATCTTCCGCTAGAACCGTGAGTGTAAGTTAAACCCCATAATGTAGATAAATAAGCACTAAAGCATAGTAGTTGAAAAACCGAATATTCACCGTAAAAATTAGGTGGACAGGTACAGTTAAAGAACGGATCGGTGTAAGTCAGGGTGCAGGCGCCTCCATTTTGGCACACAGGCAGCGCTGTGATGTTCTTGTCAGGCTGCAGGGTTTTGCAGTAGTCAGCGGCGGTAGCGCAGTTCGGCGCAATGTAAGGCAGCACGCAGATACACGGCGGACTGGGCGTGAATGTGTTGCAGGTACCGCCGTTTTTGCAGGTGTTCGCTTTGCAGTCTGCTCCATTCTTTTTGGTGACAGCAGCGCAACCTGAATCCGGTAGTTTTATGTAAAACCAAACAAAAATTCTGCTATCATTTTAAAATTCGTTATCTCATGGTTTGTCTAATCGCTAAAAGAATCCTCTGGTAAAATCCCAATATGCATGTAACCGATCTTCATATACTAGCTGTAGCTACATGTAAAATGCTAAATGCTTGACCAATTTAAAAGTTCATCCCAAAATATAATATAGACAAAATGTCAAGAAAACTCACCAATTGCCAATAGTAGTAGTAACAAAAACGTCAGGTGCTGACTAATACGACCGATCATTGTCATAACTACTGAGAAATCACCCCGAAAAATTAAGGAAAGGTTCATCGGCGGCAAAGTGGTCTCACCCGAAATACTTTGGCTGCAAACTACCTTGAAGCGCATCTATACTCGTATACTCGTATATCATAGTTCTGTCTCTTTCTAGCTCAGCTACTCCTCCCTTGTACCCTGCGCGTCCATGAGAACAAACAATACAGATCGCGCTTATAGTCACTCAGCAAGCAGAGGCGCAGAGAATTTGAGGTAGATGACTGCTGTCTTGTACTGTCTAGTGTACTTGGGGCTGGCACTGAGTACAGACAGGGAGAGTTTAGAGTCCCGAAGAGTGCATTTGATGCAGTATGGGGTGTTGGACAGTGCGGACGAGAGGAATTTCGTCTCCATTTCCTTCCCGACTCTCCAACTCCAACCCTCCGCTGTCACAATTCTACAGCTTGAAAAGTGCACGGAAAATTGTCTTCTCGTCTCCATGGCCACGTCTTGCTCTGCAAAATGGGCAAACCTTACAGAAGACATTTTTAGTATTACCAAAAAGACGCCTTCTTTGTTATGTTGATCAGAAGTATTAATACCATTTTTCAAAGTTTATTTGTATTTCCACTTGAATTAAAGCCCTCAGGCGAATAACGGAATAAATAAAAAGCAATACTTTTTTAAAAACACGCAAACACGACATATACGGTATTAACAAGAAACAGTTCGTATTGTATGTTCTCTATACTACACAATACTAGCTATAGCAGTGTTTCTGAACTTTCGTGAATAAGTTGAAAAGAAAGAAAGCATCAGAGGCTCAATAAAAATTTCATTTGAAATCATCTTTATAGTAAAGAAAACCTCTCATAGCCGCATGAGACAAAGATTAAAAGTCTGAATATCGAAACATATTGGCGAGAAACTCCAGACAGAAATAAAATGTACTTAGGAATACTTATTCGATAGCATAGTGAATACAAAACGCGTGTCCTTGTAATAGAAATCACGATTATTATGAAATGGTTACAAACTGCTATGAAAGGGTAGCAGGAGCCTGTCAGAACCGACAAAAATTTGATTACAACAACCCTTATTTCTACTTAGGTTATTTCAACAATATTAATTAAGTGACCACTGAGACAAAAAAATCGTGCTGATTGCTGAAGGTAACTTTTTCAAGGTCGCAAGGGAATAAAGAAGACTCAATGATTTTAATATTATTTAGAATCCACCTAAAGTAACTTAGCTAGCTGCTCAATTAACTTGGTTGGAAACTTTAAGCTGTAGCGCCGATGGCAGAATATTTCTTTCTATCGAATAAGCAGATAAAAGACTTCGGTTTTGAGGCACCATATTGCTTGCAAACCTGAGTTAGAGTAGAAACTAAAAAGTTGAAAACGAGTTTAGTGTTTCCGTTTAAACAGTCCGAGCAAACTCCAGTCGTTGATTTGCATCTCATATTACTCAAGGCGCAGCAATGTGCGCTGAGCTATGGGTCTATTTGCGGATTCATGCCAATATAGTCGTAGTAGTCGTCCTCATTGGGATTCTTCTGTGCAGCGTTGTCAGCTTCCAGATAGTAGTCCTCTTTAATCTGAAGGAATGATATTTAGGATTTTACTGAAAGCCGTGGTCGAGATGACAAAATATGTAGGAAATATTTTTATGATAATTAAATCTCCCGCTGACGTTGTCCCAGGTGCATATGGACCGGCGCTGCCCTGCAATTTTTGTTAAAGATAAACAAAATTCAAGTAGTTTCTTTTAGGATATTTTAGTGAAGTGCGGGAATGCACGACAGCCGAAATCATTGTAAGGTTCTTACCTCAGTATAAGAATTTGTGTGAGTTTTGGGTCGCTTCAGGTTCTGAAGATACTGAAATGATCAATATACAATGTCAAATGGTGTAAAAAATTGATTTACTAATGAACTTAAAGCATCACTTCATAATTTCTCAAAACCTTGTGGATGACAATTCCAACTATTGCAGCAGTAAATGCAATCGCACCCGAGGGAACAGCGATTGCTAAGGCGATAATATAAGTCGGAAGAGATTCTGTCGGCTCTGAAAAATCAGGAATGAATCGATTTGTGTAATTTTGCAAAGATATTTACCAAAAAATAAAAACCCTATATAGGAGTGTGCATGTACGCAAACATTAAAATCTTTTCACTTTAATGGATTTTGTTTGAAATGAATCTCCCACCCGTTTGTGACGTTTGCCAGTTGTTGTCGACTCCGGAGCAGAGCTGGTATCTGATACAATTTTTGCAGTTGCTGGCGAACTTGGGCTGCTGACAACAGCGCGCGCTGTGGTTGCTGACGTCTGCTTTGAACTGGTTGCTGTCGGTTCTGCAGATATGTCAATAACATTTGTTGCGGGTAATACATTGTAACGCTCACCATCTTGAAGAGAACTTAAACAAAAAGAATATTTAAAAGTAATTTCCTACCCGTTTGTGACAGTTCGCCAGTTGCTGCCGACTCCGGAGCAGAGCTGGTATCTGATACAATTTTTGCAGTTGCTGGCGAACTTGGGCTGCTGACAACAGCGCGCGCTGTGGTTGCTGACGTCTGCTTTGAACTGGTTGCTGTCGGTTCTTCAGATATGTGAATAACATTTGTTGCGGGTAATACATTGTAACGCTCACCATCTTGAAGAGAACTTAAACAAAAGAATATTTAAAAGTAATTTCCTACCCGTTTGTGACAGTTCGCCAGTTGCTGCCGACTCCGGAGCAGAGCTGGTATCTGATACAATTTTTGCAGTTGCTGGCGAACTTGGGCTGCTGACAACAGCGCGCGCTGTGGTTGCTGACGTCTGCTTTGAACTGGTTGCTGTCGGTTCTTCAGATATGTGAATAACATTTGTTGCGGGTAATACATTGTAACGCTCACCATCTTGAAGAGAACTTAAACAAAAAGAATATTTAAAAGTAATTTCCTACCCGTTTGTGACCGTTTGCCAGTTGTTGTCGACTCCGGAGCAGAGCTGGTATCTGATACGATTTTTGTAGTTGCCGGCGAACTTGAGCTGCTGACAACAGTGCGCGCTGTACTTGATGAAGTCTGTTTCGAACTAGTTGTTGCTGGTTCTGTGGATATTTCAAGAACATTCGCTACAAGTAATCGTCGTGACACTTACCGTATTGCAGAGAACGTAAACAGAAATTGTTTGAAATGAATTGCCTACCAGTTTGTGACAGTTTACCAGTTGTTGTCGACTCCAAAGCAGAGCTGGTATCTGATACGATTTTTGCAGTTGCTGGCGAACTTGGACTGCTGACAACAGCGCGTGCAGTGCTTGAGGAAGTCTGTTTTGAACTGGTTGTTGCTGCTTCTGCGGATACATTTATTTCAGGAGCATTAGTTACGATTGAATAATGCATCGTAGCACTCACCATATCTCAGAGAACATTAAGCAATACATTTTTAACGCACCAACACTATTACCAACGCTGTACTGCAACCGAAAACCAAGTCCTTTGTTACTACTTCCAGCAGCATTTCCAGTGGTGAAAACCACTGTCAAGATGTTTGACACAGACAAAAACTTTGTAGCCATGTGGTGGCGCCACCTTGAATTGTGACTAATTCGGTGTCGTCTGACCCTTCGTACAAAGCAATAGAGTCAGAGTTTGACGTCAAGTTAAAGTAGATCAAGTTAGCTGAGATTTGAATTCCAGAGTTTACCGACAAACTGCCATTTGCATGACATTCCTCTTATGTAAGGCAATGCACCTGCGCCTTGGTGGCTGCTGATCTCACCACTGCCATCGGTTATCAGCTTGTAGCTTTCGCAAACTGAAAGTAATTTTACAAAGCATATCATCTTTGAACTGAATCAGTACACGTACAATCTATATTAAACATGTGTTGTATTTTCCCGCTTCCGTCTGTGCGGACAGCATACGGGATGATCTGGGTTAGGGTACTGGACTGCCCAGGGGGTCTTTCTGCCTAGGTGTGAGAGCGAAGACCCTCTGAGTCGTACAGAAAGCCTACTGAAACTCGTCCAGCCCTACGACAAGAGGGAGGTGCGAATGATAAGGCTACCACTCAGCAGCACCAGAGAGCTGGACACTTTTGTGGAGGCTACAGACGCTTCGCATGCTCGAGTGAAGACTGTGAGGGGAAGAAAGAATTTAGAAGGAGATAGAAAAATAAACGAAGAGCATAACGCTTTGTCTTACCGGGATAGCTGACTTCGTTTCGCTTCTATATTTCTAATAAATATTTCATTTTCCTTTCACTAACTTAAGCATGCGAAGGGTTAGAGGATAGAAAGAGAGCAGGGGGGCGAGAGCGGGTGTGTATATGCTCGTAAATACTGCAACCGTGGGGTGAGAGGGTGGAATGAGAAAGGGGCTGAGTGGGGCTAAGCCATGTGGTGGCTGGAAGTGGGAGGGAAAACTCACTGAGTTGAAGGGTGAGAGAGAGAGAAGGGGGAAGGCTAGCAAATCAGTGCCTCTGCGGCTAGAGACCTGATTGGACGAGCCCAAACGAGAGAGAAACGGAAAGGGAACAGCAACAAGAAAACCAAAGGACAACAAGAATTGCAGCTTTAAGATGAGGGACGGACCAGAATGAACAAGCGGCAGGGAGAGGAGCGGCAGGCTGTACATGTACATGTACGACCGTGAGTACGTTTAAACATTCTCGAAGACACATTTTAGCAGATCCGAATGTACACAAAACTCACAGGTATCTGAAGCTTCGTATTTCATCTTGATTCCGAGTGATTGGCTGCTATATGGAATACGCAGATACACGGTCAAGACGTTTTCTGTCGTTTATGAAATCCCGCGTGGTGTCCGAGAAGCTGCTCTCGAGGGTAGCCAGAACTGTTGAGCGATAGGCTCCGTCATACAGAGTGACGCTATCATAACGGGAAGTTAGGTTAAAAAAAGGTAAAACGAGCCACCACTCGCTTTGAGGGAGAGACTCTGATCACCCAGTAGCAGTCCGAGCTGATCAAGAAGCCCATAGTTCCTGCAGACGAGTGGTGACCAGCTCTCAGTGTCGTTGGTCAGGAGCTCCGTGCCTTGACAGACTGGTGGTAAGTATAGGTCAATAAAAATATCAAAGCGCTGCTTCATGGTGAAAAATGAACTCTTTTCAAGACTGTGACGTGTCTGCATCAATAGTGTAAGCGGTACAAGCGGACATGTACATGAATCTATCATTGGGCATTGCAACACGTTTTACAATTTTAACTAATCAAAACTCAGTTTATGAGCCAAAACTTAAGAGAGATTAGATTGCGCTTGTTTGTCAAAAATGTAGTTACAACTGTAAGCTTTGCTCACATTTTTCGGTTGTGTTGTACTTCACCCCGAAGCCAGAGCCTGTTCCACCCGACGTGAAATATACAAGCATCGCATTTGACTGTGAAACGAAAACTCTTGAACTGACAATCTGAAATTCACTCCGTCCGTAGTATCTTGCGATGTATGGTGAGCCTCGAATTCCTTCAGATATGCTGACATAGTCATTGCGGGTAGAGGCTGAATGATGTAATGTGAGCCACTACACTGTATCCAATGGCGCGCGGTAATGGTCCAGTAGCATATCATACGTCTCAAATAGTTAGGGATGATGAGTTCACATGGCGAAAACTTGCCTTGGCTGGCTTGAAGAATTTTCCGACCATCACAGACTGGAAACTGAAAGAATGATAGGTTTTTTCTATCGTGTATGTCCTCTAATCCTCTGAATAAACTCTAACTTACAGTTCTCCGCAATGCTGTATCGCATTCGAAAGCCGTAGAATGCAAGTGGCATCTGTTGTGACCGGACCTCATGCTGTTTGTGATGGACCGGTATCCGACCTCTGTCGGAATAGAAGTGCCGCTGACCAAAGTGTTTGAACCACTGAGACCATCGTATAATGTCACTCTGTCGTACGAATACCCGTGACTCGACAGTTTGTTACTAGTAAACCAGGCGATTACTTGCTTGCCTGGCGACACAGAAATTTGCCAATTGCATGTCATAGAGTGCAAATAGTGCGTTGTTCCAGCATTGGTGTGAGTAACCACTTCACCGTTGTCGGAGTCCCATTTCTGAACGCTTGGGCAAGCTAAAATGAAACGTATGATTTAGAA